>OZ020612.1:16770604-17370604 GCA_963971575.1 Liopterus haemorrhoidalis | reverse complement strand
TATCATGTGCTTACTTTGGAAAGTGTCCAAATTTTATGATATGTGGGATTTTTTAACCAAGTCAATGCAAATTACTAGGAAAAATCATACAGAATTAACAAATTTATATAAAGGACTCTTGCCTATTTCTGAAAAGAAAAGCAAATGTGGTAGGTAAATGTTATCTAAAATTGATGTGATACCTCCAGAATACCATGGATGATACAATTCACTTCCCGTCGATAAACTGTAGAGTATCGCTATTCCCAAACCAGCGACCAGAAACCTAATCATAAAATGAGGTGGAGAAGTTTTTTTTTAAATTTTTTTTTACGATCACTTTTTTCTTTAAGACTTATTTGTTTCAAAGTAAGTTTACATATGAGTTTTGGACCAAGTAGTTTAACATGTATTATTAGACAACAAAACGAACTATACTAAACAAGTACTATTTTTTTGTTAAAAAGCAACAAATGGCATTTTTTTCTTTTAATCTTGTACTTGCTTTACGACACTACTCAAGAGCACTGTTTAAGTCCTACAAAGTTACTTTCATATTATTTTAAATACCTTAACTTGTAATGCGATTTCCTCAACTTAGTCAATATTTGTGTCGGTCACTTTTCGCAGTGATATGTTGTAGATTTTTCCCAGTAAGACGCATTATTCTCGAAAGCATTCATTCACGTAGACTAGGAGTTTTTTTTTGTTGTAATTTCACTGTTTGCTTTTCATGTCGCAGCCATACAAGAGAACAACTTAAATGTTTGTTTTAATATGTAGATTTTAGTGTGGAGTGATATTTTGGAGGAGATCCATATTTTTTGATCATACTAAAAGCATACTGTACGTTTATAATACTACGTCTAGTTTTTGTTGATATAATGCTCCTCAAGTAAGACTCGTATATATTTTCAAGTCCTATACTATTAACATAAAGTATACCACTACTTACTACACATACACATCACTTATGTCTTGTTGATGTTTATAAGCAAGTCGACTGTGTAATCAGTAGCGACTATGCTTTCTAAGTTTGTTTGCATGTTTGCTAGTGTTTGTGACAGTAATCAGATGTCATCAACATAATTTAGTATCAAGTTGGTATTAAAAGTTCTGTTTTTTTCTTTGAGTCGTGTAAAATTCTGTCGAGCAAGTGAACCATAGAAGAGAAATAAAATATTTGCTTTACCCCGTTGGTAATATTTACGGGGTCACTTATTTTATCATTGTTGACAACCCTGCACATATCATTTGTTATATGTAGTTCCTTCATACACGAAGCGTTGCAGGTTTTAACACAGTTTGTCATTTTAGTGCCCTACAAATCAGAGTAGCTCTATAGATGCAATAGAGAGACTCTTTGCAACAGCAAGAACGGTTAAAACATGTTTGGAGAACAAAGCAATCGTGAAAAACGCAAGCTTAAAGCCTCGTTAATAATAGATATGCTATGGATACATCTCATAAAAAGTACTCTCTTTGTTCTGTTTATTTCAAACAGATGTTTCGAAGGGTCAAACCCTTTGTTCCAACTTATTCATTATGCTATGGGTTTATTATATACGAGGCTTAAAGCCTCGATAAATACATAACATAACCATAGCATAAAAAACACATTAATCTACTTGTTCTGTTTATTGAAAACATATGTTCAAAGCAATAAAACCTTTCGTGGAATCCTATGGATATGCCCATGCGTTATGTTATGTATCTATTAAAAACCAAGTTTAAGTCTTGCTCACTCCCTTATATTTCAAATTGTACATTTGCAGGCGATGCATGGACGACAAAAGCGTTTGGTAAAAAAAATTAATAGATGCGTTTGAAATGTGTACCTACGTTCTAGGCGAAAACCACTAGATTTAAAGAAGCAATTGAAGCTGGCAAATGAAGAAATTCAAAGCCAATCAAACTTAGAAAAAAAAAGAACACATGTACCACGTAAAAAATAAATTATGGGATAAAGCTGTGTTCACAGCTCTAAAATTAGTCGACTTTACGCTGACTTGTGTGCTGTTGATTGTCACTAACAAGTTAGTCATATGTTAACGCAAGAGACCATTCACAGCTCAAAATTTAATGCACTATGCGTTGTCGATTGTAGATAGTTTTCCAAACTTTGTAGTTAGTGCGTTGTTTTAATGAGGCAGTTATATAAATACACATTAGCTATCTCACTATACATAACCTTAAAAATACTATCGCACAAATTTCAACAAATTTCGGAAATCGTGAAAGTATTGTTACCGTTGAGGTTATAATTTTGTTAGAAATCATATATATATATATATATATATATGAGAAAGAGAAAGAATTGGATCACAAATTTTATAATGTTTACATATCCTACTAACATTTATACAGGCATGCTGAAAATATACATTGAGTCAACCAATGAGTGATGATTTTTGTCTGACTATAGCATGCTGAGAATCCCTTATTTATGAATAAAATTTCACCATAATTTATTTTTGTCATTTTAATCTTGTTTGTTTCTTCATAATTCAACTAGCAGATTTAATTTTCTTTCATTTAAATTTAATAATTTATCTGTTTACAAAGATAACATTTTTCTGCGGAAAAAAAGGAAAAATCATTAATCTTCAAGAACAAAATGTTGAAATAAGAAAAGAAAGACTGATTTCAGTAAGATTAATGTCATAAACACTTTTCTACGAGTGTTGAATTGAAATAAAAATATGTTTATGGGTGTAAAGATAAAAAATGTGACCCTTTAAACATGGTAAATTAATTATAAAGCACTGCTTTTGCGATCTTTCCCACTGATCACTAGATCCTCCTTCTTCGATCTTGTTTACGTTTCTGTCCTATTTTCTCATCACTTGCAATTATCCTTTACAATAATATGTTTATAATTTTTAGAGTAGATTTCCCCTGTTCAATGCTCATATATTTATTCTTGCAACTTTTTTTTCCAATATCATCATAAACAAAGATATTTGGTCCATTTGGTCCAATATTAGACATAACTCCGTGAAATCGTTTTACTGCTGACGACAGTGGTGTGTTGGAATCGACTTGCAACGGTTCGTGTGTGCCGGTTGTTAAATTTGCAAGTATTTTGCGAACCGGTTGATTAACTCATTATTAAAAATTAAATTATGTAAAATTACTTACTTAATCCTGAAGCCTTTCTACCTTGCGGTGTAAGGCTATACTCGAGTTACTTATTTTCTGGTGTTGTTCTCCATACTTCTTTTCATCGTGTTCTGTCCTTTGTATATTTTCTTATCTCCTCCCACTTTACGCCTCTCTTCGTTGCATTTTTTTTTTGATTCTTGGTGCCAGGTTTTTCTCGGTCTTCCTGGTCTAACTTTCTTCACTGTTATTGCTTCAAATACACTTTTTACTATTTTGTCTTCAGTCATTCTGTGTATATGTCCCAGCCATCTTAGCTGTCCTTCTTCTATTATAGTCTCTACTGGTTTTGTGCCTAGTTTTTCTCTAAACACTTCATTTCTTATTCTGTCCAATTTTGTTTTACCTTCGATTTTCCTTAAAAATCTCATTTCGGAGCTTCTTATTTTAGACCTGGCCGTCTCTCTAGTGGTCCAGGATTCTGAGGCGTATGTCAAAATTAGTACTGTTATTATGTATAATATAATTAATTTTTAAAATGCTGTCCGGCGTAGCGTAGTAGTAACACTCGTACCCTGCATTGCTAAGTTCTCGGGTTCGAATCAATTAAGATTTCATGATTAAGAGAAAGATATACTTACGGAAAATTGTCTTGAAGGCAATAAAAGGAAATTCAATGAGTCAGGATATTGTCGTCAATAGTGAAATAATAATAATTAATAGTCTGTACCGACGGATGTGAAACAAATTACTTTATGCTCTCCGCATACGGCGGAATTTTCAATGAGATTGTTCATATTAATAAAAACGCAATAAACGTGCCGAACATTACTTATGATATATAGTAAAGGCTAAAACCACCCTAAACTACCCGAAATAGCATCAAGGAATGATATTTGCGGGCGCTATGCGCAAATGTTCTTTATTTTGTGGACGACCATAGCACATGATCAGCCCAAGCCCAAACCAATTTTTATTGAGCATATTATTTAGCCACATCAATAACGCATCTTACTTATTATCTAATTTTTACTGCTTTTCCAAATTTCAATAATGATATAATAGCAGTAAGCCAAAAACCAAAGTATTCCTTTAATTTTATTATAAATTTTTAGTTTATTTTTGTTTTATGCACATAAGATCCAATATATCGGGAATGTGAAAAGAAAGTTACACAATGAGTGAATCCTGCATCAAACAAGGAAAGGTTAAGATAAAATATGATCCTCTAGCACTGCAATTTGTGGAAATAGTTCTGAATTATCTGCAAAACTATTTTGAATAGCAACTAGTAAATTTAACAAAAGTGGAAGTAACATAAATATTTGTATACAAACAAAAATATAAAAAATCAGTGTAATTGAAACAAACCAGGTCTGTCTAATATAAGCTTGTAATAAAGTTAGCGTGTATAAAGCTCCCCCATGCGTGTATAATTTATATTTTTCCACCGTTCTATGCAGCGTTAAAATACAGATTTTCGCTCCAGATCTGCTGTTGAGCGACCGAAGAAATTGCTGAATTCCTTTCATAATTACAATTGTCACAGTCATAGTTTTTGCAGAGCTGCAGGCACTAACTGTTATTGTCGGTAATGTAGGAAATTACTTAATGTCTTGCTTATTTTATACGATATTTTTATGATTGGGAATCGTGAGAATTGTTGATTTGTTATATTTGAAATCGTGTTTTATTAAATGTTTCCTTGGGAAGAATTAGTGATTTCCTTATTGTTTTATAATGATAAGATCAACTGAGTATTTTCAATGTCAAGTAATTTATAGTTTTTCAGTACAGTAGAAGGATTTTTGTTTAGTTTCATAACTAGGTTCAGCTTAATTCATTTCAACCAATAAATTAAGGATTCTCAATTTGGACTCTAGCATATTACGAGGGATGTTTCCAAAGTTCTGGGAATTTAGCTATAATTTTTAATATTTTGTTAATTTTCGTCAATATTACCATGTAGTTTTTCAACATAATCTCCATTTAACTGAATACATTTATCCCAACGAGAAACTAATTTTTTTAAGCCGTCCTCAAAGAAATTTTTATATTGAGTTTCTGTTCTGGTCCCAACAGCCTTGGCACCCAGCGCGGCGAAACCTTGCTAACGCCCAAACATGCAAGATGTCATGAACTTGTCCTGTACCTATCCCTAGGCGCACACTAATTTGACGAATAGTCATTCGCCTGTCCTCTTTCAGTAGGTCTTCAACGGCAGTAATGTTTCTTTCATTTACCGACGTGCTTGGGTGCCCACTGCGTGGATCGTCTTCTAGTGATGTTCTACCGGTTTTAAAACGATCGATCCACCGATAAACAGTACTTTTGGATTCTGCAGACTCACCAAATACTCCTTGCAGACACTGAATAATTTCTGATGTTTTCACATCTTCTTTCCACAAAAAGAAAATTATTGCTCTTTGAGAATTTGCTGTGTCTTCCATGGTTACAAAAACACTGCTATGAAAACGCGTCTATATCAGTCGAACACCTAAATCAGACTGAACAATATTGCATTAGATAGTTGCATAAACATGTCAAGACTTGTCTGGCACCAATAACATTGCCTATAAGTTCTGCGTAATTTAATTATAGCACAATTCCCAGAATTTAGGAAACATCCCTCGTAGAAATTCTTAAAGATTATCGTTACGTAAGAATCACTTAATGATTATTATAAGACGGGCTAATTAAGAGTAAGGGATTGAAATTTATGCCATTTTATTCTATTATATAAATTTGTTGGCTTCGGCTGTACGCCATCCGCCAGCGCATAGTATTCTTCAAGGGGTCTTGTTTTATATGTTCATCTGGATTTTCTTGAGGTGTTCCATTAGAAGGGCACATGTTGCCGGAGTCGGATGTTGTAGTACCTCTTGTAGTGAAATAGGCGACGGGTAGTGGAGCAGCAGGTTTCGATACAGATAATTACAGGGTGCAATGTGGTCGGGACATGAGAGAAATATATGTGTCACATGACCATATTCACCACACGTGCATAGAGGTGTTCTTAGTATATTAATTTTATGTAGCTGGCTATAAGAGTGACCGAGATTACGTCCAAGACGGGAGAAGGTAGAGATGGTTTTCTTGTCAATGGATGAGTTAAGAAACCAGGGTTTAAGTGGGATGTATGGTGAGATTCGTTCATTAAGTGAGGGGTCTATTTACAAAAGTCACAGTCTTCGTCAAACATCAATTTGCATAAACAGGGAAAAACGTCTAAAAACTATAAATTACACACTATTTGTATAGTTTTGGCGTCAAAATTTAGAGAGAAAAATTATAATTCTATTAGTGTATAGTAAAGTCAAATTAAAAACACAATAACGCGAAAAAATCATTTTTTATTTTGGAGAATGTGAGTTTTGAAAGGATATAGAGGATAATATAAGTTTTGTAACTCATTTATTGCAAAAAATTATCGGTTTTATTTATTTCAACTTTCAACAATAAAATTATGGTATTATTAATAATATAATATTATTTATACTCGCAAATCCTGAGTACTTTTCTGAAGCTCACATAATTCTTCATTCGCATATTGCGATATATTTTCACAATCGAGAATATACTTATAAAACCCTAATTCCAAATTTTGATTTTCTGTCTAATCGCTACCGTAATATTTTGGCAAAAGAGAATTAACATCTTCTTTTTTTCCCGGTTTTAATTGAAGCTAATATAACATCTGGCCTTATTTGTGATACAGATTTGCTACACCAGTACAATTTTTATAAAAAAAGCTCCCCTTGTAGAAGTATATTATTCCTTGTTTGGGTTAATATAATTCTTTTGTATTGTTTTAATTGAAAATGCCAACTACCTGGTAATTTAATTATTAAGTCCTTAGCTGCTTTCCAGTCATAATTATCTAAATCTTTGCCCAACTTTTTAATTGTAGCATAATGAGAATAAATGTCTTTGTATTCTTCAAGAAGAAGTATTTTCTCCTTCTTCCGAATCTCTTTTTTACTTAGACCAAAAAACATTATAAATAAGTACGAATTAGGCAGCTGATTCGTGTTGCAAAAACACAAAGTATTTAATTTAAGTTCTTTGTGGTGATGGTCGGTTTTGTTATAGCAGCAGCTGATTTGTTTGCTGTTCCGATACCTGCAATCCAATTAGCGAAATAATAGCTACTTTATTATTGAAGGTTAGTTGCTATTGCTTAAAATTTGATCAAAAGACTGTTATTATAGATAGAGTTTTGCAAAATGTATTACTACTTAAATTATGATGTTATTTTAATCATTAGCTGTTAAATCAGTATACGATAAAAAAAAATCCTAATTGTCCAATTTCCTGTTCAATATTAGCCACTAATCTGTTATTCATTGAATAAATTTGTAAACAAAATGAATAGAGAAGGGGCGTCAAAAAACTTTTAGGCGCTTTATATGTATATATAAATTTTTTTATTGTTGCTATACAAACGGACCTTTTCTTTTATTTTATGTAAAAAAAGAAAAACCGTTATACGAAATATTTACGACTAGATTTTATATGAATTTTTAAATTAAGTATAATTTTTTTTTAAATTCTTTATTTTATTCTTATTTTATAGTGATACTTGAATTGTTAAGATCAAAAGTTGTTGATTAAAATACGAAGTTTTTGCATAAATTTGTTTATTAGTTGAAGTGTTGTTGTTATGTAAAGTAGTATTTCAGGTTCTAGTTATTTTAAGTTTTATATCTTTTGATCTTATATTAAAATAGTTCTATGAGCAATTGTTCTGCAAATCAGAAAAGATAGGTTGAGCCAAAATTCACTTAACACTAAATAATTTTCATTTTAATCTTAGTTGTTGTATATTATAAATATTCGAATTCCTTTAGCATTAATGTACGCTGGCACGTGCAGCATCACAAAGGATAATATTTCTATAAACGTCTTCGAAGGATTTTTCGATGAAAAGTTTAAAATTCTTCAAGCATTGTCGATTTTCTGCTCAGACATTATCTTTCATCATTTGTCGCAAGAAAAGCTCTGTAGGTGTGATATCTGACGATCGTGGGGTCATATCAATAGATTGCACGTCTGCCAATGACTCTATAATTGCATATACTATCGAAAAATTACCGTACAGTAGTTTCATAATTAGGTGAGGCACTATCAGTTAGAGCAGTGGTTCCCAACCGGGGGTGCCGGCACCCCCAGGAGTGCGGGAAAGCTTCTTGAGGGGTGCGAGACGATTTTTAGAAATTTATAAAATTTATATAAAAAATCTAGTTTATTTAAAGTTTAAATAGATTTCCTTTTTTGCTCTTCATTTTTTATTTTGATCCATTTGACATATTAATATGACTCAACTGAAAAAATCTGAATACATTTTTTATGGAGGTATGGGAGCTTATTTTCACATTCACAGGGGTGATCACCACAAAAAAGGTTGGGAACCATTTAGTTAAGAGTTTGTTTTCAAATTAGCAATTGCATAATTTTGTAGAATTTCTGAGTAAGTGGCATAACTTTGCCCTGTACCCCAGATTTACCAACACTTTTACCACACTTTTCCCACACTTTGCCCCACATTTTGCCCCCTTCTTCCGTAGAATTTTTTTTCGCCCTCCCCTAGTCGGTTTGTTAGCTTTGTCTAGAGCGTGCCCTCCGTGGCTGCGGGCATAACGGGCCCATAGTTACGCCACTGTATGTAGCCCTTGTTATTATTTACTCAAAAAATCAAGGTTCTATTACACCAAAACTAACGGGTGCTTATTTTGTTATTTTTTTTTTTTTTTTTTTTTTCTTAGATGTATAGAACTTTAAAATTATGTAAAACACATAAAAATCCTGGCAATGGCCATGTTATTGGCTTTATTGGATTGATAATTTTATGCTAATAGTGTTTAAATATGATTTAGAGCACATAGGCGCCGCTGGCTCTAATAAAGCGCAATCTGGAAGTCCAATTTTCGACCACTTCTTGGAGTTGCTGGGGCCGTATATCGGCAATAACGTCGAATGTTGGCGTCCAAGTCATCCATCGTCTCCGGTTTATCGACGTAGATAATCATATCACATATAAATCACATATCCCCACAGAAAATAATCCAAAGAATAAATCGCACGATATTGAAGGCCAATTCACAGGTCCTTTACGCAAAATTATACGCTCATCGAATGTTTCCTTCAATAAATCGATTGCGCGCGCTGTGTGGCACGTTGCGCCGTCTTGTTGAAACCACAGTTCTTTTACATTAATGCCATTCAATCGGGGAACGGAAAAGTCAGTAATCATGGCTCTATAGCGATCTTCATTGACTGTAACGTTTTGGCCGGCATCATTTTTGAAGAAATAAGGGCCAGTGGTTCCACCGGTCACAAATAAAGCACACCAAACAGGGAATTTTTGTGGATGTAACGGCGTCTCAATAATGGCCTGTGGATTTTCTTCACTCTAATAGCAGAAATTTTGCTTGTTGACGTAGTCATTCAACCAAAAATGAGCCTCATCGCTGAAAAACAATTTGTGGTGAAAATGAAGATCAAGAGCAATCTTGTTTTTGGCCCATTCACCAAACGTACGACGCACATGGTGGTCATGCGGCTTCAACTCTTACACGAGCTGGATCTTGTAAGCTCGTAAACAACACTATTTCCGAAAATTTTTCTATAAAGTGGACACAGCTCCAATTGCTGTGCACGATGGCGAATCGACTCATTCGGGTCTTCCTCAATAGCACATGCTCATACATATGCTCCACAACAGTAACAGCTTCTTCGGTGCATACTGTGCGGATGCGTACTATAATTTAAAGTATGCGTGGTGCGAAAACAATCCATGGTTATTCGAATTACTTGCTCGGATGGACGATTATGTCGATCGTAAAATGGACGTAGCGCACGTTAAGTTTCGCGAACTGAACCACGATTTTTGAAATAAATTTGCACAATTTGCAAGCCTTGTTCTGGCGTAAGTCTATTCATGATGAAATGGCAAACCAAAGTGAGAACAAATCAGCTGTCAGCTAACAATTTGACCATCGCTGAAAACAGTGTTGCCAATTCGAAAAACAAACCTCTAAAAAACACACACTTTAGAAATACCACAGGGTACTGACACACCAGGTTCAATTAAAATTAAGATTGTTTAGTATCAAATGATTGTTGGCCAAGCTTGCATAATTAATTTAAAATTATTAACATGGTATAGGACCTATAACCATGTTAATACTTCCAATAACATGGGCACCAACTCATTGGCTTGATCTCTCCCCCAACACTCAAGAAATACGTTTTCAAAAGACACATTTTTCGTGTAATGAATGTAAGCTCCTCTTGCAAATTTCGATTTCGGAGTCCTACTAAGAAAAAAGTTGGCTTCTGGCCCCCCTCCAACCAATAAACAAATCTTTTGCTAGCACTTAATAACAATCTTACTACTCAATATAACATTCAAGAAGTTAAGTTTATTTTTCTATTTAAGTTTATTTTTTATTCGTTTATTAGGTTTAAGTTTGTGAACAATGTTTTCCTGACGAATATTTCAATCTTCACTAAAGTGTTCTTTTATGTGCTGCTTATATTTGATATGTATTTGCAGCAATAAAATTACAAGTTTATGATTCAATTTATAGCTGTTGAAGTAAATACATTACCAATACAATAAACTAAATTCAATTGACATCTCTTCTATCACACATAAAACAAAATTACATTTGTCATTTTGTTAATTCACTTAAAATCAGTTATTTTATTGCATCAACGAATCAACCGAGTTATTTACTGCAGGCTTAAAAATGTTTGTATTTAAATTGTTTATATCTTGAATTACATGAGTTACGTCCGTAGAATATAATATTATATGGATATAATGGGACTCGGACTAGTCAAAAAATAAAACAATATTTTAACGTTTCGATTTTTATTTTATACCTTCATCAGAGCTGAAAAAAATGCTTAGGTACAATTTTATATTATAATTTTGAAAATTAAATGTGTTAAATTATTGTTTTATTTGTTTACAAGTCCAAATCTCATTATATCCATGTTAGGATCAGGACTAGTTGTTGGACGTCCCTTGTAATATGTAACGATAGCAACTATAATATAATTATACCACATCGCTCAATAAGCCTCCGGTCTTACTAAGAAAAACAAATTTTTTTTTAGAAATTCGACTTTATTCAATATATCAATATATATCAATATACTATCCTAATTATATCAATATACTATCCTTCAAGAGTGATACATTCATTCCAACGCTCCTCTAATTTTTCAAATGAAAAAAAAAAATTAAATGAAGTTTAAATTCAGCATACCAATCAGTAATAGTTGATTTGCCTGGTGCAGAGTCTCTATAACGCTTATGAAGCCAATGTTTGGCTTCAACAGTATTTTTTCCCATCAAAAAACAATGTTTAATCAACACACGATATTCTTTTTTATCCATTCTTTTGAAAATTACAAAACTGGAGTCACTAAAACCACTGTAACTTCTAAACTAATTGTCAGAATGTCATGAAATTTTCACACGTATCGTTTGAAGGTTGGTACTATCCAGAAGTCATATGAGTCTGTCAACAGTGTTGCCATATATATGTCAGAGCGGAGACTTGAAGTGTTATGTATATATATATATATATAGGTATATGACAGATTGTAAGTAGTCTTGTGTAATAAATGTTGCCTTTTGTGTTCGGATTTGTGAGTTTTAATAGATATTATTGCAAGCGCATACCTTTACATCCATATAATATTGTACCTTTTTACCAACCGCCACATGTATATGGGAGGTATTGTGATCATACTGATTTTGACATTTCGAGGTTTCGGTGGATGTCTACGAACTGAGGTCTCTACATAACGATTTACAGTAATACCCCGCTACTCGACGTTAATTCGTTCTGAACAGGCGTCGAGTAACGAATCCGTCGAGTGACGAGTCGAATTTCTCCATAAGAAATAAAGGGAATCATATGTACATATATACATATACATATAAGGAAATACATATATGTATATGTTTTCCTTTTAGCTATGCTTGCATTTCTATCCTTTGGACCCATAATTATAAATATAAATCACTTATTTTAGCAAAAAACAAAAAGATCATAGCTGCACTAAATCTGAGTTGTTGTCGACAAGATATCTAGGCGCGCATTGCTGGCCATGCGTTCATTTTGCTTCGTTTACCAAAATATGTATCACGTGATCGGTACTCGATCACGCGTCGGGTAGCGATGCTCCGTCGACTCTCACTCTAGACATTTACGTCGAGTGGCGAAACCGCCGAGCTACGAGGCAGTCGAGTAACGGGGTATTACTCTAACTATATTTAGCATGATGTCTGTCGGTCCGTGGACACGTTTAGAGCGAATTTGGCTAAACGAATTTTTATAAAACTTCATATTTACGATTTTGACATCAACGCCACCCTTTGATCAACTTTTGGTAATAATCGGACAACCGAAAGTGGAAGGTTACTTGTGATATTATTTTGTGAACATTTCGTAATATATATTTAGAAAAATTTATTTTTTAAAAAATGCTGTACAACATGAGAGAAACAATTTTAATTTTTTTTTAATGTGATTTTATTAAATTTGGATGAGCGCTTGGCGTATAGAAACGCCAACTGAAATTCTTGATTTGGTTTCAAGGTTTCAAAATTTTAAAACATGTTAAAATGTATCTTAGTTGACATCTCATGTCATAGAATATAGAGACAATGCTAAAATATTTAAAAGCTCAATCCAGCGCCGGAATTTGAACTTGGAATCTTTGGACAATGAATTACTGCATCACGTCTACGTTCCAAACACGCTCCACGTTCCGAAAACGATCCACGTGTAGTAGAATAACTATAGACCGGCGCGGGGGCTCACGGGCTTGTGCCCCCTCCGCAAGCATTCGAAAAATACGTCTTTAAGAGATATTTGATATTTTCTGCTGTAACTAAATGCGAGCCCGCCAACATCAAGTTTTGAAGCTCCGGTTATCACCTCCAGTAGTCCGGATTAGTAGAGTTTAATTAGTTACCCCTGAGTGCCCTGAGTTACGAGTTCCATACAAATTTTGGAAAATGGAACCTGCAGTACAGATCCAACTTTTCATTCTGTAAGTTTGTCCCACATTTTTTTTTTTTTTTTTTGATTTTCCGAGCCCCCTCTAAGACAAAATCCTGGGTGCATGCCTGACTATAGCACTAGCTATACTACTAACTATAGCTTTATATCTAAAGAAAACAAACGCAGAATCTTCAGCTCTATTATTTCGAGCATTATAATGAGCTCTTGTGGGACCCTTAGTTTAAGCAAATATCATCCATGTTTGTGTCAGGTACTGAATATGTTGAAAAAGTTTTGCCATTCGGTTTGATAATGGCAATAAACGTGTTAACCATTTAGCCAGGGCGTAGTAAGACAATCAGAATGACATTCATATTTTCTACGCATGACGGCACAAATTTGAACCCGGGACACTAAAGATAATAACTTACCGTCCAGGCTACGGTGAGCAACTGTGATAACTGTTATCAAGATGATGTATAATTTATTATTAATTTTATTAAAAGATGTTATCATAATGTGTGAATAATTCATTTAAATACTTAGTAATATATAGTAATAAAAACTATAATACGTAAAATAATTGCATAAAAGTTTAATAAAACTGCAACTGTACATTTTTTTGCTAATTCTAAACCAGGATCTGTAGTTTTAAATAATTTACATTAATTATTTCATAAGATAAAATCATGACCTCACTAATTAATACACGTGATGAATTTGTAATAAAAGCTAGGACTAAATCTAATTATATCATATGAGGTTAAATATAACATTTCGGGGATTTTGACGAGGGTACTAGGTTTCAGATTAGCAGGTAATCCTGTTCACATCCTGTATAATCTTCAGTTGCATAATGCTGTAATATTGTGAAATATCCTCTGACCAACTAGCCGGTGGGTTACATGGTTTTTAGATGAGAAAATCGTGTTTGGTGTTGGCTAATTTTGCGGATATAATGAAATAATTTTATTTCAACTTAAATTGTGTGAACATGTTTGACATAATTTAAATCTGTTAATATATTTTTAATTCTTAAGAAATTTGGAAAATTATATTTATTTCATGTGGGTTTTTTGTAATAAAATAATAATACAAATAAATAATAGGTTCCCAAAGCCTAGATAAGCATAAAAAAAGCTTAATAAAAATTATTGTTATTATTATTATTATATAAAGGGCAGAGAAGATAAGTTCTCTTTGGATAATAGCCTTCATAAGATTAAGTTTCATAATAATATAATTTGATTTAATAATAAATTTTATAATATTTTATTGTTAGTGTATTAAGTACAATGTAAGCTATTGTTTATGACTAGAGAGCGGCCAATATAGGTGTTAATATGTTTTACTCCTATTAAATCTTATGACTTAACTTAGCCGCACTTTATTTATTACGTATTACATATTAATTATATTTTTGTACATAATAGCATTGTTCGAGAATAAAATTCCTAATAAGGTAACAGTTAAGGAATGTCCAAGACGTGTTAAGCTGGGCTCAGATTAGCGAGCCGATCCTGTAACGTATCGCGTAATGTAACACGCCGTCTAATATTTTTGTCTCGTTTGGAAGGGATCACGTGCACAAGCCGAGCGGTTTGCATAACGCTTGACTTAATCCGCTTTATGTCAGTTTTTTTCGCAAACTGATTGAAATTGAGCAAACACAAAGGTGTTTGCTCATGTTGTATCGGACAGACAATCCGGACATCCAATTCAATTTTTAGTTCACAATCCGTTACTGGAGTAACGGATTGTCTGTCCGATACAACATGTCGCACCACCACGTATTTCCAGTGGTCTAGTTTTGGCAATGTTGAAGTTTTTTATTTTATAGTTCAATTTACTTTAGACTGAAGATGACTGGATTTCACAGTCGAAACGTCTCTTAGTATATTTTAATTAATAAATTTTGACGAGTAAATAAGAATTTTTATTTCTCCATTCAATTCTTTTCAATTTTTCTTTTCTCAATTCAATTTTTAGTTCACAATCCGTTACTGGAGTAACGGATTGTCTGTCCGATACAACATGTCGCACCACCACGTATTTCCAGTGGTCTAGTTTTGGCAATGTTGAAGTTTTTTATTTTATAGTTCAATTTACTTTAGACTGAAGATGACTGGATTTCACAGTCGAAACGTCTCTTAGTATATTTTAATTAATAAATTTTGACGAGTAAATAAGAATTTTTATTTCTCCTTATATATATATATATATATATGTGCACTTTTGTATGATTCTGTTCCCTGCACATCTGTGAAATATATATAAAATTTATCAAACCCAAAGGATGGTCGAATATCATAAACCTGACGCAATTCAATAAAACTGAATACATATTTGGAATCAGCAAGAAAATTGATCTAGAAAAATGTGCTTTTGTTTATGATGAGAAAAGAAGGTTTCATTTTGTTGACCTGTGTTATTTTTTGACATGTTTCTTCAGCAGTTTAGCTTCTTCAAGATTTTTTGTGTGTTGTATATATTATACATGTGAAGTTTTAAAAAGAATTTAATAAAACTACAATGTAATGTGTAGCCTAGCCTAACATATCTTAAGCCAGTAATGCCGGAGTATTATTTCTATGAAACTACATAAAATGAGTTATATTGTGTATTTTGAAATAGCCTTTAACTGAAGTTTAAATATTTTGGTTAGGTTCGTAGCATAATCCACTTTCGGACTATTCAGAAGAAGTTACAATACGTTCGTGATATGTAGATTTACAAGATCGGTTCGCTAATATGGACTCAGCTTTGGGCATGACAGCATTATTTTCCTTGCTTATATCTTCCAGTTATTTTTTCCAAAAACTTTTAACAGTATATTATGTACATAAAATATTTGAAAGTAATTCAAAAATCTCTTTTAATAAAAATCATTCTTAATTTATACTTGCCATTATGCATTTAGCTTTCCGTCTTTGCAAAGCAGAGCACGAATATTTTATATAAATAAGCCTGTGCCGTCTACTCGGTTTGCATGCATGTGTTCCATATGAAAAGTACTTACACTAAAGTATAATATATTGATCAAAATGTACGTCTTGCTAGAAATAGGACAACTATGAAGCGTAAATATAAAATTTATATCTACATAAATATGTAATATCACCAAAATGAAATGTGAAATAAAAGAAACCAACAAACAAAATATGTTTTATGTATTAAAATATTTGTGAGTATAACATTATTTTATAAATATGCAGATTACTATTTAATCTGTATATCTGAATAAAGTAGTTTACATTGTGCCATAACTTTTGGAAATTCATATCGGAGTCCAGCAAAGAAATGGTCAAAAAACACCCTAGTTTCTGCTCTTTTCTGACTTTTGTTTCCCTTACTTATTAAAAAATATTCATATTTAAAAAATAAACTTAAATATGGTCATACATTATTATTAAATGTCCCATAAAAAGTGATCTTCTATATCAGGGCTGCACGACCAGTCTATCGCGATCTACCGATCGATCGCAACGTGATTTTAAGTAGACCTTTAGTTCAAAAAACCACTGATTTATGAAATTGGCAATAGGGAATAGGCATGATTTACATTTTATTTTTTATTATATTCCTTTTGTTGTATTTAAACATAAAAAACAGTTTTGCATTTTTTTGCATAATTTGAAGGCTTAAAAAAATCATAAATGTATGTAGCGCGCGAAAACGACTCCGACTGTTTAAAAACTTGGCTGTGACATCAGAGCCTACTCAGTCTACAGCGTACAGCCTACACAGTCTGTCGTGAATTTATTTGCTTGTATAACTTTTATAGATTGTGTTTTAAGTTTCTTTTAAGTTAGAGTGATTTTAATTAAAATAAAATTTATCTACAGGTTTACCGAATTAAATTATATATTAAAATATACAAAATATAGAGGATCCAGGGCTCAGTACTTGGAAACATCGAAAATATTGTTTAGTACCGATGTGCACAAATACTTTATTTAGAACTCCACAAAAACAATTTATTTCATTACCTAATGGTGAACAACAAAAGAAAAGGAAGAAAAGAATCAATGTTTGGTAAATTGTCACTCTGAGCCCTAACAAAATCTTTATCTGCCATTTTAATAATAAATGCGTGAAATTTTTTTTAAAAAACAAATACAAAACTCTCAACCAATACACGCTAGACTTGGCAATAACAAGTAATCAATCGATTAATTGATCATTTGATTAATCGAAATGTTATAATCGATTTTGATTAAATTGGTAATAAATATTCGATTAATTGATTATGAAATAAAAAAAATTGATGTGAAGTGTGAATTTTCACACATTTCAGGGTTTTGCAGGTATTTAGTAAGTGAATGATGATTATTTTGGATGCGAAAACAAATTTTATATTAAAATATTTTTTTTGTTAATTTTAATTCGAACGCTTAATACCATTATTTAGGTTTCTAAATATGTGCAGTATTTTTTTTTTTTATATACCAAGGTTCATTAAGAATTTTAAAAATTGCGCCTAAGGCTTCCATTGGTTGTTATAAGTTCCGCCCCTCTGATTTCGTGTACATTGAAACAGAATTAAATTATAATTTAAACAATTTCCACTGGCTATTAAATTTACGCTTTTAAAAATTAAATGCAACATTTGCCAAAATATAACTAGAATTTTGAAAAAATAATTTAAACAATATAAAAATTAAAAAAAAAAAACAAAAAATAATTTAGTCTCTTCTCACAGGGTTCGATCCCTTTCGGTTCGGGTTACTAGGATGAAAAATCAGCGTGAAATACCACTAGACCAGCACACACGTTCCAGTGTGGTGTGTTACAAAGCTATAACTTGTGTACATTATTAGCCAAAATCACAAAAAATGCGTTTTTTTCCAAAAACCTAATCTGATCAAAAATTCCTGTTGAACTATTCCGGTTCACACCAATGTACATTACTTAGAATTTTTTCAGATTTTTAGTTTAAACCATCTGGGCTACAGGGTGTGGGACAAAAATTTTTTTGCACAATATTGGCAAAAGTCGCTTCAAAATAATTTATTTTGCAAAAATTAAAATTTGATCGTTAATTCACGTACCAAGGGCTTTCATTTGATACCCTACTCAGAATTTAAAAA
Organism: Liopterus haemorrhoidalis; assembly: GCA_963971575.1. NCBI lineage: Eukaryota > Metazoa > Arthropoda > Insecta > Coleoptera > Dytiscidae > Liopterus > Liopterus haemorrhoidalis. The sequence goes on along the minus strand of OZ020612.1, from coordinate 17,352,405 downwards.
AAATATTTTTTTTTTCGATGAGCACATATTTGTTTATATTTTTAGGGGGATATGTTTTTTAGATGTTTTAGTATTTTTCCTATGTGCGGGTCAAAGAGTTGTATAAGCATGCCAAATTTCAACTCTCTAGGTTTAGCCGTTTGGCTACAATTTTTACCGAACAGACAGACAGACAGACAGACAGACAGACAGACAGACAGACAGACAGACAGACAGACAGACAGACAGACAGACAGACAGACAGACAGACAGACAGACAGACAGACAGACGACAAAATGACGGTATAAGGGTTTTTGGTTATACCTACAAAACTCTAAAAAGAAACATGTTCATTCGCCGACAAAAAAAAAAAAAAAAAATGGGACAGTCTTAATGTTGTATTTTAAAGGCTGATATAAAATCATTTGACCGTTTTATTAGGAAAACATAAGTAATGGAAGCTAATACAATGTCTGCATAAACAAATATTTTTTTTTTACAAACAGTCAGTAACAATAAATAATGCCCGTTTGAACGAATACTATATAATATTGATATTGAATATCAAGTACCTAAAGTTTAATACAAATAATTCATTGTTAAAATAAATTTCTGCTTATTGAAAAGAAGAGAGCAAAGTCATCTTACCGACCAGTGTTTCAACAATACAACTAAGAAATTTCTTGAAAATAAAATAAAGCAATATTTATTAAAAAATATTGTATGATTAATCGATTAATTGAAACAAAATAATCAATTATTTCAATATTGGATTAATCGTTGCCATCTCTAATACACACGTAAAGGCTTGGATAGGTAATCTGGAACATGTAGCTTCTGACGTCATGCGCAGTCGTATTTACTCGGCAACCTTCGCGCTGTGGTCGGCTTTATTTCAGGGCTTCGAACCGTTATTTTTTTTCGTTTCGGTTTTCGTTCCGGTTCAATTAAAAAAATATATATCGGTTCGGTTCCGGTTTTCGTTCCGGCAAAAATAACGGGTTTTTTCGGTTTTCGGTTTTCGGTTCAGTTCCGAGTGATAAACTTTTATACTCTATCTCCGAAAGACTGATAGTAATAAAATGTATTATTTGTAAAAAGTTATTGTATTATCACACAGAAGCGGTAAAACAAAAGCGACAAAATATGAATAGTTCGAAACGAAATATTGTTAAAAACAACCGAGTGTACCGCACATATTAAATAGGAATACGAACTAGGGTTAAACACAATAGGCCATAAAAATTTGACCCTAAAATTTTGAGGAAAAATATGGTCACAGGCGTGCGTTTAATAAAATGATAAATAGTAATATAGAAATACACAAAACCAATTTAAACGTGTTTAAAATGTGCACACCACTGGTATCTGCCTGACAAAATGATTTAGTACTATCAGTCTTTCAGAGATAGAGTATAAATGCTTTTATTTATATAAGAAATTTATTTTCTACTATAATTTAGAAGAACATTTTATTCCTTATTCTTTGATAATCATACCAAGGTCGTTGCCGGGGAGGGGGGTTCTGGGCGTTCAACCCCTCTCTTCCGAAATAATAGAAGCGCATTTTTTTTTACTTATCAGTTAAAAAATTACGAATTACGATTTTTTTCTGCTCATCAGTTCAAAAAATAATCTTAAATAAAATATATTTTATATTCACTCACATAAACATTATCTGAACCGAAATAAACCGATATTTTTTTCGGTTCAGTTCCGGTTTTCGTTCCGACATAAATAACGGTTTTTTTCGGTTTTCGGTTCAGTTCCGGTTCGAAGCCCTGCTTTATTTCAAATTTATAATATTTTAAGTAAAAAATTTCGCTGAAATATTAATTAAAATGTGATTTTTGTTTTGTTAGGTGACATAACTAATATTAACGTATCAAAAAATGTACTTTTAAGAATATATAAATTTTAGGCGTATGCCCTTTAAATTAATATATGACAAAAATCTTTCTTTTTTGTACGTTGAATGTTCATCATTCTATATTTAAAAGTAAAAACGTAAGAGTACAGAATAATTTCAAGTTATTTTGACTGCAAAGAGTATGTTTTATGTAGTAGGAATTTATCACACACGGTATATTTCGTGGCATGATAGTATAGTACTTAAGAAACCATAAAAACTATTTTTACGTAAGTTTCCTGAATGAGTAACTAATTAAATGAAAATTAATAAGAAACTAACACACGTGCATGGTAATGAAATTACATATGAATTATGATAACCTTAGTTAGCAAAAACGTGTAGCTCAACGTTGTTATTAATAATTATTCACACTTGGTATCAATTGTTTAACTAATATCGTATGCAAGATGGTAGGCTTCCAGAAATCAAGTAAATTAAAATCAATACTCAACAACATTAATGAAAAAGCAAATATTTAATTATAAGAAGGCTTGGTAAAAAACACCAGCTTAAAGAAAAATGTAAAACTCTTCGAAAAAAATCTTCTCAGTTATTTAGATATCATTATAAATCAATTTAACATGAGCCAACGCAACAATATAAACAGAATATAAACTACTAGGTCAATAGTTCCCAAACTTTTTTGACTTACGTACCCCTCGGCAGCCCATCCCACAATCTTTGTAATTTATATCGTTGCTGTTTTTCTTTACATTTATATATGTAACTGTAAATAATAAACAGTGACGTTGCAGAGAGTATGCAAAAAAATTCTCCGCAATAGGCATCGCATATTGTGGATTTCATAATGAAGATTTGCACTAAATAAGGGTTTCTTGTGGGGGCAAAATTATAAAGTGTACGGTGTTTAATCCACTTTTCAAATAGTCTTGCCACGCCACGGTTCTAAAAAATAATCTTATAATAAAATGAACAATATAGTTATACATGTATATTTATTTATATTAAGAATATATTAATAAATTTAAGTTATTATAAATATATAGTTAAGCACTACAAGTTATACAAGTAAATAATCCAAATAATTTAATTTTAACTTATTCATATATATATAACACATATTCAGTGCGATCTTTGTGCTTGTTTGATCCTTGTCTTTTGTAATCAGGTTTAACGGATTGATGATCTTTCATTGTTAATATATGTATATTTTCCCGTAAATCTATGCATACAAAAATTGCAGCAAATTTTTATATTTCCGATAGGATATGTTTAATTTTTTTAAATATTATATTGGTATGTACCTAATTGTAAATAAACTGATTGCATGATAGACGCCCTACAGCAATTGACGTATATTTGCATACGACGAGGAAAATTGTAGCCAAAGTTTCATTCTACAAATACGTTTGTTGCCTTTAGGCGGAACTAGATTTTGCAATCCAGTAACTTTAATAGTTTGATTCAAGCTTTTGACCATTTTGGTTAAGCTTTGTAAATCATACTTACAATAAACATTTTTAGGCTAAGGTATAAAATGTCATTTTCATTATACAAATTTCTCATTTATTTATTTTTTTGTCCTTAAAATATGTAAAAATGATTATATTTTTAACAAACGTCATTCGTTTCCATGGTTTCACAGTTTTAAAATTTCACATACCAACGTAAAACATGAAATAACCTAAGCAAGGTCCCTTCTCATGACAACCTAAAAGAACAAAATTCTCATTTTTTTCCGCTTAAAGCAAAGAAATGACCTATATTTTGTTCTATTGTAACAATGAATTATAATTATTTTACTTGGCGTTCTATTTTTGTCGACATCTTGAATCTGCCTCTGTTTTCAATATAGATGGTATGGGTGAAAATGATTTAATTTTCATAAAAAAGACATGTACCAAGTAGCATTCCAAGGTTCGAAACTATAAACAATAATGCCGAAAAAGTGTTGTATTATTTGAACATTTGCGCACAAAACTATTTAACTATATAAGTTATTTGAAACACAAAAATATTTAATAATTTACAGAATGTGTTATTAAGCGATAACGTTTTTACAACCATGTTTTCTTTTAAATTCTGATGACGGGAAGAGCTACTCAAATAGACGATATCCAATTTAAAACCTATAATAGTGACAGAGGTCATCAGTCTATTCTGACAAACAGTTGCTTTCCTGATACCGTCAAATTAACTTTTCGTAAACGAACTATATTTTTCAGTAAAATTTCATAAATAATATATTACTATTATTATAGAAATTCGATGTGCAATTAAACCTAACATCTCTAATAAAACTTCCAGTTTTCTGTAGTGCTCGATATTTAATCACCTTTTTAATCCTTAAATAGAATGATCTTCTATTTTAACATATTTGAATTTCGCACCCGATACGTCGTCTTCGTTGAAAATAATATTATTCATTATACCTACTTTGGCAATGTAAAAATAAGATATTTGTAATACCCTTTTCACACTAGATCTTTAAGATCGGATGTTAAAGTGAATGTATCTTTAAACGCTAATGTGAAACCGTACGGCCTCGTCTAAACACGACCGATGTTTAAGACAGAGATCTGCGTCTTAAACTTCGTCCGAATTGCCAACTTAATTTCTATTATAAAAAAATACTCCTTGAATTTGTGCTGTCAACATTTTATATTATCATAAACAAGAATACTGTATTATATCGACGTTATAAGAAGTTTATACTTATTGTTATAATAAAATTATTTATTTTAATAATGTGTTTAATACAATACAGAGCTACAATAATTGAGATAAAATGTATCGACTTACATGTTAATACAGGTGTAATATATTCTTTATTGTAGTGCCTTTATTGTAGAATAAAATGAAATATCCTTAATTGTTTATAATAATTCAAAATGTGCGACTGCGCAGACAGTTCAAAACTGGTAATTTCATGATGGTAACTTAAGGACAAAATTACTGTAGCTGATGAAATCACCGGAGATTTAAACATCAAGTGTGAAAGCATACCGATCTTAAACATCGGTGAACTTTAAGTTCACTCGTCTTAAAGATCTAGTGTGAAAAGGGTATAAGACTAGTTTGACAGAAGCATACTGGCGCTAGTGTTGCTGACGTCACTTTAAATATCGTATTAAAAAATGTAGCGACATTTCGTGAAAAACGGTTGGTAACACTGGCCCTTATATTCAGATAACATATTACCTCTACAAGGAGTGTGCGATTTCCGCTTGGGAAACACTTCATAACAGTATTTATTGCATACAAATTAATATAAACCTTTAATACTAAGTATAGATTTATGCTAACATTGTTAGTAGAATTACATAAACTGACAATCAGCATCAATACCAACATAAACACAGACAATAATTCACACATGCATTAACAGATACATATGGTAACAATTATACAGCTCACTTCACTCAGACAAACATCTAACCATCTAGCGGGGGAATTGTGAATTATATAACATGCCTAGTATCCTTCAGGTTTAGGAAGTTGCGTGATGACCGAGTTAATGATAAACTTCCTTGAAATCCCGTGGGAGAAATAGATAACTTGCATTATACATGTCATATAATATTACTATCTTATAACAAAACTAACTAAACAAATACTCTTTGTTATGTCACTGTAGAATTGTGTTTTAGGTAACTTTATGAGTGCTTCTACCTATTATGTAATGTTTGTGTTTATCAGACTCGTTATATTAAATGAGTCAAAGGTATTTTACGCTATTCTGAAGGGTGTTTTGTATCTCTTTTCTATTTAAATATTTTCTTGATTCTTTGTTATATACAATTATATGACGCAGAAAAAGAAAAAATACACAAACTTCGAAAGAACATGAGAAGCGACTGGTGGGTAAAATATTTTGGGGGGACACTTTTTGATCCATATATTGCAATGGTGTCTACCCTACGGCCCGCGATCTAATCTGGCCCTACAAGTTTCAAACGGCTCGCATGAAATTTCTGCCCTATATTTTTTAGAATCACCTTTATCCCTTCCCCCCCCCCCCTCACACTTCCCCTGTCCTTAATTGATTTTCAGAATTTTTTCCCCAAATTCTCAAATGACTTTCTGAATTTTGCCCACCCGTCCTCTGTGATTTTTAAATATCTGGTCCACAATCCAACTCAATCTGGCCTGTGAAACATATTTAGAATTCATATACACAATGTATCAACGTAGAGGGAATACGATTTTTCTCAAAAACGCGATGCGTAACTTGTAAAAATTGATGACCTAACTGGACCATAATAACATTAAAAATTATTGAAAATATTTCTCTTTCAAATTATTCTTCCAAGTACGACTTGAAAGTGAATAATTTTTTATTATATATATATCAGTCATTAGTCGTTAAAAAATAGCATAGCTTTGGGTGCTCCATTCTAAATTATTACCAGTGTTTTTTACTGAACTTTCTATTAATGTTTTATTTTTATTCGATTGTGAAATATTCAATTTTGGCCAATGAGGACCAATATTTTTTATTAATAATTTAATTTCATAGTTAAGTACATTAATTATAATATAACGCACTGTAACCAGTTTCACATCTGAGTACTTATCACAAATCAAAACATACGAACTGTAGGGCCGCCGGCCAAAATTCACTAACACATACACACTAACCACTCGCCGTTGTTGCCCTTTCCAGTTCATTTTTATTACTTGCGTAGATAAGTACATTAGAAATCGTATGTGGCAACGTTGTGTCTGGGGACACTACGAGGTACTGTCCCAAGTGTCCACAGCATTGTTTTCTAGATCTAAAATTTTCAAATCTTAAATAAATGAAAAATCTTTGAATTAGAAATAATAAAAATAAATATATGCAGATATATTTAGCTAGTTTAATGCTATTTTTAAATATAAATGTGATTTTAAATTCAGTTTTTTTTTATTAAATTTTTTTAGGAGGACACTGCGTCACCCTGTCTCAGTCGCCACTAAAGAACATACTGAACTCAAAAGAACTCGGCACCATTGCTAACTATGTTATTAGCTGAGTTATGATTACGATTAAATGCACAAACTAGTAGAATTTATTTATGCTGATGACGATGGCGAAAACACTGGAACAATGAATCATCAGATTTTAGATTAACTTATTCATAGGAAAATATTTCCTGTATATTATTCCTATCCTACCCTATTTCTATTCCTATCCTATTCCTCTAATATCAAAACAAATTTTTGGAGCAAAAGTTTGCGATATAATTTCACGTTGATCCGAATTATACGTTCAGAATATCATGGCCAATGATGGTAGATGGACCAGGAAAGTACTGGAATGGCGGCCTAAAGACAGGCCTAGTAGAAATCAAGGTAGACCTCCTACCCGGTGGATGGATGATCAAATGAATAGTTGCTAATTGACTGCAGGTGGCATAGGACAAAGAGTTCTGTAGCCCAAGTATAAAATTGAAAAGAACAGCGCCGCAAGAATTAAAAAACGTTGTTGAATCTTGGCGCCAAATAAACACCCTTGCCCTAAAATCTAGTGAGAAGATGAAGATGATGATGACCTGTACACTATTGTGTACCATTTTTGGTCACATTGTACTCTGCTGTGCATCGTTTTCATAATATTTTTTGTAAACAATACAGTGATATTGATCACTACCTTAATTATTTAATTAACATTTTACGTGTTAAGTTAACCATTTATAAATCTTCTGGTTAAACCAACGACATGCATTACTATCTAAAAGATCTACAATATTGAAAACAACAGCAACCTGCTTAATTAGATGGTATTTATAATAAGCAACGGTTAATGTAGATTAAATCAGCACTTAACGGGTCCCGACACTCGAATTTTATATCCGTAAATGCTAAAACTCGTAGCAAATATGGTAAGTTTCCAGAAATAGCAATACGAACCGCTATTGACATTTAGACATTCCAATAAAACTAAAACTACAATTTCCATGAATTTGTACATGCAAATTGATTTCCACATGATTTCAAAAAATCTTTCATATTTCTTTCTGAAGCCTGTCGGCTTCAGCTCTTATTTTTGTGATAATAATAATAATAATAATATAAAAATTTATTACTTTGGAAATGTAGATTTATGGACCAATTCTCTACAACCCAAAACATATTCTTATATATTATATTCGTATTCTTATTAAACATATTCATTATTCATTTTTGAGAAAATTTTGTGGCCTTCAAAATGACGACTTATTTTTTGGTAAATAATGGAAACAAATGCATGCAATTGTTTCTACTTGTCAATTGTGGTTATGAGTCACTAATCACTTACTATTTTCAAGACCACAAAAAAAAGCTTTTTTCAAAATTTTTGTTACGTAAGGTAATAAAAGTTTTTAACCGTTGAAAAGAGAAAAAATCTCTGTAATACTGTTTTATGTAATATGTGTAGTGTAATTTGAAAAATAGTTATTATAGGCCGTAAATTTTCGAAACAACACACTGCGCAGAATCGAGTTTTTGACTGAGAGCTTACTGTGTCTGCGCGCACGCAAAGCATTGGCGTGGTGTATTACTTATTATTTTATTAGTTAGCTGTTTGTTTGGTACCTTGTTTGTGTTTCGTTATTTTATTATAAATAATTCCGAAAATATAACAATTTGTCTATTTAATTTTAAAATCAACATTAACCAATAAGATGTAATTTTATAATATATTTTAACCAATAAGATGTAATTTCTAACAGCCGTGTGTCTTGTAAAACAAATGAAAAAAAAAGTTTGATACCACTATAGTCTGACCCCCCCTTACCCCGAATAAGTTTTATTTGAACAATATTTTTATAACTCTTTTAGTAAGGAAATAATCAAGAGTAACATAAGTGTTGCCTCACCTATACCAAAAAGGTGGTTGTTAATTAATTCATTTGTGATTGAACATTGATATTTTGATTGACTTCTTAAAAAAACTGAATTATACATTGTTTTCAGTTAACCGGAGGTTAACAGGAGGTCTGATAACCACATTTTAAGCATATTTTTGTGATTTTTTTTCAAATCTATGGTTTAATTTATTCATTTTCAAACTAAGTACATATATAAAGTATGTTTTGAAGAAGATACAAACAAAATTTGAAGGCAAAATATGGCAAAATGAGCCAGCTGTGGCAAAACTTCTCAGACTCCGGAAAAAAAATTAGATTTTGCGGTGACCAGCATAACTCGTCACTGGATCATCTGAAATCAAAAATCCAAAAAGATTTTGTTAGTTTATGAGTTGGCCGAGGTAACGACGTTGGGATATTTTTTTTTAATGTTTTTTTTTTATTTAACAATCACAAATATACTCATTTTTAGTTTTTTTTTAGGGGAATTAATTTTTTTTGTGTCTAAGTAACGCTAAAAACTGAAAAATCATTTTAAAAATAAAAACTCAACGTCATTACCTCGGAAAACTCATAAACTAAAAAAATCTTTTTGGATTTTTGATTTCAGATGATCCAGTGACGAGTTATGCTGGTCACCGCAAAATCTAATTTTTTTCCCGGAGTTGCTGCAGATTTGCCACTGCTGGCTCATTTCGCCATATTTTGCCTTCAAAATTTTTTTGTATCTTCTTCAAAATATACTTTATATATGTACTTAGTTTGAAAATGAATAAATTTAACCATAGATTTGAAAAAAAATCACAAAAATATGCTTAAAATGTGGTTATCAGACCCTAACTTCCCCTTAAGTTTCCATATATGCCAGTGAATGGAAATCATCTTTTAAGCATGGCGTTTTTTTTTACACAAACCTATAGGCTATTCCAAACATTTAGGCCGAACTAAATGGAATTTTAATTTTTGTGTTGTCACAAGTTCTTTTTGCCTGATTGGAGACTGCTTTTGCTAAACAAAATAAACAAAAACCTCATTTGACCGATAAAAATTACTGGTTGTCTAAATCTAGTTCCGCCTAAAACAAGGAAACAGGCTATAAGTACGTAAATTTTGTACGTAAGTTATATACCTTTAAACATATGATTTATAATTTAATGTGTGTTTATCTTCATTCATATGAGGGCAGTGGGCTCAAATGAATTACAGATTTACCGGACACTTCTCCCGAGATGTCCGGAAACTGAAAGGTTCATTTTATTACAGTAAACCATTACAGAAAATTATACGAATCTAAGATACCAGATTAAGTAGATTTACTATTACTAAATTGAATATTGTTGTAGGTTTATAAGGATTCTCTATATGCAAAGTGTTCAGTATGTAGTTTTATGTGTCTTTAATTCTTCGTTATGAAGACGCGAAGCTCAGAGATAGATTTGCTTGAAAAAATAAGTTGTTACTGCAAAATCCAAATATCACAGGCTAGTATACCTTCGACTGCGGGAACATATTTCATTGAAACTGTAGATTTCTTCTAAATGTTCGGAATGGTTTTAAAAGCCACGGATAAAATCAATTATTTGGATCATTAGTTCGCAAGATCATTCAAAGAGTGTTACTGCAACTTAATGACCTTATTATTCAACAATTTTTGTTTCCTTTCCAACAGTTTTGTAACACTAATAGTAAGGAAGTGCAGAAGATAATGTAAAAATGACTGTTACATTAAAGAAGTAGGAAAGAAAATTATAAAAATGGAACACATTTTCTTGAATTAATGAGATTATTTAATAAAATTGTTACATGTGCGGGAAATATGACCCTCATTAAGAAATAATATTACACTGGATTTTTCCCATATAATTTTATTGGACATGTTGGATATGTAGGTCTGGCTGTCTCTATAAATCAATAAATACCTATTCAATTATTCCCTTATTTTAAAAGACACTACTTTTGATCTCATTAGACTTTAATAATAAGGTATTACATTAATCAAATATTAGATACCCCTAGTAAGTTTTTTTTTCTTCAAATAGCACCATGCTTAAAAAATATTACAATTTGGTATCATATATTGCTTTTTTAAGTTTAGCAGTGACAACATTTTGGACGTTGCTGATAGTACTAGGCTAGAATAGTACAATATAATGAGTATTAGTATCAAAAAGATATAATACTTCATGAGTTATATAAAATATTTTCGAACCACTATAGTCTGAAACTAGTTTCGGAAACTGCTCAACGATTTGTTTCCGTTTTCAGCGATCACGAGTAGTGATGAACACTTCTCGTGTTCTGGTGGTAGAGGCAAAATTGGAAGTTTTTCCCTTGTATGCTTATATTCGCGATGGTGTTTTGAAATACTTTTTTTTTGTGGACGAAACTAACTTGTTCACATTTCCAAATGTGCTTCGAATTTTTTCGGAAAATTAATACCATGCTTGTAAAATACTTGAAGTGTTTGTCTTAATCTTGTATGGAGCTGCATCAGATACAAAAATATAGATTCTTCCGTCTACCTATCGCCGATCTGTTGAAGAATCGGAAAATATTTTCTTGACCGAATCGTTTACAATCGACGCAAGTCGAAAGAATCGACGTGCATCGAGAATGTAAAATGAAAATAATGTACATTACAGCTGTCCTTAGCAAAAATACAGTAATTGTTGTCAACCACATTTGTTAGCAAAAAGGAATTTATAAAAAAATATCGGCTTTTCGAAATTTAATATCTGAGGCCTATGAATTTTTAATGATATATCTTACATACATAGTATGACTTTATCCAAATCCTAGATGATGCACTACAGTATATTTTTGTAGAGTATACTAACAAAATTAACGTTATTGTAGCTGGCGATTTCAATGTCGATTTTTTGACTGATTGTAATGAAACACACGAAGTCATAAATATCCATCTCAATTATGGCTTAACGAGAACAATATTTGAGCCTACAAGAGGTACAAGATGTTTAGATAACATATTTACTAACTTTGAACATTATAACGCGTTAGTCTATTCTACAGAGATGTCTGATCATGATGCACCGCTTATCTATGTACCAATAAATTTTACCGATGAACAGTACTATAAACTACACAGGACATATTCGTATAAAAATAAAGATCAAGAGCTTTGCAGAGTGAAGACTGACAAAATGTGTATACTGTAGAGGACCCAAATGTAAAATATAATAATTTTTTACAAACTATTTTAAATGATCATGGAAAACATTTTCCACTAGAAAGAAAAAATATGAAGAAAAATAAGTGCTATACTTCAGGAAGTTACTAGGCATATGCGAGAAACTCTTGGACTACTGCATAATGCCTATAAGCAATACAGAAGATAAGATATTAAAAATAAATACGTCGCATATAAAAATATGTATTTGAAACACCTCGACGAAGAACGATCGCACAGAAATATAAACCTTATTCATGACGCTGGCAATAAACAAAAGGCTATTTGGCATGTTATTAATTATGAAACCGGGAGAAAGAAAATTGATAAAAATATCAACGTGCCGTCCGCATCAGATTTTGAAGATTCTTTCACTACTGTTACAAATATATTACATAATCCAAATTATGATATTCAACAAGAAGAAATTATGAAAAAAATACCAGTTAATGGCTCAACAATCTTTTTAAACCAGTGGTATCTGCAGATATAGAAATAATAATTAATAACATGAAACCCAAAATAAGCAAAGATATTCATGGTTTAGACTGTAAGTTAATAAAATCCATCCAGTCTGAAATAGCAGATCCACTATGTGATATTATTAACAAATGCATTGAAAATGGTGTGTTTCCCGATAATATGAAAATTGCCAAAGTACGACCGATTCATAAAAAAGATGACCGATCTATTACTGATAATTATAGGCCAATATCTATTCTTCCTGTGTTCTCTAAAATCTTCGAACGTATCATAGAGAGGCAAATAACACAATTTTTCGAAAAATTTTCGTACTTTTCAACAAATCAATTTGGATTTCGTGCTATGCGGGGACCCATCGATGCAGTATTGACATTAATGAAGAACATATGTAACGCTCTTGAAAATATAGAAGAATGCACCATTCAGCTATGCGATCTTAGTAAGGCTTTTGACCGAATGCCTCACAAATTATTCTTGAAAAAAATGGAATATTACGGCGTTAGAGGTACATTCCTTCAATTGCTCACATATTACTTAACAAATCGGATACAAATAGTTGATCATTACTCTGAATTGAGCAAGCCATGTAAGTTAAAAACAGGAATACCCCAAGGCAGTATCCTTGGGCCTTTATTTTTCATTATATTTATAAATGATCTTCCCAATAATATTTCCTGCAACAGTGTGTTATACGCTGATGACACAATTCTACTGGTGAACGACAGGGATGAAAATATGTTACAAATAAAGCATGATACTGCCAATCTCGAAGCTACTAAGTGGTTCCAGCAGAATTAATTAACTTTAAATCATAGAAAAACGCAAACCATTACCTTTACGTCCAATAGAAGATCCCCTAAACCTGGCGTAGCCGATTTTCTGGGTTTACGAATAGACTCTGCATTGACATGAAAGTGTCATGTAACTGTCATTAGTGGTAAACTCAACAGAGCAATTTATGCTATTCGTCGTATAAGAAAAACAACCAACCAAGATTTAGCTTTGACTGTATATCACGCATTGTTCCATTCCATTATGTCTTATGGTCTTTTAGTCTGGGGCAATGCGCCACAAGCAGAGAAGATTTTTATATTACAAAAGAAGGCAGTAAGGGCTGTAGTAAACGTACCAAAAACCTCTTCTTGTAAGCCAGTATTCAAGAAACTGGATATACTGACACTCCATTCGCAATTCATTTTGCTACAAGCTCTAGAAGTAAAGAAGAGTAGTGGAAATCTTTCAACCCGCAAAGAGTGCCATTCCTACAATATACGTTCCAAAGAGGATCTTAGTGTTCCAAGGTCTCGATTGCAAGTATCCAGCAAAATGAATATTGGTTACACTATATTCAATAAAATCCCCCTTTCAATCAGAAATAAAAATTTAAAACAATTTAAACTTTGTTTTAAAAATATCTTAGCTAGTAATTCATATTATTCTTTAAATGAATTTGTAAATGATCTTTTGTAAAACCTATTATTATTATTATTATATTTTTTTGGGACTTAACTTGTATTGTTTTGAAGTTAAATAAATGTTTATTATTATTATTATTATTATTATTATTATTATTATTATTATTACACTTGGCTTTCTTTTCATGATAACCCCAACGGATTCGCATAAAAAAGATACTGATCAGCATCATTATACAGTGGTTTTTAATAGGCTAGTTAATTAAAATTTTTGGCGCACAGCAACGATGGCCATTTACGTTGGATTTTTAGAATTGTATGAGTTACCACACAAACAACACCACAGCATAATAACACTACTGTTTTTTGAAGTGACAATATGATTCGTAATAAAAATAACATCACTAGAAAAAAACAAATTATATGTTTATTATAACAAATTAATTTATTATAAATACCACACAAAAACACAGTAACACCATAGCACATACTGTGCCTTTCTTTGGCGATTGTCTCATACTGTGTTTTATATTGGTTACTCTGTTCCATAAAATGCAGTTACGGTGTTCCCACACATGCAAAAGTACTTCAGTTTAAAAAATAGATAATTATTAAAAGCTGCACTAGAACAAATTTAGTCTAATGTCGTACAAAACAAATTCTTCACCAAAATGTCGTTTATTGTGTTTTTGCAAATGGTAGGCGGTTTTTTGTACACATTTCTCGCAATTAAATCTTAAGAAATATGCAAAAGCACCTAATATGATTAAAATATGCTACCAAGCCCAAAATTTATCCAAATATGCAAATGCACATGTAAATATGCATTTGCATATAATCCGGTCTGTAGTAAAAATAATTAAAAAAATTGAATACTAAATTACAAGAGGATTGAGAAAAAATTGATTATTCTTAAAATATTTTGAGCGCTTTTAGTCAGCATTAAGTAAGCGAAGCAAACAAAAAATATCGTATTTTGAAGTTAAATTTAAATAACTTATGTTTTTTTTTGTGTAAAGGTGGAATATTATACTCTGTAACAAGGTTGGAATGAGAAAATTCGATGCGAGTGGAACATTAAATTTTCTCTCCCAACCAAGTCACAGACCCTATTTTATCCACGACCACCAGAAAAGAAAAAGAAATTTAACAAATAATTATTTTAACAAACATTTTATTTTAACAAATAATTTATATTACATAACAAATTAATCAATTGATTAAACTTATTTATTTATTTATTTATTATTTGTTTAATTTTAATAGGCTAGTTAATTCAAATTTTTGGCGCACAGCAACGATAGCTATTTACGTTGGGTTTTTAGAATTGTATGAGTTACCACAGTAACAAAACCACAATATAACACATTACTGTTTTTTGAAGTTGGAAATATTGGAAGTTGGAAGTTTGTTTTTTGAAGTGGCGATATAATTCGGAATAAAAATAAAAAATCACTAGGAAAAAACAAATGATATATTTGTCAAATTCATTTATTATAAATACCACACAAAAACACAGTAACACTATAGCACTATAGCATTTATTTTAACAAATAATTTATATTACATAACAAATTAATCAATTAATTAAACTTATTTCTTTATTTATTATTTGTTTAATTTTATAATAGTTTAATTTGCCGTACATCAGCCACTATTTTAGTAATTTTTTGGAAGTTATGTTGCATTTATTTAATGTAAACATTGAATTTATTTAAATGTATCCCTACACGTATAGATACCGTTGGCTCTACTTTTCAGCACGGATGAATGCATACTTTATAGTGAACAATAATAAATGACAACAAGCATGGAATAGATATTCCATCCCTAGTGATGGAATTAAATGCAAGAAAAATGCATAAGAAGATAAGTGCTTTAAAATAACATTCCAACTCTTGTGTTAGAATATTAAGTTTCTGTAATCAAAATTGGTTTTAGAATTGGTAAATTCTATAGTGGAGAAACATACTTACGACACCCAACGCCACGCGACGCGACGCCTGTTAACTTAAATCAAATTTGTTATTTTCCATTGTTTACTATAGATCAGGAACATACTATAAACACAAGACGCGATGCCACGCGCTCACACAACTCCCGATTCGGTTCAGCGTGTTGTCGATGGTGAGGGAAAATATACCACCCGACGTATCGTGATCAATGTGTTTCTAGGCAACACGTGTTCGCAAGCGTCAGTTGAACAAGTGTAGTTTACTTAACCTCTATAGCTTGGACAAAAATTTGAAATACTTGTCTATAGTAGAAGAAGTGAACTTTCGCAGGGTTAAAATGAATGATGAACAATTAATTGAATTGGTTAAGCGGTATCCCTGTACACTCATTTAGCACAATACAGGGACCACAATATAAGAAATAATGCTTGGGAGCAGATAGCCGAGCAATTAAACTCAAACGTCATCATGTACAGGCAATTAAATACAATCGTCAAAATGTTATCTTTAATATACTCATGTATTTATATTGCAATTTATTCACTCGGAAATACATTTGAAATAGTTCGTTATCTTTGGACTAGTCTTTAAAAGAACATGGAATTCATCAAAGGTACTTCTTTCCTGATTTATTTCATGAACCTAGTATCGTCGATTCTTTTTTTTTCTTTTTTCTTAATCCTTTTTTTACAAGATATATACAAAACATTTTCATAAGATCTTGTAAATCATCATCGTCTGATTCGTTATTAAATATGTCCATCTTTTCACGACGACATACGTGTGAATAACTTGACTGCTTCTGACTAACTGACAAAAATATCTGCTGATATTTTGGCGGGTGGCATGTTATATAAAACGAAGGTTACTTTTATGATTTTACAAACGACCACTAAATGGCAATATTGAAATGTGTCATTACTATATTCGTAATATTTAACATTTGCTATTGCGAAATCAGTGGAAGCTTATAAATTGATGAGTAGTTTGTTGATTGTGAGCGTTTAAAAAAAAAGTTTTGTGAAAAAATGGATATTACTCGTGAAGGTTTTCGTTGGATGATTTTTCATGATTTTACTAACTGCCTAACTCAACAACAATGCATAGATTCGCTTCGTTTAACTTTCGGTAATGAAGCACCATCAGAAAAGACTGTTTACAATTAGTTTGCAGAATTTCGTATTGGTCGTGTGTCCGTCAGTGATGAATCTCGTGAAGGTCGACCAAAATCTGTTGGGATTCAAAAAAACATCGACGCTGAGCACAAAATAATTCAAGAAGATCGGCATGTGATTTACCGTGAGATAGAGGCATCCTTTGGCATATCGCAGATTGCAATACATTCGATTTTGCTTGAACATTTAGCTGTGAAAAAGATCTGCTCCCGATGGATTCCGCATAATTTGACTGAAGCTCAAAAAAAGGCTCATGTTGATTAGTGTAAGGGAATGCTAAAAAATTCAATCTAGGCACTGCAAAATCCGTATACAACATCGTTACAAGTGAAGAAACTAAGCAAAAATCCACTGTTTGGGTCTTTCAAGATCCGAAACCCAGAAAAGTTGTTCGTTCACGAAGCACTTTCAATAAAATGATCGCTTGTTTCTTCGGTTGTACTGGACATGTCGGAACTATTTCTTTAAAGGATCGGAGAACAGTTAATGCTGAATGGTATGCAACAATTTCTTTGTCAAAATTCATCGACAAAATCAGAAAAAAACAACCAAAAACGTCGTATTATTCTTCATCATGACAATGCAAGCTTCCACACAGCACTAAAAACAATTGATTATTTGAAGGAGAAAAACGAATTAATGTCTCATTGCCCGTATGCACCTGTTTTGTACCACAACGATTTTTTTTTGTTCTCCAATGTCAAACAAAAAATGCGTGGATAGCGATTTTCATCACCTCAAGAAGCAGTTGAAGACTTCGATAACCACGTTTTTGAGATACCAACTTCAGAGTGGAAAAATGTTTTGAGAATTGGTTTGAACGCATGCAAAAGTGTATATATCTTAAAGGCAAATATTTTGAAAAGTAATAAAACAGTTTGTTCCAAAAAAAATGTCTTTCTTAGTGTTTGTAAAAATTTAAAGGAATCCCTCGTATATGTGCACGGTCCGCATCGTGTATGGACACGTCGGGTGGCGTAGGGTTTTAATAGTATGCTCCCTCCTAAGTTGCTCATGTCTAGAAAGGTTATATTAAATATCATATTAAATAAAGCAACTAGGATTCAAAGTAAACAATCCTGACAGTCATGAAGTCATAAAATACCCGCTAGTTAATTTATTGCTCTGATAAATAAATACATAAGTAAACTCTAAATTGTTTAATAGCCACTTTGCGCTTCCTTCCTTAAAATTATTCATAAAAATTATATAATAATGGTAATTATACTATTATGATACACTTTACACCATAGAATTAAATTATCTCCCTCAATTAATATAAATTATGATAATATTCTTTTGTTATATAACAAACGATCCGTTTCAAGTTTTAAATTATTTTTACAAATCATAACCTAAAAAATAAAATTTAGTGTGCTGAATTATTTAAACAATTTAATATTTAAATTTGTAATTTGTGTTATTGTCTGTAAGATTTATCTATGAGAAATTAAATTAGCATATTTAATTGTTTCAAAGGAAGTTTAAAAACAAAACTGGTTTAATTAGCAACCAATCAGAAACAATTAAAAATAATGCAGGAAAAAACTGGAATAGAAAGTAAGTTAGAAACACTTGATCCTAAAGGTACCCGCACGCCACATGAACTGACGACCAGTTGCTTCAACAACTGCTGCAATAATAGTTTTATTGGGACTTTGAAATTCTATGGTTGACAAGAGTGGACTGGTTTGCTAACGTGTTAACAGCTAACAGTAATGCTGCGTTCAGAACCTCGAAATTAAGAATTAGAATTAGTACTTAGAATTAACGTAAATGTTTGTAATACGTAACTGTACGTTACCGTTCACAACCTTTAAAATGAATACTTATACTTATAAATTAAAATTAGATGTTTGTAGACTGCAAACCCTTACGTTAATTTATAATTGACGCATGCGCAGTAAGCACTTGTCAACCTAAAAATTTCTATGACTTAATTTTTTTTGCTTCTATCCACATCTTTATGTTTTCTATGAGTATAAATATAAATTTTTCCTCTATTTTAATTTTTTTCAGAACTGTGAAACACTCAAAAACTCATTAGCAAATGTTAACAGCTGCCAAATATCTATCGATAAAAATATCTGTCAGTGGCTTAATTTCTTAATTTTTATTGTGAATGATGCTTAATTTCTACGTATAAATTTTATGTTAAGTACTAATTTCACATTTGTATATTTGTACAGTACTAATTTCACATTAATTCTAATTTATAATTTGGAGGTTCTGAACGAAGCATGAGTTTGCATATGTGTGTATTTCAAACATTTATTTTATTTTATCAAAGTATTTATTTTATAGTGCCTAAGGTCATGTTATAATATTAAAAATTGCTGCTTCTTGATTGCTGCTTGTTTAAGAAAATTTGATTAAGATATCTACATCTAATTGCCTCTTTATTCTTCCTACTCCTAATCCTTCCCTCTTGAATCTGTAGAATCATACATTTAATAGACATTTTTTGGTATCTTATATTAATTTACAGAATGGTGTATATTATCGGTACATTTCGACTACTTTATACACTGTACTTTGCTTTTCCTGATCTATAAATTTTTTAGCGTATCAACAACTGTTACGGTTGACATTGCTCTGAAAGGAGCGACTCCATTTGGAGCGCATCCAAATGGATCGGAGGAAATGAACTTCAACATTCACGACCACGCAATACGCCAATCATTCAACACCATCTCAATTGTGTATTCTTCTTATCTTTGTTCTTGTCTTGGCCAAGAAAGTACATTTAATGTCATCTGTTGTTTGCTTATATATGTACGGGGTGTATCAAGAGGTGTAAGCAACCAAAGTTTCCCCAAAGAATCGAATGGTAGTATTAACATTTCCCGGAACAAACCAAAAGTAAGGGATATGAAGGTCAATTTTGATTTTTTTCCTTTTAAAGGTGTGTAGGTACCTTTGGATAGATCTTTTGAAAAGAAACACCTTTTACTTAATTTTTACCGGAGTGCTGGAGGAATGGATTGCTCGTGAATGGTCGCATTTTTATACGTCGAAATTCTAACTTAGCATATGTTCATCTTTTAAAACCCTGAGGCTGTAACATACTAACCAAATTTTACCATATGTACACCATATTCAGGTATGTCTTCGAAGCATTGATCTTAATACCTAATGCCATCAGCGACATAATTTGCTTAATTTGGTTCGTACACGCTGGTCTATTGATCACGTGTGTATACATTTGAATTTAAATTTAATATCTGTATTTGTTTAATAATATTGCAATATTTTCTTATTTCAATAATCAATTTATATTATATTTTGTGTGGTACTCTATTTTCTTTATGTGATACACACATCGAGTTGAGCAACGTCTACCGCAATGTTTTTTGCTTGGCTGGGGGTTTGAGAGACATCGTGGGATCTTCTAGGTTTGGATCCTCCGAAGTCATTACTTGTGAGCCTGGATTTTACCCCTCTACACCCCAGCTAGGGCTACAATTCCCTTGTGTTAGTCTCCTAGACTCTAGGACCTAGAGCAGCCACTAGGAGCAG
Source organism: Liopterus haemorrhoidalis (assembly GCA_963971575.1). Lineage (NCBI taxonomy): Eukaryota > Metazoa > Arthropoda > Insecta > Coleoptera > Dytiscidae > Liopterus > Liopterus haemorrhoidalis. Next base: position 17,331,982 of record OZ020612.1, on the reverse strand, counting down.
AAGAGTTTATATTCCCCTCCATTTCCTGAAGGCCGTCCGTGTATTCCCCAGGTAGCTCAACGCAGTGCGTCTCAGTGTCACATCACTATATCTTTCTCTATTCCAGCCTTTTGTTGGTGATCCTTCGTAGTCTCCGCCGCGTACCAGTGTATTAGTTGTATTAGTTTCAAGAACATAAGTCTGTCGGAAGGAAACTCTCTTCCGTTTCCAGTAACTCTCGGTAAAAACAATGACTTTGTATAGTTAACAACACTAGTCTGGCATCTTTATTGTCTGGCTATCAAGTACATATGCAGAGTTCATAAGAGTGCGTTAAAATTATTCTACGCTTGCGGCTGTTAACAAATTGTTGGAAATTGGTCTATGAATTATTAACTAAAATAGAATCTGACAAATAGTGATTTATAAGATATTGGAGGAGACCTGAATAAAACAAGATTAAATAGAGAACTGTGTGAATATGACCAAAAGTCAATTATTCATAATGCATGAAACTAAAGAAGAAGAGATCTGTTAGTTCATGTTAACCTGTATTAATCCATTCGGTATCGTCTCAAATAATGCTACTAGAAATACAGAAGAAAGTGAATTTAGTAAAATATAATAAATAGTACATGATTAGCGTGTCATGTTTATTGTGCATGAGAAATGAAAATCTCAAACTAATATTTACTTAAATAAGTATAGGTTGGGTTAGGTTAGTTTGGTTTTTATGTACACTTCTATTTACAAGACTATCATTAGAGTAAACATTTTATTTTTGAAAGCGTGCTTGTTAAATACTAATTTAAAAATATAAATAATACCTTTATTAAACAAATCTTACAGTTGAAAGCAATTAAATAAGAATGCAAAAGGAAAAAAATTAGCTGTGGCACCACAGGACCGACCGCCATCACAAAGTACTTGCATAAAATACATTCTAGCAGCAGAGTAGAAATAACTTGGCCTAATTTTTTCTAACAGAGATATTATTTATCATGACCATGGCAACGTTACATATAAGTATGAAAAAATAGATAATTAGAAAAAAAATCGACAAATTTTTCAATTTTTTTTTTTCGTTTTATCAGAAAATATCTCTAATAAAAGTTGTTAGTTATTGTTTTTATAGTAACTTTTTTTTTTTTTTATTTGTTTTTTTAAAGAGGCGTCAGCAACTTGGCTATTGGCCCCTTATAGTAACTTTTGTGAAAGACATTTTTTCTAAATATTTTTATGTTGCTAAATATTTGCAAAAATCTTAAAATCGACACGAGTAACCCATAGCGCAGACAATGCGCAGACTGAATATTCCGCGCTAGTTGCACAATATACTTTTCTCAAACTCTACTACTGTAGTGATTTAAAAAATCTTTTAAAAACCTTTTAAAATTTTTAATCTATTTTATTTAACATCTTATCCGGTACTTCAGTTTAAATTCTCATCTCTTGTGATCATCTTCTAAATTGATATTCCACGACTAAGATGTCAAGCAGATTAAAAATTAAGGCGATTAAAAACACGTTGAAATATGCAGAATATTTAAAAGAGAATAAAAAAATGAGATTGGATCTCGCAGTGATACGCTGGCGCCACGAACGGTGTAAGACATTAAAAACAGTTACGTTATTATAACAAGTAGAACAAGAACAGACTAGTTTTAGAATCAGGCTGATATATAAACTGTAAACAAACAGTTGCTGAACATGTATATCGTGAAAAATTCTTGCTTTTTTAATAGTTAATGTCACACGTGTTTAACGTTAATTGTTTTGACAGCTTTTTAACGTGTTCTGGTGTTAAGTAAACGGGTTTGAGTAACGTTTGTTGGAAATTAGAACGAAATAAAGTAATGAATTCTTTCCGTTTGAAATTTTGCCATCATTTAGAAAATTTATTCTTACTAATTTCTACAGGTCTGTTAAGAAGTAATATGAATTATTTGTTTTATTAAATTGTAGGTTTGTTTCTTTAAAAGTTTTCCCTCAGTGGAATTCCATTTTTTTCAACGGTTCTGAAACGGTTCCTTTTATTTTCCAGCGGTAAATTCTGTTCCTTAAAGATAAAATTTGCTCTAATAAATGGTTCTGAAGATGTGTTTGCTAGGCATTGTTAATACAGTCGATTCCGCTTAATTGGGACACATCGGGACTTAGGCATTTTGGCCCAATTAAGCGGCTGCCCCAATTAAGCGGATTTCACATAAAATTAAACAATGCATATTTTTCTTTCAATAATTTTATTTTATAAACTCTTAGACAAAACTATAAATTACATATAACCAAAAAATATAAACTTTTAAGAAAAAATAATAATAAATTCCAAAATAAAATAATAAATTGGTACATACAATTTAATTCAATGCAATAATGCGTCAAGTGTAGTCTGTCTTTTGTTTTTGTAACATTTCACTTCTACAAAATCAGCACAGGTATTCAGTGCGGATGTAGGGCTCCCTTCTTTTTCTTCCTGCATAAAATAACGCTGTAACACGGCCATACATTTTTTTTTGCCTCCTGGTTGAGAATATGTGTAGCATAATATGTACTGTAATTTTAAATTTACTGTCCTAATTAAGCGGAATATTGTCCCAATTAAACATGTAAATTTACTGTTGGTTCCTTGGTTTCGTTTCTGTTCTTTGAGATTTGGCCCAAATAAGCGGCTGCCCCAATTAAGCGTTGGCCCAAATTCTGACATCCCCCCCAGAATAAAAAATACGTGGTTTTAGTGTTTTTAAGGAACACACTTAAATTCTAGAGCTTACGAGCTTATTTGTTAGACATCATTCTTATTTTGGAAGTCAGGACCATTTTATTAGGTCATCATCTGCATTCTGGAAGTGATAATTTTTATTTTTTTTGAAGTGACTGTTGATGTAATTTCCTTTTCATGCCACATTGTTTCTGTTTTTTTGCTCTTTTCTAGTGTATGGTAAAGTACTTCTCATAAAATTCAAGGCCTTTTACCTATCTATTTGCTTGAACTGTACTTGAAACATTACTTTGAACTTTACTTCAGGCAATCATCTTGTCAGGCAATCATGTGGCTCTTTTCTTTTCTGTAGAATATAATCGTAACAAGTGGGTTCCTGATTAATTTTCGTCAACACCAATCATATTTTTAAATTATGTTCAATTACTTGTCCCTGAGTTGGCCTGTGGTAAGTCTGAGTTCTTCTCAAGTCAGGAAATAAATGTTCTCCTGAGAATGTAGTAGTTACTACTCGTCCTTGAGAAGCATATCCGTTCTTCTAAAGCTCTAGTGAACAGAGTAAATCTACAATGATCGGGTCACTCTCATTTTCTTTAACCTCTCTGGACGCAAGCGATAAGAATATTATATCGTTGTATAGTAATATTGTTGTTACATTTCAGATAAATAATTGTGAATATTCAAACATGAATGAACATGCACAGTAAATAATGGCTGGTGAAATCATCACTATTCTCTTCGAATGACAATCAGTGACGAATTTACGCGTAGACCAAGCAAACTCGAACCTCGGTCCCCGCGATTTTGAGGCCCCAAAGAAGTCTGGTTTTTCCTTTTTTTGCACATCATTTTGTGACGTCCTTTTGGAGCTCCGAAGGAGCCCGATGTTCCCCTTTTTTTGCTCATCTGTTCAATTTAGGAGCCCATTTTTTCCATTCAGCCTAGGGATCATAAAAAATTTAAACCAACGCTGACGAAAATCAGCTCTTATTCCAATTTTTTTTAAATATCTTCTATGTTCTGAAACGAGCGAACTTTCAGCATCGACGTTTACATTAAAATAAAATCTACCTTTAATAATCGTTCCACTAACTCATTGCGCTTCTAAATCTTTCATGATTTAATTAACAAAACAATTTCAAACTGCACAAATTAGGTATTACTCATATGTATTTAGCGCCATTAAGAGAGCATGATGTGGCAAGTGGCAGCTGATAGCTTTTAAGTATCCGTTCACAGTTTCATTGTTCGAATCGTGCTCCTTCCTATTTTTGCGCTATCATGAAGGTGTAGTTTTAAACAGTCAATACGAACGTAATGCATAAAGTACTGTTAAAACTAATTCATTTTTCAACTTTAGTTGCGTTATAAACATTCAAAATGGCTTTCTTGAAGGCTTGGTACATATGGTCTAAGGTTGTGGTATATTTTTAATGCTCTTTTATTCTTTACTAAAGTGTTGAAAACATTTGACATTGTAGTGAATTTTTTAACCATGGATTCTCGAATTCCGTCTAAATATTTAATGAGATCTGGTGTCTTTATTCTTTACGATAATGCAGACACACATTCTCTGGTGGATGTTTTGACCTATTACAAATTGGCAACATTCCCTCATCTTGCCTAGAGTCTAGATAACAGTTCTTCTGACCTTAAAGTCCTATTCGCCAGACAAGATTTGATTGAAAATATTTAAATTAATATTACTCTGTGATTTTTTTACCGACCGCCAACATATACCGGGTGAATTATTTAAGGAGCAACATACATGTTTCACATATAATGTTAATGAAGCGAGTTATTTCAAAAGCAACATAGCCATAAAACAAAGGCTTATCGTATCCATAGAAAAGACAAAATATAATTTTTTTAATTATTTTTTGGACTTAGCTACTAAGGACATTATTATTTTTGTTTGTATGTAAATATAAACAAACTAATAAAAATTAATTTATTGTTTCTAATTTACTATTTTTTACCCGTCTAGGAACTTTATCATGTCAAGTAACTATTATATCTAATCACCATTGCATATCTGTTGCCATAGATATGAGCTTGCTTTCATAATTTGCTATGTTGCAAATGAAATAACTCACTTCATTAACATTATATGTGAAACATGTATGTTGCTCCTTAAATAATTCACCCGGTATAAGGGAGGTATTATGATCATACCGATTTTGACATTTCGAGATTTCGATGGATCTCCACGAATTGAGGTCCCTACATAACGTTTTGACTATTTAGCATGATGTCTGTCGGTCTGTCTGTCCGTCTGTCTGTCTGTCTGTCTGTCAGCCTGTTAGTCCGTCTGTCTGTGTACACGTGCAGAGCAAATTCGGCTAAAAGGATTTTTATGAAACTTCATATTTAAGCTTTTGACGTCAATGGCACGAGTTGATCAACATTTGGTTAAATTGGTTGACTAGAAATGGGTCAACTTGTGTTACTTAATTATCATAAATATAAATATATATATATAATAAAAAAAAAATCAAATAGTTGCGAACCAAGTTACACACCATACCACACTACACTCAACGCTGTGATTTAACCTATTTTTTGAATTACATTAGATATTTGTTTTTAAAGTATAAAAGAGAAATAAATCATTTGTAGTAATAAAATACTTATAAATCAAATAACACATTGTTAATAGTGAGAAATACGTTTCAAAATTGAAAAAAATTAAGCCATTGATCAATATTTCTTATTAATCTAATGAAGACGAATACGAAGCAAATGCAGAAAAAACGCTGAGATTTTTGTCAAAAACGATGAAATGTGATTATCAAAAAACTGCTGATTTTGATGTGATTATAGAACAAATACTGTATTTTGGCTTCTTACACTTATTAAATACATACAAAACCCTGAAATGTGTGATAATTCACACTTCACATAATTTTTTTTTTTTAATGTGACTTACAGCACACTGGCTTTGGCCCCCTCAAATAGTTAGTGAATAAATCGAGGAGAATGAATGTTCCATAGTATCACAGCTGACTACTTTCAAATATTTAAAATCATTTTACTAATATAGAATTTCAGCATTCTCCTTGATTATATTTTTAAAATATTCTTGATATTTTAAATACTGCATAGTCATGTTCACACACTAAAATTTTCATGCATCAAGGTTTGGTTTTGAATGGCAATGTAAGGTCAAAACAGTACCATCTTTTCTAGTGTAAAAGTGAATGTTGATAGATGCAAGATTACAGCAAGGTGATGTTATGATATTTATTGGAACAATGCTGTTATTGCATAATTAATCTTTAATGCTCTTTCAATTTTTTATTGGTGGGTGTGAACACTAAATAATTAATTATATTGCAAAGACAATTAGGTTCACATATTTTGCAACATGGTATAAATATGGTTAGATTATATTGGTAATCTTTTTGAGGCTAATGCTAATTGTTGTTTTTTTCAGAGCAACACTGAATTGAAAATCTGTATTTAAAAAAAAATGAAGTGAAGTGTGAATTTACACACATTTCAGGGTTTTGCAGGTATTTAATAGATGTAAGAAGTCAACAAAATACTGGATGCCTAGGTATATTTATCACATCAAAATCAACAGTTTTTTTGATAATCACTTTTATTCGTTATTTGAGAACTAAGAGCTTCCATTTATTATTATTTTTTTTTTTAACAAATTTTAAATAATTTGCCAAATATCCCAACGTTTTTTTCTGCATTTGCTTCGTAGTCAAGTCTTCATTAGATTAATAAGAAATTTTTACAGTGTAGAGCAGTGTTTCTCAACCTTTTCTGGCCTGGGACCCCCCGAAATTATGTAAATATTTTCTGCGGCCCCCCTATATTATGTTGTATCAAGATAACGAGAACACGAGTTTTTTCGAAAAAGGCGACGTGTGGGCAAGTTGGGAAAAATTTTGAACTAAAATTTATCCACAAAATTGAATGGTAGTATTGAAATTTTTCGGAAAAAAACGGAAGTACAGGATATCAAAAACAATTTCAAATTTTTAAATGGGAACGTATGTCATATTGGATATCTTTGGATAGAGCTTTTTAACAACTTTTACTTAAACATTTTTTTAATATCGTTTACAGTTGACAAAAAACTGTGATATTTTTAAATGACGATTATGTTCCCTATGATGACTTGAAAGTAAAGTATTTTTATTTACAAGTGTTCAAAGTGCCTTATTTTAACACATTCGCATCCTTACTCTTGAGTTATCTGTAGCCTGGAGAGCAATTAAAAAATATATAATAAAAAATATTGCACTTTCAAGTCGTACATACTTCAAAGTACAACTTGAAAATACTTGAGGTACCTCCAACGCGAAGCATTGTCAGAGAAACCCATCAACCGACACATACAATTTATTTGACTTTGATAAAGTTATAGTATATTTCTTGGAACTAGATTTTCAAATCAAGTAATTTTTATCGATTGTATGAAACGTTTAATCATTTTGTTTATTGAAAGCCCATTTACTCATTATAAAGTTAGCTAGTGACAACTTAAACGTTTGAAATAACCTGTAGTTTAAATTAGTTGTCAAAATAAGTATATTATGTATAAAAATAAATAGAATACTTATTTTATTTATGTTATGAAAGGTATATTTTTATAAATATAAATATAAGATACTCGTATTTATAAATATGAATAAAATTTATATCTTGCAAAATTGAGTTCATTTTTATTATATTTTCATGTTTCGATCTTGTATGACTTCACGGCCCCCCGACGAAGCCTTCATGGCCCCCCAGGGGGCCGCAGCCCTCCGGTTGAGAAACGCTGGTGTAGAGTATAGTGTGTTGTGGTGTGAGTAACTCAGTTCGCAACTATTAAAAAAATATATTAATTTTTTAATATTTTTAATTCCGAAAAAAAATACATGCTATAATACAAAAAAATCCATAACATTACTAGCCATAATTTAACCATGAATTAAAAATATAATTAATTTTTTCAAAAACACAAAAACTGCCATATTTTCCAAAAACACAAACTGATCAAAAATTCCTCTCGTACGTTTCCGGCTCAGATCAATATACATTACCTATAATTTTTTCAGATTTTTAGTTTAATCCTTTTTGGTAATAGGATGCGGGACAAGAACTTTTGCACATTTTTGGCTAAATTCGTTTTAAAAGAAACGAATATCAAAAAGCTATCTATCGATCCGTAATCTACGACTTAGGAGCTTTCTTTTGATACCACACAATAAATTTTTGAAAAAATATATTTTTTTATTAAAGACACAAAAAAATCGACATTTTTCAAAAAATTTATCTGGTCAAAAATTCCTGTTGAACTATTTCGGTTCCCATCAATGTTTATTACGGAGATTTTTAGATCAATCCCTTTGGGAGATAGGGTGGGATACAAAAGTTTTTTAACATTTTTGGCATAAATTCAATATAAAAAAAGATTTTTCAAAAATAAAGGGGTTTCATTTGGTATGCCCCTCAAAATTTAAAAAAAATATTTATTTCCATTAAATACATATTTGTTAATATTTATCCCGCGCTGTATTTTTTTGAACTCTATATAGTTTTCCTATATGTGGGTCAAAAAGTTGTACAAGTATGCCAAATTTCAACTTTGTATGTTCAGCCGTTTGGTTACAATTCCAGACAGACCGACAGACAGACACATGAGTGACGTTATAAGGGATTTTTGGTGGTCATACCTACAAAACCCTAAAAAGATAAATATCAAAAACAGATAAAAACTAATAGCGTTATTATGTAATTTTTATATGGACATTACAAAGTCAATAATACTGTCATTATCAATAAATACTGACCATCCATATCGTAGAGAAGTGGGGTTGCTGACAGTATTACATGTATAATGGCAGTATTACTGATTAGTAGCATTCTGATACAGGGCTATAATACTGAGAGAAATACAGATCCCGTGGAGACAAAAAAAAAAACTGCTGAGTTAGAAATTGTTTTGCAACAAGGACCATTAAAGTTTTTTAATACATGAAGTAGACACTGTAGCCGTTATCCAGACCACAACTCAGGTGGTTAATATACAATGCATACATTAAATGAAAATGTTCTATTTAAACCTAGGCAGAACTTACATATAAAGCATTATATTTAAAATTATATTTAAATTAGGCGTGCAAACGACATTTCTTATAAATCATTACCATACTCCATTATAATATATGCATGTATTATAAACGTTTGCGCACGCAATTATAGTAATTTTCATTATTTATAATGAATGTATTAAAATTAATAAAATACAAATGTAGAAATTTTATAGTTATAATTGTAATACCTAACCTAACATTCTTTCTCAACACTATAATACTACAATACATTTTCGCTTAGGATATTTATTTCTTTAACATTCTCTCTGTATCCTTGCATTCCTAAGACTTTCATAGTTCACTAGAATTTCAATTAAAACTTTTCAATAAGTATAAGTACTTCATTATTTCAAGATATTTGAAAATTAAATATTTAATTTTATGACAGTTTAATTAACAATGGTTTTATTACATCAGTAATAAACAATAGTCTGTTAAGCCAAGATTGTAGTGAAGCAATGATTTGAAGTGGGAACTTCACTGGACTGGTCACTCTGTGAGAATACCTAAAAATTGCAGTCCATAACAAATTCTATTTCTTGAACTATTTTTCGGAAATCGTAACTTAGGCCGCCAAAAGAAAGGTTTCAAAAATGGCGTGAAAACCCTTATCACGGATGGAAATATAGATTTAACTGATTGGGAAAGTTTTACATATTTAAGAACGAATGTTCACGAACACAACGAACGACATAAAAGAAAAGATCCAGAACCGTATATGACTGCAAAGTGAAATAACTGATAAAAACTATGGTCAAACTATGGTTCAGAAACTTTTGGTGTCTAAGAAAAAATTCTGAAAAACTACTAGGTTGTTTCGCAAAACGAATTCTTCGATGGATCATTGGTTAAGTGAAAGAGAGTGATGTATGTAGAGTGAGATACCACAATACGAAAGTCACACTAGAATTATTGAGAATTAGATACATGGTTCCAATTTTTTAGGATTCCATTTTAGATATGTTTAAAGTAGTTCATAGTAGTCATAAAGTAGTCCTTCCATTTCTTAAAAGCTCCGAACCAATCCCAACCTTCTTTTGGAATACCTTCAAAATAATCATGAATTGCAGCTTTCTATCCCGTAAATAATTTTTTTAAGATAAAAAATAGCCAAAAGTCGTATTCAGGTGAGTATGGCAAGTATTTTATTAGTTTTAAATTTTTTTCCGCAAAAAAAAAAAAACTGGGGCTTTGAAGCAACTCTATGTGAAAACGCATTACCATGATGTAATATATGTTTAACATGACTCGCTGCGCATCACTCGCTGCTCTTGTTGGGATTTCTCTATTTTCATGAACCCATACACGACTCTGTTGGCGTGTAAATACTTCGAAAAAGGAATATAAATTTCGTCATCTGTAACATTTTTTGTTTTAAATGGTTATCTACCATTAGTTAAGAGTTTTAAAGTTTCATTGCAAATTCATACGTACCACAAAAGAACTAACAACTTTTTTAAACGCAAATGATCATGTATGATTCGGTTAATAGCTGAGGATCCAATCTTGTTTTTTTTTTTTTCTGGAAACTGCTGTAGCAGGACACCCTGCTCCTTTTAGGCGTTTAACAGAATTTCTGCCTTTTTCAAATTCTTTAAGCCAGCTGTAAATTGTAGCCAAAGCAGAGTCGCAGTAATGGGGGGGGGGCGGAAGGGGCGATGGCCCCTAGCGCACTAAGGAAAAGGGCGCTGACGGGCTTGTTAAGAGGCACCATTGCGAAGATAAGTACCTTTTTTTTTTGCTCGACACTTGGATTTTGGGAGGTGAGGACCTTTTTTTTTCTCATCACTTAAATTTGAGAGGTAAAAACCTTGTTTTTATTTACTAAGGGCGCCAAAACACGGCTCTGCCCCTAGCGCAAGTTTTCCTTACTGCGGCTCTGAGCCAAAGAATATACATTTAAAGCCGGACATAGTCCAAATAGTAAATAATCGAAATCTTTCGATGCCGGGTATCGAACTGATCATTTTTATAATTTTAATATCAAACAATCGACAACAGTTAGCTACTGCGGCGTGATTGATAATTGCAGGGCTTGTTTTTATTCCTCCAAGGTCGATGGGTTTCATCCAGTTCCTGGCGACATGTTTCGATACATAACTCCAGTCTCGTTATTTAATACCAACACCTCGTAAATTCAACAAGTTATTATATAATAGAATTTTAGTACATTCAAAATTTTAATTTAAATTTTTTGTCTTAAATTTTAACTAACCATAATGTAAATGTAAAATATAAAAAAATGTAAAATATAAAAACCAACTTATACTTTTGGAGTCCCGAGATGCAGTAATATTTGAGGCCACTGGTATTTATAATTAAAAAAGGCTGTATTTATTGGTAAATTAAATTAGATTTATTATATTTTATCAAGAAAACAAAGTATTAAAAAAATATTAAAAAACATGCTTTATAAATTAACTAAAATAAAAACTGCAAGTATATATCTATAAAATTATAAGTTATAAAAGGTGAAACAAATGCCTCCTTAGCTAAATAAGTCTTATGCGTCTCTTCATAAACACAACTCTGGAACTATTAATAGTTCAAACTAATATTTGAAATTAGATATATAAAAAGAGCAATATTTTACAGGTATTACTAAGCAAAATTCCTTCTTGTTTTTTGGTATTTCTAATAAACATGTTTTCCATTTTGTATTTTAGTTTAACTCCATCACTTTCTCTTGCTTTATTCTCTTTATAACCCGGGGGCTATTGAAAGTTTTCAAATCGTAAAACATAAATTGCATTATTTATAAACAAACAAGTAAATGTCAATTTTCAAAGTCATTTCACCTTGAACTCACTATTTACGTTCGCCAATTCTCGAATTCATTTTCATAATATATTAGGTATAATTTACATTTGATTTTTTATTTATTTTCAAATGGTTGGTTAAGAAATCATATTTACAGGTATACCAATTTGCTTAATTAATTATTTCCAGTGAATTGTTGCAAAATTAAGTTTTTTAAAAGCTTTTTTAGATGATTTTGATATTTGGTGATAATTATGTTATGTGTTGCTAAATGTTAGTGGCAATTTCACAATTACTTCGGAAACATAAATCTGAATATCAGATGGAATGAGAGATTAACAATTTCAATAAATAGAACATACGATAAGGATACATAAAGGAAGTAAGAAAAAACATAAAAAAATACTCTGTCGGTCACTGGAAAATGGAAACCGTGAAAGTAACAAAACTTTGCTATGCGAATGACATGGTTATTATAACAAGGAGTGAAGACGAAGTACAAGACAACTTGCACCAGTATATAAAGAACTAAAGAAAATAAATAGGAAAATTAGCACACAGAAGACAAAAACAATGGTAATAAGCATGATATAAGTGTAACATAACTAGAGTAAGGACATAGCTAGGCCTAAAGCCTGGTTTATAATAGATATGTTATGGAACATAAGCATAAAAATTACACTACTCTCTTTGTTCTGTTTATTACAAACACATGTTTTGAAGGGTCAAATCTATTGTTTAATGCATATGCAGTTATGCTATGGGCTTATTATAAACCAGGCTTAAGCCTATACTGTCGCTTGCGAGCGGCACGTTTTTTTTTTTTTTCAATTATAATAGTAAATTTGGTTCATTGCCGTACTAGTGAAATGCGAAACTCATACTTTATCACTTTTTAATACGCTCATAATGTGTCTAATCTCTTGCATTCCAATTGAATTTAACATAGTCACCGTATAGAGGTTTTTCATATATAGTTTTCAACTTGAAAATATTAATAACAATAGATGGTCAAAAAGAAAATGTTAGGATAAATATGAAAAATCACTTAATAAAAAAAGGTAATTGTATGAACTTATATGAATTTGTCAGAATTGCAAGCTATAATGCAGACTATTTCTAAATTTTCGTTAGAAAAATTATTTTTCCTTGGCGTAAGAATATTTTTAAATCTTGAAATAGTTCTTTCGATTTCACAAGTAACGACGGGGGCTCTGCAAAAATATTTTCGATATTGATTAAAATATGGTTTTACAAAATCTGAATTTGAACCGGAAAGTCATCGGAATAAATTTGTGTTAATATACGAAGGTCTGGATTTCTCTGAAGAACTGCGTCAATTTTATTATTTAAATAAAGGCCGAAGTCACCAGATACTTGTTTTATTTTAATTTTATTTTTATGGCCTTTGCTACTTCGGCAATTAATCAGGACAATTCTTATTCTTTGAAACATTCCATGCAACGCAGAGCGCATGTGTTACCACTACGCTACGCTGGTTGGTATTAAAATTATTTTGTAATCCCTCGACGTTAGTTCTATGTATCTTTCCACTGACGTGTTGAGTTAAATGATTTATTTTTGTGCATATTATATATTTTTTACAAAGTATACACAACAATTGTTTCTCGTTAATAACTTGAAAATGATCAGTAAATCCATATTCTGTTAAAATCTGTTAAAAAATTTATTTCAATCATTTTAAAATTTCCAAAATAATAAATATATAAATAGAAATTATAAAAAAAATGTCTACAAATGTTTCTTTCAGAAAGAAATATATCTTGAATGCTATAATTATTACTATTGTAAAAAAGTGAATATTAGTAGATAGATTCAAGAAATGTGTGAAAGTATATGCTCTAAATCTAAATACCTATAAGAATAATTGTTCAGGTCTGTTAACAGTTCAGAATAAAACTAATAGTTGACAGGATTTGCAAAGTTTATACAGATTAAATAACGATTCAAAATATTACAGGTTTGAATGTATTTGACGTTTGCATTACAAGTAATGTTTTTCTTTAATAACATTTCTTAACAATGATAACATCTCACAATGATATTGCATTCAACAATGCACATTATGGAAAAACATATATAGTAGTATTTGTATTAATAAGATATTTTTTGATATTTACGTTACGTTTATTGATATTATGATGTGAATTAAATAGAAAACTACGTCTATGAACTAGGGATGGGAAAAAAACATCGATGTATCGATAACATCGATGTCTCTCCTGAAAACATCGATGTTTTTACCATCGATGTTCAGGTGGCGATAGTATCGATAAAACATCGATGTCTGCTACCGATGTCGATGTTTTGAACTTTGAAATTCAGAAACTACCGCTAAAGGCGCTGGAATCTTAAAATTTTTATTTTTATTAAATTTAGTGCACAAAATATAAGCGCTATCTATTGTAATATAACAATACTAATAGTATTAGTTCTTATTCTTCTTAGCAGTTAGCAGAATAAGAAAAAAATAAGAAGAATCTTCTAATTTTTGCAAATAATGACAACGACGAACGAAACCAACACTTGTTGCTCTTTGAGTTTTGTTGTCGAGCCATTTTTTGTATAAGTGAACGAGGTAAATAAAGTGAAATTTAATAGAAATAATCTTATTACAGAAAAATAATTTGAAAAGTCAGATTATAAATATGTCATTTAAAAAAATATCGTTTGTCATATTTCATTTTGAATAGTGACATCTTAAATATTTTGTAAATATAATACTAACCTAAAATAATACAAACTGTAAAGCCCTTTTTACAATATAACCAAGTTTATAAAAGTCAGTAATACACTATAAAAATCACCAAAATAACCAGATTTAGTTTGTCCTTACAAAAGTGAACGGCTTATATAAGCTGTTCCAAACGGTTATAAGCAGCGGCGGGACATTTGAATGCGTCTGTTACACAATCTATTTAAAAATTTAATAAATGCTTTTTGTGTATTATATGTTACTTTTTTTCGTATTAAATGTTACTTATTTCGTATTTTATCTTTATATTATTAAATAAAATCTATATAATATAAAAAAATAGTTTTTTTTTTATATTTAATAAAACATCGATGTTTCCGATACATCGATGTTATCCCTTCGATGTTTTTTCAACATCGATGTTTCAGCGCCGATGTTAACATCGATGTTCAACATCAATGTTTTGCCTTCGATTTACAACCCTACTATGAACATCTCATTAATAATGTCGTTAGTGCAGATTAGTCTAAAATTGTCCGGCCTCTAAAGCTAACATAAAAGTAGATAAGAAATTAATAGAACAGGTAGGGAAAATCGGAAAAGCACAGTTTTTTTGGAAGATAGAAAAATAGATGAAGACATTATGGGAAGAGCAGGTGCACAGGACCGTTTATCCCCCCCCCCCCTCCTTGTGCACACAACAAACGACACATGAATGGGTTGTATTAGGCGCAAATAGCCATCGTTGTTGTAGGCCAAAGGTTTTTAACTTACTGAAGTAAACGAGAGAAGAAAACAAAAATAATAGTAGATGAATAGATGGATAATATTTTTTAATAATCATCCCGCTTGCAGTAGTTTGTCTAAATTCCTAGTCCGCATAGTCTCAGTTTCCACATTTTAATACAACGTGAGGAAGAATATTTAGTCGAATGAGTGCAGACCGATGAAAGGGAGAAATAAATTATTGTTTAAGATTTTAGAAGCTGACTTATTAATCAAACCAAATTTTAATTGTAATGATTTTAGAAAATTTTTATCAACCAAAAATGGTGAAATTTTTTTGTTCGCTTGAAATGATGACTATCCTGATCTGTGATTTTGGAAATCTGGTAACCCTGTGCCAAAATAAAGATGCTGATAGACTATTAGATTCTTTGGAAAGGCGAATTCTTTGACGTGATGTGTGGAGAATGAGATACAACAAAGAACTACTTGACATATGTGTATCAAGAACCGGATCTAGTCAAAGTAATCAAAATGAAAAGAATCAGATGGCCACGTACAAAGGATGAACGATACAAGAATAACAAAATATCCTGTAACCAGCACACCTATAGGAAAACTATAGGTGTGCTGCTATAACCTGTAAGCAGGCTACGATCCAGATGGACTGACAATGTTGAAGGTGACCTACATTATCTAGGAGTACTATATTTTTTTTCTAATGAACTTTTGGTTCATTTCTGAGGATCACCAACTAAAAGACCTAAAATATCTTACTTATTATTTTACTTTATTATTTTAAATATGCCGGAGCAAGGAAAGTGAAACATGAGGAGAAAGAAAGAAGGAGTTATTTTTAATATATCGCACTGTGTCCAGTTTTACGCCTGAGTAGGTATTTATCACAAATCAAAACAAACGTACTAAGTAAAGGACACCGGCCGAAATTCAATAATATATACACACTACTAATACATACATCTCGCCGCTGCTGTCGTTTTACCAGTTCATTTTTATCACTTGCGTAGATAAATCACTTGAAAAATGGAAAATCTTTGAATTCGATATATTTAGCTAGTTTAATGCAATTTAAAAGTATAAATGAGATTTTAAATTCAGTTTTTTATGAATTTTTTTTAGGAGGCCACTGTGCCAGCGCCATCGTGTTTCAACCGCCACTGATGTCAGTCACAAAAAGTTATAAATGTAACTATCGTAATAATAACGTTAATAATAACAATATTCGAAACATTTAATACACTTAAACAATCTACAATTCTATGTGAACAGAGGATTGTATGTTCTTAGCAAACTCATGCACCTTGCAAGCAGATTATATCAATATGGACTTGGAGTTCTACAGATCAGTTGTGTTGATGTAATTAAATATTTAAACGCTGATTCAAGTGTAAAATAATTACTTTATTCAACTAGAATGTGAATCGATGCGTGTTGTAATTAAAATTAAATATTATTATTTCAGGTAATTTGTAAAACGTTAAAATTAATGTTAATAACCTTTCTGAACTTCTCAGAAATTTATAGTTATGATTTATAATCATTACAGACAGTTTTATACGTAATTTTATTTTCAACAAGTTGTTATAAACTACATAACTTTTTTAAAATAAATATACTACTGTGCATTATATATGTGTAAATGAAATAATTACATTTATTTACTTGTTTAAAAAAAAATTATTTCAATAATTAAATTTAAAAAGGAAGTACATACCATACATTGGCTATCAAAGCAGAACTCAAATCTGCATTAGTTGAGTCAAAGTATTTATAAAGGTTTGTTTATAATTAATATCAATATTCAATAATATACATTAGTGTAAATTATACGACATGCATAAGTTGATGTTATAGAAATAATCGAATGTGATAGGTAAAATAAAGAATTTATAATCAAATTAGATTCAAATTTAATACAAATTTAATGAAGGAGAGAGGGGGGGGGCAAACCTAGACAATGAACCCATGACAGACATGGGTCTATAGTCTATACTTATACCCATGACAGAGATATACGTAGATAGATAGATAAATAGATAAAGACATAGACGAAGATATAGAGAGACGTAGAGAAGCACACAGGTATAGACAGAACTACAGAAATATAACCAATAACCAGAGTTATAGTAACCAGAGGTACGAAACTACTTCAGTCCAAACGTGCATCCCTTCACTATGTTCAATACAAGTTTCCACTCAATAGCCTTAATATTTCCGGTTCCGAAACAAGTTACGATTACATAGTTTAGCGGTGCATCGCAAAGTTACTACTTGCAAGACATATATGACAGAGAACTACACAGAAACAGGGAAATAGACAAAGAGACAAACGTAAAAAAATACAGAAACATATACAAAGATATACACGTAGAAAGACGGAGGAGACGCAAAGATATAATAATAGACAGAGAGCAACTGCGAGAGTTAAAGGGAGCAGTTAAAGACTCAGTCGGTAGTAAATAGAAATAGATAGATCACATCTCGAACTCAACAATGTAGAGAATAGGAACTCAACTCACTGTGCCCAAAGAAGAAGAAGAAGATATACAAAGATATAAAGAGACAGAAAATCAAAGACTAAGAGAAAACGTGACGACGAGGGATCGAGGCGAAGAGAGACAGACCCATGCGAAGAGAAATAGTCAAGGAGAGATAGACAGGCACACAGACTATATGTAGAGCCCTGCGCGGATACGTTTTTCTGTATCCGCATCTGATCCGCATTAGCATAGACAGGATCCGCATCCAATCCGCATCCGCAGCCTTTGTAAATATGAAATCCGCATCCGATCCGCATCCGCAAAAATATCCGCACAATCCGCACAGGATTTGCTCTCTGTTTGGAAATATCTAACATGTTTCGCTTTATTTGGCATATCGCAGTTTTAAAACACTACTAAATTTTTAAAAATTTTATCACATTAATATTACTTGGTCCAGAAATATGTTTTCTATCTAACGTCGTACTGAGATTATACAGATTAAAAAATAAAGATGGAAATTACAATTATTCGACTCTTAAATCAAGTTTATATAAAATGTAAAACTTTAAACACTAATATCTCAGAAACTTAGTTT
Source organism: Liopterus haemorrhoidalis (assembly GCA_963971575.1). Taxonomy (NCBI): domain Eukaryota; kingdom Metazoa; phylum Arthropoda; class Insecta; order Coleoptera; family Dytiscidae; genus Liopterus; species Liopterus haemorrhoidalis. The sequence continues at coordinate 17,313,885 of OZ020612.1, read as the reverse complement.
TTTAAGACATCTCACTGTTATTTTAGAGCAGCGATATTTAGAAATAATTAAACAGATTAATTTATCACATTTATGACCAATAAATAACAAGGAAAGTCCTATAAGATCAGCAAATTAAAAATTCTTAATAATAAAACTAAATTCTTAAATTGATCCTATTATTAAAAGATGAAAGTTATATGACGATTTCAAGAATTTTAAGATTATTTATTTTTTTAAATTTGACATGAGCTTCTATGTTTTTAAATGTGGCAAATTACCATAGTTAAACTTTACTAAAATTTTCAAAAATGCAAAATAAGGCGATACATAATTATTTTTAAATTAGTAAACTCAATAAATCCAAAGAAATTGTTGTATCTACGACTGTTATATGAACTCTACAATATTTAACTATTTAAGTAAGCGTAAAATAGGTCTCTAAGGGAAGAGTCAAAAAAGTAAAAAGTGCCGTAACGTATTATTATTTCACTCTTGTCATAAGCACAATACAAATGCCAGCGATACATTTTTGGGGTTCTAAACGCGTCTTCCGTAGAAAGAAGCGTCCTACCGAAGATTTTATGTTCACGCGGATATTGCGGATAAGCGGATATGATATATAATCCGCATCCGATCCGCATCCGCACGATTTAAATGATAATTTATCCGCATCCGCAGAAATATGGCGGATATCCGCGGATTTGCAGGGCTCTAAGTATATGTTGTCAGTAAGACTAACAGTCTTGCCAATGGTGACAGCGCCAACATTAGGATTCCAAATAAATATTGCATATTCAAATGGAAAAATAAGATTATTGTAGAAACAGTATTTTTTTGTGAAAATATTCCTAACAAATTACTTTTTACTTAATGGCGGCGCTGACACCATTGGCTAAACTGTCATAGTATACAGTTCGTAGGCTTGTCTATCTTTCTTTTACTATTTCTCTTCGCATGGGTCTGTCTCTCTTCGCCTCGATCTCTCATCGTCACTTTTTCCTTAGTCTTTGATTTTCTGTCTCTATATCTTTGTATATCTTCTTCTTCTTCTTTGGCCACTGTAAGCCGAGTTGACTTTAAGCCTGTGTACGTCATAGTATAGAGTGTTTGTAGACAGCCTTAAAAGATATTAAACGACAGAGAATATACCTACAAAAACTTATAGAAAAATCCAAACACAAAGCAAGACAGAAAGGCACGTAGTCACAGAAAGTGTTACAAATGTAAACTGAATATTTTTGCATTTTTTAAATTTATTACCAAAATTCATGTTTATTCATGTAAAAAATTATTTATTGGTACAGGAAGTGTCTTTCTTAAACATTTTACATAATTTTATTTGAAATATATTCTTATTGACTGTTACAAAATGATATCGGGATCAATCAAAATGATTATTCCAGTATTTCGAAATGTTATCTAATGATAGAAATTAATGTTTGATACTTGTTCTACGTAAAATTTCCGCCTTTTACTTACATCTCGGGGAATTTGATACATTGTAAATATTTATTTAAGTGGAAGTATATTTAATTTATTGAACCTTTTTCTTAATTTGTTTATAGATTCGTTACGATTCAGTTTATTTATGTTTTCCTCTTATTGACAATGCCATTAATCTTTTAGTGAGTAGAGCACTAGGTTAAAAAAGGTAAGTATTGTTAAGGCAAGGTAACCTTCTAGACCAGTTATTTCCAACCTGTTGCGATAGACTAACTAACTACTAGCATTTGTCTGGAAAAGCAAGGACTATAGTTGGTAAATATTGGTCAAATACTATAACCAGTATATAAACTGACATAAGCTCACAAAACAGAAATATTCTGTCCATCTATATTAATAAAATTTGAGGCTATATCTGTTATTTTATTTTTCTGCCTCATATTTGGTTTCTACACATTTCAAGTGACTATAAGACTAGTATAGCTAGGAATCGAACAAAGGCTATATAGCATTACAAAATTTCTAAGAATGTGTTACGGGGTTAAAACTGTTTACTAAAAAACTTAAAATATCTCCCTTATTGACTTACCAGAAAAATGTATTTAACAAACATTATTTATGATAAGAACTCAAATCTTATTTGTTCTATACATTTTTTACTGGAGGACAAACTAAAACTAAACTTTTGAAATATCTCCCTTATAACTAGGGTGACCATTCGTCCCGCATTTCGCGGGACAATCCCGCATTTCGCGGGACAGTCCCACATTTTGATTCAGTGTCCCGCCTTATGACATGTCCCGCATTTTGAATTCTAACTTTAGTGCACTTGACTTATATTTGGGGAGGTGAGGACCTTTTTTTTTGTTTTTTGTTCTTTACTTATATATATATTTTTTTTAGTAACTCGACCATAGCCTTACACCGCAAGGTAGAAAGGCTTCAGGATTAAGTAAGTAAGTACTTATATTTGGGAGGTGAGGATTTTTTTTTTGTTTGCTCTTCACTTGGATTTGGGAGGTGACAACCTATTTTTTGCTCTTCTCTTGGATTTGGGGAGATGAGGACCTTTTTTTACACTTCACTTATATTTGGGAAGTGACGACCTTTTTTTTGTTCCGTCCCGCATTGCCTTCTCAAAAAAATGGTCACCCAACTTATTACTGACTTCACAGCAAAAATGTATATGACAAAAATTCTCTATAATTATAAAACAAATTTTTTATATATTTCTTTTTTTTTCAATTAGATGTTTATTTGGGGAGTTATGAATATTACAGGGGGCAACCTAAAACTAAAATTTTGAATTATTTACTATACATCAAAAAAGTATATTAGAAAATTGGTTTAGAATGAAGAAACATTTCTTTTCTGTTCAATACAGTTTTTAATAAGATTATTTAGGGGGCTAAGGGGGAGTCTTACTTATGAACTTGAAATATCTCATTTATCATTTTTGTCAGTGCAAGATTTCTTTTACTGAGTATGCGTATTTTTAATGATTTTATTTATTTATTTACTGTCTAATATATTGTTTTTAATATATAGTCTAGTCATTTAAATGGGCTGCGTTAGGCGCAAATAGCCTTTGTTGCTGTGCGCCAAAAATTTTAACTAACTAACTAACTAACTCACTTATCATTTACTTAACAGCAGAAATGTATATAAGAAGAATTGAAGAAAGAAGAATGGACTCTTCTCTGTTCATCGCAGCATATAATCCACAAACATCTCATTTATTAATAATGACTTATCAACAAAAATGTATTTAACAATAAACTGTACGAAGTACGGATACACCTAGTTCTATTCTAGATAATATTCTTATTATGATTATAATTTATAATTACATCCAGTACGTATATTTTGAATTATTTTTTTTTATCGTGTTTTAGTTTTTATGTAAAAATCCGCAATTATTTGGCTGTCTAATATTTAACAATTAGGAACTCATGTATACTGGTTGGAACTTATATAGGTAAATTTAAAATAAAAACAATATCGACAACGAAATCCAAAGACGTACAGTAAGAACTTGGAGCAAATTTGTGTCTACCGTTCCTAAAACACAAAAGACAAAATAGTAGACACCTGTTTTAACTCATAGTGGAGAAACATGACCATCAACTAAGAAACAGATAGGAAAACTACAAGTTTGTCAAAGAGTACGAGAAAAAAAGACCTTAAATGTATGTAAGAAAGACAATTAAAAATACTCAGAAGCAAAACAAATCTTAATTTTGTATAAACATACAGAGTCTAAAATGTATATGGACTAGCCAGACAATGCGAACAAAATATAAAAATGGAGCAATAGGGTTCTAGAGTGGACACCGTATAGCAATAAGCGAAGAAAATGAAGATACAATAAAATCTGGGGCGACGAAGTCTCCTAATATAATAAATATTGGTCGACACACACCAAGACAAAGAAGCATGAAAAAATTTAGGGGAGGTCTTCACCCAGCTGTGAGATTCATAGACTTTATATTATTATTATTATTATACACTGGCTGGATTTAAATGGACTACCTCAACTTAGATCTTGGTGCCAAGGACATTTAGATTTTATAGTTACGACTTGTAGAAGTGTTATATATAAAAAATTATGCTGGTGATTATTTATATTCTATTAAATATTTTAATAATGGAACAATGATATAATAAAGTGATTAGAAAACCTGAATTGGAAATTGCCCAGATTTATTGCTAAATTGACTGATTGTTGTTGGAGAAGAAAATTCTGGAATGAACACCCCGAGACTATATGAGCAAAGGGTGACAATGTTAAAGACCAGAAGAACTGACAATATTAAAAGATTTTCAGGAAACGGACCCATCTATTCTGTAAGACAGAAATCTTACAGTGTAGAAAACAGTGACAGCTTACGCAATGCATTAAAATGATAAACTTAGTAACTAGAAATGTAGATAAAGACAAAGATTAAAGACAGCCGAAAAATATGCAGTGCGTATAGTGAAAGCACCGTAACAGAGTAAGTAGTTCGAAATTGGTTTGAAAAAAATCATTCTGGCAATACTTAATTAAAAGATGAATCGAGATCAGAACGCATATCTGACTTCGATGATGGTTTTTAAATGTCATTGGTGAAGTGCAATGCCGACAAAGTGCTAAAGAATTGGCAGGCAAATTAAACACGTCGCAGTGCACCATATGCCGCCACTTGATAATATTATATACTATCACTTAATAATAGTATACACTGACCATAGTCAAATTCAGCAAGAAGGGCGTTTGGGCTCCACGCACTTTTAGTAAAAGGAACGAAGCTAACCATTTAGCTTTTTACGATAGAGGAACGCTTTGATTCTTTATACGACATATACACTAGTATACGATAATATACTCAAATGCAGTGGCTGACGAGAATAGATCTCTACAGCCGGATCCAAAAGGATATAAAATTGTATAAAACGATTTCGGTTCATTGAAGCGTATCCATTGAAATTTGCTCGAAAAGTGCTTCGCACTCTTTAATCGGAACTATTTAATCTTTTCCACGACAACGTAAGAACTTTTAGCAACGCAAGGAAACGATTTTGGAGCTTAACTGATCTATTCTACCTCACTCTCTATACTCTTGCTTTTCTGATTATCATATTTTTAGACCACAATGCAAAATTTCTTTGATAAAAACAAGTGGTAGGATTACTGGTAATAGAACTCTATTCTGTAGTTGACAAAAAAACAATCGTTGCTTGGCAAATCGGTTAACTGCCAAAAGAATCGCTTTATTGACAATGATGGAATAGGATACTATCCATCGTAATCTCACTACAGGTTGGAGAGTCGCCGAGAGTATTTTCACGTCAAAACCGGTGGAATTCTACACAAAAGTAATTGAAGGGCTCCATTATAAATGCAGCAAGTCATTACAAATTATACTGAATATATAAAAAAATCAATTTTGCAATGAAATGTTGCCATTTGTCAGGGAACTTTTTGAATAAAAATATACCGGTTTTGACCTGAAAATGATGAAGAACCTGGTCATAAGTACAAAAAATATTCCCCGTTAAGGAATTCTGCAGTCACTTATAAAGATGATAATCAGAAGGCGCAAGGTCAGATTAGTATAGTGGATGAAGTTGCTAGACCAGTCAAACTCTAATTTTTTGCCCTCTTGTTGTATGAGGTCTTGCTTTATTGAGGAAACTGTCGAAGTAGATCTTTAGAGCAATTTTCTTACATTAAAGTTCTTTTCACTGAATGACATTTGTCATTTATTTATTGAAATAAAAGTTAATTTACGCAAATGGAAGTTATTCATGACTTAATGCTATTATTACTGAAATTCAAAAACTTACCAATCAAGCAGATGAAGGTAACCAAATAAAAAGCGTTTCCGGGCCGACCGTCGGCCATGTTGAAATCACGATATCAACAGATGAAGTCTCACTTGGCACTGGTGTGTTGGTTCTTCAAGTCCACAGTCTTAAATCACAAGTGTTGGTTAGTGACTGTTGCAGAAGTATGCATAAACTGTCTCTGGTAAGTGTTTACCGCTTGCTCTAACACTGCTATTCCCCTTCTCTTTGACCAGTTGCAAGAAGGTGGAAGAATACTGTTGGATGCTGTTGCTTTGACTTTCATTTTTTCACAATTAACTAAATACTATACGGTCATGGTGGTATGAATTATTTTATTGATATGGAGGTTATTTAGAATGATACAAGAAGAAAGTGACCCAAAATTTTTGTTCTATTGATGTATAACGATGTTTTTGGGTGTGTTGGGCGTAAGAAAGTTTTTGAAATTTTATCTGCAGATTTTTTTACCTAAATTAATATTTGGTAATATATCTAGAACAGTTAGGTACATTCTATAAATAATCAGAGCCGGCGCTAGCTCTTTTGTCGTCCGAGGTAAAGCTAGCAAAATTGCTCCCTTTTATTAGAATGGGAAGTAGCGTACTGAAGGAGGGTGCCGTGCACCCCCCTCCAATTGTTTAAGGACAACAATATCAACAAAAATAAATTAATTAATGTTTAAAAAAAAATTAATTTTTTATTTCATTTTATTCCATAGATATATTTTCAGTATGCCACCAAAATCATCGATAATGTTAGACATAATACATGAACATAATACATGAATACTGTAACTAGATCTAGTACCAGTTCCGAAATATTGCTAGTATACAAAGTAATTCGGAAGTCCCTCAATAACAGCATATTCTGTACTTAACAGGAATAAGATGCTATAGATCAGTGTTTCTCAACCTTTTCTGGCATGGGCCTCCCCAAAATAATGTATATATGGTCTGCGGACCCCCTATGTATATATGGAGAGAGAGAGGGGGAAAGATAGAGAGAGAGGGAGGGATCACAAGATGTATCAAGATAGAGGAAACAGGATTTTTCTCGAAAAGACCATGTGTGAGCAAGTTGGGAAAAATATTTGGTATATATTTGGATAAAGCTTTTGAAAAGAAACAACTTTTACATAAACATGTTTTTAATATCTGTTACGGTTATCTATAATGGCTTGCAAGTATTTTTATTTACAAGGGTTCAAAGTTGCTTTCCATTTTGAACACTTTCGCATCCTTTTACACTTTAGCTCGGAGCATAAAAAAATATATATATATATATATATTGCACGTTCAGGGCGTACCTACTTGAAAGGACTTGAAGTTCCTCCAGCGCGAACCGTTTTAATTAGTTTAAATTATTTGTCAAAATAAGTATAATTTATTTTATTTATGTTTAAAAGATATATTTTAATGAATATAAGTGTCATATATTTATGAATATATCTTGCAAAATTGAGCGTTTTTACCGACCGCCAACATATATATAAGGGAGGTATTGTGATCATACCGATTTTGAAATTTCGAGATTTCGATGGATCTCCACGAATTAAGGTCCCTACATAACGTTTTGACTATTTTTAGCATGATGTCTGTCTGTCTGTCCGTCCGTCCGTCTGTCTGTCTGTCTGTCTGTGTACACGTGCAGAGCAAATTCTGCTAAAAGCATTTTTATGAAACTTCATATTTAAGTTTTTGACGTCAATGACACGAGTTGATCAACTTTTGGTAATAATCGGTTGACTAGAAATGGGACTCGTGTCGATTTTTATATTTTTGCGAATATTTAGCAACTGAAATATATTTAGAAAAAATGTATTTAACAAAAGTTTCTATAAATGCAATTACTAATAACTATTATTTGGGACATTTTTTGATAAAACTAAGTATCTATTTTTTCATACTTATATGTATCGTGTCCATGGTCATGATAAATAATATCTCTGTTAGAAAATATTAGGCCAAGTTATTTCTACTCTGCTGCTACAATGTATTTTATACAAGTACTTTGTGATGGCGGTCGGTCCTGTGGTGGTCACAGCTGATTTTTTCTATTATAATTTCATGATTCGATCTTATATAACTTCGCGGCCCCCCGACGAAGCTTACACGCCCCCTCAGGGGGCCGCGGCCCGCCTGTTGAGAAACGCTGCTATAGATTACCTACCATATCTTTAATACTGGCTATTACATACACAAAGACAGAATAATCCTCCACCTCCTAAAATTAAAAGATGGCACTGCAATAGGCAATATTGTTAGCGTCATATTAGTTTATTTAGTGATGGAATACATCATCAAAGAAGCCATCAAAACTGTGGACTATGATATCTTACTTCTTACATGCTACGTGGACGATTTGTTTTTGACAACCTGCAGAAAAGACATATTAAAGTGGTTCTATTCGATTGAGAGTAAAGTTCACTTTAGAGAGAAAGGCAAATATAAAATTACCGTACCGGGATATTGAAACTATAAGATCAAAGAAAGGACTTTCTGGCCAATGGGTACCAAAAATGGGTGCCAATGGGTATTATCGCAGAAAATGCATATTCTAAAAAATACGACATACATAATGAAACAACGTAGTGCCAATTTCACCAGGGAAACGTGAAGAAAATGAAACACCCATTGACATCTAACTGCTACTCGAACAAAATATTACATAGATTGTTGGATTCAGACAAGAGAGATTTGGAGAGTTAGAGATAAGCTAACCAAAGATTTAATAAGTATTGGTATACAGAATACTTGGCAAGATTTGACAATGAATAGAGTTGACTTATGTGAGTGAGGCCAAAAGTCAACCTTACTGATAGTGCTCAAAAAATCAAAGAAGAAGAAGAAGAAAAAGATGAAGTTGGATTATGACAACACAACATGCAATAGTTGAAAAAAAGGTTACTTGGCAACCGCCAATAGAATCGCTTTATTGCCAATGATAGAATGGTATTCTAGCATCGTAATCCCACCACAAGTATGTTTTTCAAAACTATGTTAATCCGCTTTGTACATTAACTTCTAATTTTTATCTGTGTAGCTCTGATTTTAATTGTTAATTTGCTTTGCGCTAATTTGCTGTTTATATACAAAAATATAGATGAAAATGATGTTTTGAAATAAAAAATTATATTTTTGTTCCAAATAAAAATAAGTGAAATCACATTTTTGCTCCCTTCGTATTAAATTCCGGATACGCCACTGAGAATGTATATATATTCTAGTAAATCTACGTGCACACTTGCAAAATCATTGCACAAAAAACTTTGAAATTTTTACTGATGATACAAATATAAATATATTGAATCAAAATGATGCTAACGTTTTAAATTATTTGAATTTGTTGAGTGAATTTGGTTTAGTTCCTTGTATAACAAAACCTACACGTGAAAACAATTGCATCGATCATATTTTTATTAAAACAAAATTTGATACACTACTACCTGTAGTTATTTACTCCAAAATAACAGATCATTGCCCTGTTTACTTACAAATTTGGATGCAAGACTCACTGTCATTTCAAAAAAGAAATTCTTGTAAGAGTAACGTTATCATGAAGTACATTGATTACGCAGAGTTAAATAATAATTTAATGAAAATTAACTGGAAAAAAGATTTGGCAAATAAAGATATAGATAAATTATGTAGTCAATTCTTGGGATATTAGGTCAATTAGTAAAACACTTAGATATTCATATATTTGAATAGACCGGTTTCGACAATTTTATTGTCTTCTTCAGTATCTCTGAGGAAAAATTGAGAAGATATAGATAGTTCGCTAAAGTATTTGTTAAGTGCACTACATGATAATATAAACAAATATACGGTCAACAAAAGAAAAAATAACAAATTTACGAAACGAAAACCATGGGCGACCATTGGATTACTTAAATCTATAGATACGAGAAATAAATTATATAAAGCCGTATTAAATAACCCTAATAATGATACATTAAAATTAAAATATAAATTTTACAAACGGCTTATTCCTACATTAATAAAACAATTAAAAAATAGTTATTACTGCAATAAATTAAAAAGTAAGGAAAATAATATGATTCATTTCTGGATACAGTTTAGAAATACAGTTTACGAATTTCTAAACAAACCGTCGAAGAAAAATAATAAAATTAAATTTGATCTTGATCATCTCAAAACGGACACAGATCGAGCCAATTATTTCAACAACTATTTCACAAATATAGGTCCCGACCTTGCAAAATTTAATAACGGTAGAGAAAATCGCACAAGATAATATGATGGCCAATATTCCTTTTAATATAAATAACATATTTATAAATCCTACTAATGAATTAGAAATACTCGACACTATATCAAACTTAAAAAATACGCATTCCAGTGGCCCAGATAACTTAACAAATTTTCTTATCAAACATATTTGTCTTAATATAGTCGAACCATTAAACATTATTTTTAATAACATTTTGTCTGAGGGATATTTTCCATCCGTTTTAAAAAATGCGCTTGTTATACCACTTTACAAATCCGGATTTTCCCATGAAGTAAATAATTACAGACCAATTTCTTTAACATCTAATGTTGCTAAAGTACTGGAAAAGTTAATAAAACACAGACTTCTTTCGTTTGTCAATAATAATAAAATTATTTCATCGTCACAATATGGGTTTACTGAAGGAAGTAGTACAGATGACGCAATTGCCAAGCTCACGGAATGGGCGTACTCAGCAATTGATAACTCGGAGACCAATGTTGCCGTGTTTTTAGATCTAAAAAAGGCTTTTGATACAGTTGATCATACTTTACTTTTAAATAAACTTGAAAGATTAGGAATAAGGGGTACAGCATTGAAGCTTTTTGAAACATACATAAGGGGACGTTCACAACAAACTATTTATAATAAAAGTCTAAGTAAGTCACAAGTTGTAAACTGCGGGGTCGGACAAGGGACATCATTAGGTCCATTACTTTTTCTATTATACCTAAACGATTTTCTTAATATTCCAGACTTGCATGGAAAACTCATGTCTTTTGCCGACGATACAGTTTTATTCATTAAAGCTAAGTCGTGGGTAGAGTTAGAAGACTTGGTCGCAGAAGATTTACAAAAAGTTATATCATGGTTAGATAACAATTTACTGTCAGTAAATATTGATAAAACCAAATTTATTACCTTCACCGCATACAAACAAGAAACGTTCAACTCAATAATTATTCATAAAGCTAACTGTTGTAGAAATAATTGTCTCTGTGTCAAACAAATAAACAAAGTAAACTTCATAAAATATTTAGGGATTACAATTGATCAACATCTTAGGTGGGACTATCACATAAATAATCTATGTACCAAATTAAGACAATATTTGTATATTTTTAAAAAACTCAGGCATGTGCTGACAATTGAAAAACTTAAAATATTTTATTATGGACTCGTGCAGTCTACAATTTCATATGGATTGACTGGATGGGGTGGAGCTGCAAACATACACATTAAAAAAATTATAACTTTGCAAAAGAAAATTATTAAAACAATGTATAATAAAAAAATCACTTATCCATTTAATATATTACTCTGTGAATCCAAAATAAACCAAATATCACAATTATATTCGCTCTCTATTTTAAAATATTTAGGAAAGAACTATGATGCTATCCATTACCCCAACCATAGTTACAGTACCAGACAAAAGGAACAAGCTGTACCAAAAAAAGTAAATAAAAATATTTGTCAAAAAAGCTTTTTATATTTTGCGCCTAAAATTTTCAATAAATTCCAATACTTTTTAAAAATTAATAATTTAACTGTACATACTAAAAATTTTAATACAAGAGCTAAGCAATTCATAAAGCAACTAACTAACGTAGATCTACTAGAAATCTTTGGTAACTGATAAATTTAATGATTTATGATTTTATTCTACAAATATTGTTTTTTTATTTGTATTACTTTGCTTTAACGTATATAGCAAATATTAAGATATAAATTATTAATACTAATTAATTAAGATTTTTTACTCTGAACATATTTTATAAAAAAGAGTTATAATCAAATTATAAAACTGACACTGTGCTAATAATGTTTTAATATGATACCACACACAGACTCAGTCTAAGTGGTGAAAAATCTGCTTAAGCAGAATTTTTTTTGTACCTACACAATTATGATACGAATCAAAATAATGTATATTTTATGTATTAAATAATATTTTGTAAATCATTGTATTCTACAAATTAATTAATATATTGGGGCCCTTAACAGTGGGCAACCCTGGGCCAGTATTCCTTCAATCTCGTGCTATTCGCCACTGCTGTAATAATTTGCGCTAGTAAAACCTGTTAATTAATTTCAAATACAATTTTTGTACACATTTGTGTACTTTGATAAAAATGAACAAACTCGTCAGTCGATAGTATTCTATTCCTGTCACAAGTGTATTAACATGCTAAACCGAAACATATCCTATGATCTGATACTCGACAACCCCACATGTACCGCCCATGTATAATGCAATTCACTACGTTCATCTCCCATGGGTGCCATGTTAATTCTACGCCAACATCTAGATAACCATGTACAAATGTTCTGATGTTAAATGCAATTACAACCCATCTGTTTATGGCGTAAATTTTACAAATTTTATCAATAAAAATTAATTTTCAATTTAAATTAATTAAATTTCGACCCTTCGTTAATCATATATACATTTGGTCAAAATTAAGTTTAGAATTTTAGTTAAATTTTCAGGTTGATGTTAATTAATTTAGGTGTACTTATTACGTTATCCTGATGATAATTTTGTATAAGTATTTACTGGAAATTAAATATTAACCAGGAGTTAAGTAACGAGCTGTTAAAATTATGTTTGAAATTAATTTTGTAGTTTATTAATTACAGAATTGGATTTCACTATTTTTATTTTTTATTAGGTTCTATTAGAAACTAAGAAATTCTCGAACTCAAACGCTCTTTAGGCGTTGGAATCCAATGGTGGGTCTAGGGGGTAATAAGGGTAGCAAATAATTGATTTGAATAAAATATACCTAGTAGGGACATAAATACAGTTACAATAATGAACGTATCCAATAAAAATAATACAAATGAACGCACCCAAATTTAAACAGGTGATAATCGTGAGTTAACTTATAAATTACTTTACTGTGGAAAGAATTTGATTTTGTATTGTGTGTTACCATGGAATGGTCAGACAAAGAAAATGGAATTGCAGTTATTGCGCTTTATAAATGTAAGATGGAAAAATCAAACATTTTTAAGACGCTACGTCCACTCGGCATTAGTCGAATGTTTGTGTATCGGTGCATTAAATTGTTTGAGGAAACTAGGGACATAAAAGCCCGAAAAAGATCCGGTCGCCCGAGAACAGTACGTACGCCACAAGCTATCAAAGCTGTTAAGGCCAGAATAGCAAGAAATCCGTTGCGAAAACAAAACATTATGTCCCGCGAAATGAAAATTTCGCGAAAATCGATGGCGCGCATTTTGAAAAAAGACTTGGGTCTTGGGGCTTTCAAACACCGCACTGGATAGTTACTAACTGTGTCTCTTAAACAAAATAGGATCGAAAAATCGAAACGGTTGTTAATCAAGTACGCAGACGATAAACACAAAAAAATCCTTTTTTCCGACGAGAAAATTTTTACTATACAGGAAAAATTCAACAAACAAAATGACAGGGTTTATGCTAGGTCATCTACTGAAGCCGCGGAAGTAGTTCCAAGGATAGAAAAAGGTCACCACCCAGCTTCAGGGATGGTTTGGTGGGGCGTTTCCTATGATGGAGTAACTGAACTTCATTTTTATGAAAAAGGGGTGAAAACTTCAGCTAGAGTCTACTAACAAACGGTCCTGGACGATGTTGTGAAACCCCTCAATCATACTCTCTTTCAAAATCAGTCATGGACATTCCAGCAGGATTCTGTTCCAGGCCATAAGGCCAAGACAAGCCAAACGTGGCTTTTAAACAATGTTCCTGATTTTATCGGCGTAGAAGATTGGCCCGCTGCAAGTCCAGATTTGAATCCTTTAGATTACAAGCTATGGACCGTTTTAGAGGACATGGTTTGCCACAAACGATATCCAAATATTGAATCTCTGAAATAGTTTTAGCTCGAGCTGTAGCCAATTTTTCCATGAAAGTCGTACGTGCGGCTATCGATGATTGGCCTGTACGACTTAATGCCTGCATTAAAGCCAAAGGTGGCCATTTTGAATAATTATACCAATTATGGATAACTTATGTATAAGTACAAATGTCAATAAAATTTGGTGAAAAACTTAATTGTAGTTTTAATTTTATTTCATAAAATATTTGTAACAGTATTTATGTACCTACTAGGTATATATACATAATATTCATAATTAAAAAAATCTATATACCGTGGTACCTCGGTTTTCGTCGATAATCCGTCCGAAAACAAACGTTGAAATCCGAAACCGACGAAAAACGAGGCAATTATAAAAAAAAAATTAACTCGCAATCAATAAAAAAAGTACAAAAACACTAACACTGGAAAGCAATGGAATTGTTAGGATAGAAGGGCAGGCTAGATGCTCACACAACGAGAAACAACGCAACTCTGCGTAGCGCGTGGGTCGCGATACGCCGAGTAAATCCGAGACAACCGACGAAAACCGAGACAAAATTATAACGAATAAATCGACGAAAACCGAAACCAACGATAAACGAAGTCAACGAAAACCGAGGTACCACTGTATAAGTACAAGCTGCATATACAGAGTAACAATTTTAATCCCGGAAGATAGGAGAATAGTATTGAAATTTACATTTTTGGCGATTACTGCTCCCCATATTGACTTACAAGCTCCGTAATAATATCAGCCGAAAAAGAATTTCTACCCTCTTATAAGGATGCTGATGAGTTTTGCAGTTGATTTTCATATTTTCAATTTTTACTTCTCTTACTACGAAACGTAGGATAACTCATAATGAATTTGTTTTTGCATTGTTGACGCATCGCCATGAATGTAACAGCTATAACAAAATAATATAGTTTTATTTGTGTGATTATACTTAATCACGAAAATAATGTATTCCATTGAAAAATGACTGTACATTGAAAAATGTTTAAAAACAAAACTAGAAAATACCGTATTCATCGTTTTTGTTGATATTTATACTTGATGCGTGCCAGAATAGCCAGTTCTGTCTTTTTCATAAGGGCACATGGGACACGAGCCCAGGACTACTATTTTACTACAATTTTACTAATTTAACTACTTTTATTAAAAAACCTTGCTAATGAATCGGCAGACTTGAGTATCTGAGTTTTACATGCAGTAACACTTTTTTTACATAAAGCAGATAAATTAGAAGAAATTTTCCCGCATGTGGAAGTTGCGATATACAAGGATATTCCTTTTCTTAATGGTTACCAATTATAGTGGAGAGCGCTCATTATCACGGCTAAAAAGAATAAAAAATGAATTACGAACGACTATATTACAAGAACGACTTACTAATTTGTCAATCATATGCATAGCAAGTGATATTCTTCAAAAATTATATTTTGAGGACATAATAGAAGATTTTGCACAACAGAAATCCCGGAAGAATCCATCATTAACGTTAGTCCAATTCTCAAAATAGTAATCACTTCACTTATATTTTATTTGTATAAAGCTAACCATAATAACCAATAAAATCACTAATTAAAAGTACATAATGATGTTTTTTTTTTACTTTCTAAAAGGGCCCCAAACTCTGTGTGCCCAAGAGCCCTTGCATAGTCTAAGATGGCCTCGACAATAGCTCAACGGTAACGATCGTGCTTCGTAACCAGATGACCGCAGATGTGATTATAACAAAACATGTTGTCCCCTACTAACTACTTAATAGCTATGAAACCTAGGATGATTAAGTAAAGGACGCGCTATTCAGATGTAAAATGTGTGGAAAGGAGTGCTGAGTGAGAAAGATATATATCGCGGTACTGCGTACCCCCGTTATGCGTAATGCGCATGTGCTACACCATTTATAGTTAATAAAAATCATCCCTTAAGCTGCATTCACAGTTAATAAATTATTTTTACATTTTACAATTATAATCAAGGGTAATATTTTTACTTAGGAGAGCATTCATACATACCAAATCATAATTCTAATTAGTACGTGATGCCATCTGTTATTACAAACAAAAGTTACTATAAAATGAATCAAAAATCTACGTTTTTTAAACATTTTTCATTTTTAAATTTGCTAAAATAATCACAGTTCTTCATCTAAAATTATTTCGCCAGTTATATGCTTCCTAATTGTCTTATTTTTGATGTTGTATCTATTTTGACATTTCAAATTTACTTATAGGTTAGTTTCTGTCTCTTTCTCGCTATTGTAAGTATAAATCAAAAGTATAATTATAATTAGGGAAGTGTGAATGCAACACTGGTTAATAGTCAGTGCAACTAAGACCAATAAACAGTGATGGGCGCGTAAGTTACATGATGTAAGTTACCTCATTGTCGACGCGTAAACAATTGTTGTAAAGTAAACACAAAAACTCTTGTAAACAACGTAAACAATGTAAACAATGATTTAGACATGCGCACTTGTTTTGAATTACAGAATCACATTATCAATACATTTTTATAAATAATAAAATTTTAATGAAACGATTTTAAATGAAAAAGTAAGTATATAAAATTAGGACAAGCCAATATACATATTAATAAAAATCGAATTTGCATCACTTGTAGGTGTTACATACAAATTAGTAAATATGAATATGAAAATAAAAAACTTTATTCTTTAAAAAATTCAGTCTAATTTTTTTAATAACAAAATACATTAATTTTCACCTTTAAGAAAATCAGCCTATATCTTTTAATAACGAAAAGATTCATTGCAAATTTTGCATAACGCCCTATATTTTCTTTCATTTTCTTTAATTTAAACAAAACCTAGTTCTTCAGAACTATTCCTTCGGATCTTCCCACCATTTTTTTAATAAATTTATTGTTTTGAACTGAATATACTTGTTCATTAACTCTCTATTATTCGTATTAAATAACTAAAACTAACTTCATTATTTGACAGTTTACAAAGTTTACATTGTTTACATTGTTGACAAGTTTACCAATTGTTTACATAAGTTTACACGTAAACGTAAACAATTAAAGTTTACGTGTAAACGCCCATCACTGCCAATAAACACTAATTAAAAAAAAAAAGTGTGAATGCAGCTTTAAAGTTGAAGACGAGAATATTTCTAAATAAAAAAAAAATATATGTAAAAATCTTAAATACACTTTTACTTTAGTTTTAGGTCCGTTTGACACGTTATATTTTGTATAAAATATGTTATAAAAAATATGCGCAGAAAAACTAACACCGTGTTATACAAATTTCTCAAATATGTTATAAAATTTGTTGCGAAATTACGCGATTTTAGAATCATTTCTAGGAAACTCCGTAATTATTTTCATTTAAAAATACATTTGCTAAAAATTCAAATTTAGCACATGCGCATTACGTAGTTATAGCGTACACAGTACTGACATATATTGCCTTCTCTCTCAACATTCCTTTCCACACAATCGTCAATGCTGTTAGCATGCGAACAGCGCATCCTTTACTTACCAGGTCTACAAGTATGAAATGCGGTTTTTTTTTTAAATAAAACACATTAAACTCAATAGAACAGTAAAAGTTTATTTATTCAAACTATGCTCCATTAGAAGTTATAAAATTTTCCCATCTTTCAGGCAATTTGTGAATACCTCGCCAGTAGAACTCTTCCCCTTTCCCCGCAAACCATTCATCTAGCCATTCTTTCACATTTTCATGAACAAAAGTGCTGCTCGGCAAGTGCGTGACCATCGTGCCATCGATGCGAACAAGTGGTAATCTGAAGGGGCCAAGTCTGGTGAGTAAGCGGCATGGGGTAGCACTTCCCACTTAAGTGCCTCCAATGTGCTGCTTTTGCCTTATGTGATGGAGGGTTATCGTGAAGAAAGATTACCTTGTGCTGTCTTCTTTCGTATTCTGGTCGTTTTATGAGCAGCGAATAGTTCAGTTCGATCAGTTATTGTTGGTAGCGTTGGGTATTAACTGTTTCACTAGGTTTTAACAATTCATAATAGACCACACCCTTTTGGTCCCACGAAGTACAGAGCATTGTCTTTTTGCCAAAGCGATTCGGTCTTGCAGTTGATGTGGATGGTGAGCCTGGGTACACCCATGATTTTTTGCGTTTGGGATTTTCAAAATAAATCCATATTTCATTGCCAGTAATGATACGATGCAAAAAAGACTTTCTTTTGTATCGTGCAAGCAAAATTTCACAAGTGTTTTTGCGTTTTTCCATATTTGTCTCATTCAATGCATGTGGAACCAATCTGCCGACTTTCTGGATCTTACCCATCTCTCGTAGGCGATTGGAAACAGCTTGTTGACTAACGCCTAACTGATCTGCTAGTTGTTTTTGTGATTGACTATCGTCTTCCTGTAGCAATGTTTCCAATTTTGTATCTTCATGTTTTTTTGGAGGTTTTCCATGTTCTTTGTCTGTAAGATCAAAGTCACCACTTTTGAAACGCCGAAACCATCGTTCACACGTATCTTGCGATGGAACATATTCACCATAAGCTTCTCGAAGCAATCGGTATGATTCAGCAGCAGTTTTTTTCATATGAAAACAAAACAGTAGTACTGTCCGCGAATGCTCTTTATTTGGCACAAAATTTGACATTTTAACACAGTAAGACAAAACTATATGATCACTTTTCAAATTATAACCTATACGCATTTGACACTTAATGATAACTTAACAAAACGCCATATGTGTTGAAACTTTGAACTATACACTCTGTTTGCACGGCAAGTTTGAAAAAAATCCGCATTCCATACTTGTAGACCTGGTAATTATCCTAGTATGAAACCCCGTAATGTGTCATCATTCACACCCTAAATCACTTTTTGACAACATGATCCCAGACCTAAAAATGGACATTTTATAATCTGTGATATAATGAAATTTTTTGTACTATGGGCAAAATACGGATATCTCAGCTGTACAAAATATTTTCACTTTATTTTATTTTCCATAAAACTGCGCTTTCTTTGTTATTATAAATATGTCCTCAAATAAGAGTCATATTAAATGCATTATGCTAATGTGGTAACCGCAAGGAGTTTCACAAAACTCGCTATCTTGGTAATTAATCTCTGTCATATGGATTTTTGAAATATCTCACATTCCGACCATAAATCTATGTTCTGAAGAAAAGGTTAATCAATTTAATAAGTGTTAGTTAAATGAGTGACATATTTTCCCATAAAATATATTTTTGGCATTTTTTAAATCTTTAGAAGTTTTTAAATATTATAATCAATTTTTTATTTCAATAAAATTTTATGAAGGTGAGAGCTTAGTTTCCTTTCTTTTATGGGAATTATAACTAAGGTCACCACCGGTCCCGTATTTCGTGGGTGATCCGGATTTTGGGCTTTCTATAGAGGCAGAGCCAAATATTCCGGGGCCGTTTGAAAAAAAAAATACTGACTGTTATTAATTAACTATTTTGGACGTTTGCCATTGCTGATAGTACTAGGCTAGAATAGTACGATATAATGAGTATTAGTATCAAAAAGATATAATACTCCATGAGTATATATAAAATATTTCGGACGTTTCGGAAACTGCTGAACAATCTGTTTCCGTCTTCAGAGATCACGCATTACGCATCACGTAATAAACTTTTCTGTGTGTATTTAGTGAGTAGTTCGTAGTTCTATATTCGTATTGAATGACAGTAATTAGCAAAATAAAAAAATAAATAAAAATAGAAAGTACCGTATTCAATGTTTTTTTGTTATTTTTACTTGCTATAGTTCGTCCGAAATATTTTATATATACTCATGAAGCATTATATCTTTTTGATACTAATACTCATTATATCGTACTGTTCTAACCTAGTACTATCAGCAATGGCAAACGTCCAAAATAACAGTGTCCGCATTAATATTGGACCATTGAAAAATAATTTCAAAGATATTATTTACTATTTTGTATTATGTATTGTGCGAGCGCGGGGACCTGGGATATTGCCCCGGTTGTCCATTCCTTAAACCGGTCCTGTATAGAGGCATCGCGAAATATTTATGTGTTTGCGTTTGTGTTTACTACCACTTCGCAAAAGAAACCTGTTTTATAACATTCAGAGAGGATAATATGGGGTTCGGGGTAACCCACCAGAAATGGAGTTAAATTATAATAATTATAATAATAATAAGAACTGCAGGTAAAACTGATCTCGAATCCTCGATTTTGCTTCCCATTCCTTTAGGGATTGTTATATTGTAACCGAGATTAACCAAATGGCTAAACTTGATTCAGCTCTCAGAAACCGGGGCTAAGTGTCTACAGTACTTTGCGAACGGCGCTTAATCATCTGCCGATCACTCCTATTCTTGGTTATCATTTCTCATTTTAGTACTAATTTCGACATTTTGTTCTCCGGAAGAGGCGCTACATGACCTAACTACCTAAGACTCTGAGCTTTAATTATTCCAACCAGAGGGGTGCAACATCTATTTTTTAATAACTAAAATTTGGATAAATGTAATTGTAAAAGTGAACCAAAACTATTCGCCACATGTGTAAATTTAAACAATAAAATCCGTAGTTTTGACTAAAGTAATAAAATAAGATTTTCTCCCTTTATTTTAGTTTCACCGCCTTTTTTCTTTTAATTGCACCAGCCTTGTTAAATTTCTGGTTGTGTTCCGACCATGTTCAAGTGCATCATAAAGATTCATCAGTTCACTATTTGTTCAACAGATCAGTATATCGTTCACCTTTTTCCCACCATATATTTTTCTAATAATTTTCTTCTCCATCTCGACACTTTTCTTCGACCATAGCTCTCATCCATGCAACACCGTCGGCCTTATAATCAACTTATACACATACAGATATTTTGTTCTTGTTACTTTTTTGATACGAGGTACTTAAAAAATTGATGTGAAGTGTGAATTTTCACACATTTCTGGGTTTTGCAGATATTTAGTAAGTAAATGATGATTATTTGGGATGCCAAAACAAATTTTATGTCAAAATATTTTTTTATGAATTTTAATTCGAATGCCTATTACCAATATTTAAGTTTCGCAGTATTTTTTTTATATAGCAAGAATTAACAAACATAGAATTAAATTATAATTTCAACACTTCCCACTGGTTATTAAATGTACGCTTTTAAAAATTAAATGCAACATTTACCAAAATATAACTAGAATTTTGACAAAATAATTTAAACAAAATTAAAATGAAAAAAAAAAAAACAGAAAAAATAAAATTAACGGGATTTGAACTCTAGTTTTCAAATTACAAGGAGCATGACAAAACCAATTACTCTATTAGAGCTACTGATCTAGCGTGTTACATAGCGAATTATATATTTAACATATTTTAGTTAAAAACACAAAAAATGCGTTATTTTCCGAAAACATAATCTGATCAAAAATTCCTGTTGTACTATTCCGGTTCACACCAATGTACATTACTTAGAATTCTTTCAGATTTTTAGTTTAAACCATCTGGGCTACAGGGTGCTACAATATTTTTTTTGCACAATTTTGGCAAAAATCACACCAAAATAATTTATTTTGCAAAAATAAATTTTTTATCGTTAATCCACGTACTAAGGGCTTTCATTTGATACCCTACTCAGAATTTTAAAAAAATATATATTTTTTTTTGATGAGCACATATTTGTTTATATTTTTATGGAGATATGTTTTAGTATTTTTCTTATGTGCGGGTTAAATAGTTGTATAAGCAGGCCAAAATTTAATTCTCTAGGTTTAGCCGTTTGGCTACAATTTTTACCGAACAGACAGACAGACAGATAGACAGTCATACCTACAAAACCCTAAAAAGGAACACAAGGACCCAGGAGTTAAATTAGTAAAATAAAATCAGCTCTAGTAATCTCGTGATGGCCATTCGAGAATTTTTCTTATCCTCCTCTAGTCAAATCCGACCCATGTTTATTTTAGGTTTGCTCCTCGCTCTATTATATCTCTTACACCTAGTGACTTAACTATACAGGTGCAATAGATACACAGACAGAGAGCCGATAAGATGAAAGGGGACCTGAAAGTGGAATACATAACATTTTCAAATTTAAATTTTTTTCGTGCTCCCTTGTGCGGTTCAGGTGTCGAATCAAACTATTTATAAACAATTATTAAATCGTCATTGTTCTATTCATATTTGAATTTATTATTAATAAAACTGATTTTAGTAATTGTTAGCATATATTAGTGAGACCGCCTCAATTTTATTTGTCACATATGATCAAATATATGATATTTTATACTGTTCAATCTATTGAGAAGGTATAAGTTATATACTAATGAAAGAATTTTTCCAATCGGTTTATTAAGTTTATTAAGTTGCTAGTACACCAGGGGATCGCGCATCCTTGGTTGAATAACACTGATGTTACATAAATCATTCAGGAAGATCTGAGATATACATCACTGGAAGAATTTTTCAAATTGGTTCATTAATTTAATTTTGCGGCACACCAGGGTGTTGCACCTTCCGATTAAGAGTTTTAAGAAGAAATATTATATTGTCATCGGAAATACACATGAGTGCCAAAAAAAAGGTTCGGTAGAAGTGAGTCAAAGGTTAAAGGATTTGATCCAGAAAATCAAAATGAAACGAACTTAAATAAAGCCGTATAAAAATAAAAGCTTGCACAGAGCACATGAAAAGGTAATTAGGATGTTGCATACACCTGTGTGTTTTATGAACCATACATTTGTTTTACAATCCAAAAGACAAATAATATACATTTCCTTTTCCACGGCTCTTGGTATGACAGATAATTTCTTAGTGGTGAGCATTAGAGATGGGAATTTCGGCTCAGTTTGCGGAACCGGATCAGTGCGGGTCGTTCAGTTTGCTGAGCCGGCTCTTTGATCCGGCTCAGTGATCCGGTTAAGTAAACTTGTCCCTGAGAAACAGGTCAGTCAGTCGTCAGTTCTCCCACCGTTCAATACGATTGTAAGTTTGGAATATGTAGGTAGAACGTCGGTCAGATGGCTCTTGCATTATATGAACAGACAGCGGAAAGCGGCAATGTATATTGGACTGTAATAAATGCGATAAAAACGTCTGAATATTTGCCGCTTTATTACCTTTATTCTTGTTAATATTCTTAGTATGAATTCAAGACTAAAGACGTAAATTCTCTCTCTCTCTCTCTCTCTCTCTCTCTCTCTCTCTCTTTCAAAATAAGAAAGTACAGACTAGAGATGGGAATTTCGGTTCAGTTTGCGGAACCGGATCAGTGGAGGTTGTTCAGTTTCCGAGACACAGGTCGGTCGTTCGTTCGTTCGTAGGTAGTACGTCGCTTAGAGCTGGGTAAACACTTTCCCGAGACACAGGTCGGTCGTTCGTTTGTAGGTAGAACGTCGCTAAGAGCCGGTTCTTGCAATATATGAACTGAACACAGGTCAGTCAGTTGTCGAACGGGCGGTCGTTCGTTCGTAGGTAGAACGTCGCTTAGCCCCGGATCTTATCTAACATTTTTGAAACAAACAATTCACTTTATGTAACAACTGTATTTTAAACCAGATGTGTTAAGTTTATGGCTATGTTTATTGCCCTTACAAATCGGACATCTGGGATTTGGGTAATATTTTTAATATTTTTATATAGTACGGTTGTAAGAATACAGACTAAGCCTATTAGTTTCAAATAAACTGCCCTACAAATTGATGACAAAATACACTTTATGATAATACATTACAAGCCGGGTTCTCGCGAAGTTCAACATGACATCGATCCAGATCCGGATCACTCCGGTCACTGCTCACAATCGCCCGACCAATCGTATCCTTGAAACTTGAAACTATAGAGTGAGCCGTGAGCCGGCTCATTTCAATTTCGGTCAGTGTACTGAGCTGGCTCAGGGAGCCGGTTCGTTCATGAACGACCCATCTCTAGTGAGCATATACGCTCTGTTTTAATCGAAAAATTTATCGCAACATTAAAATCAGTTGAGAAATTACATTTCACTACTACATAAATCGTAATAGTTCTAAAATAATACTTGCGAGACGCAACATACCCGATCATATTAACTAGTCCAAAATTATCTATTCTCAAACAAACTTTATATATTCTATATTTATACCAACCTAATATTTTCTTCCAGCAAAGTAAAACATTTTTTTAATCTTGAAAATTGGGAGTTCTCGTATTTAAATGAAGACAATGTGAAAGAGAAATTGAAGGAAATAACATAGAAGTGGAACTCCAATTGAGAAAATAAAAAAGATATGCTAATTTCTTATTATCTCAAAATTTCCGTTTGAATAAGTGACAAAAAAAGAAATTTCAATAGTTAAGTAGCCCTGTGTTTAAAGTACTTCCGTTTGAAAAGGAGATAACGGAAATCTTGAAATTGTGAAGTCACTCCGAAAAATGTATTTTTAACATATTTGAATTTATTTCGAATATTAGATTATAATTTTATAAAACAATAGTTTTTACTGCGTTCTAATTCTTTAATTCTCCGATATAATCATTATTGTCTCTGCAGGGCTTTATTTACTCAGGGTGAGCTTTGGCATTCTTCAGGTCGCCAATTTTTTTTATTTTGTAGGGCGGTCCATAAATTCGTGGTTCCGAGGACTTTGACGTCTTAATTCACCCATCTTGTTAATGTAAATTCAGTCTTCCTACTTCCTAGTCCTGGTCTCGTGCAAAACTGAAAAAGTCCCTTTGTGTTAGTAGAGTACAGATTCTCTAACGACATCTTCGTAAGCTGTAAAATGTAAACCATGTAGTTGGCTATTAATTTTTCTAGATCTAGTGAACTTATATCTAACAAATGTCTAAGACTTTGATGTAAATTAGAAATGCGCATTTTGGTCTTTTTAGAAAAAACAATCGAACGCCATAGATTTCTGCCCAAAATAACATTTATATCAACATCAGTTTCCTTCCTTTTACACAGCTCAGAACTCGTCTATTCGACTGATATCTTTCACGATGCCCAAGATAAAATGAATGCACTAAAGAGAGTTGGATACATGACTGGGTTAAACATTAATATCGGGATTATCATGAAGAATTAATGATAATAATAATATAATATGAAAGTATTAACGTCACCGATCATGTTCTAAAGTTTAAGCTGCATTTAATATTTTACATCATAATAAAGATCACCAGCTTTATGGTGCCGAAATATAACAAATAAACGACCAATAGAAGAAAAAATTGCTATTACTGAGATGGATTTCTGAAGACGATCATCCAGAATTAAATAAATGTAGAAAATTTATAATAAAAATCAGGGAATTGATGTAGGTAAAGACTGACACCATAGACTGGATTCAATACCAATGCACATGAATTAAAAAGAGTGCAGTAGACTGTATCATCATGAGATGTGGCTCCAGGAGATTAGAAGGGCAAGAGTGGCAACTTGGAATTTTAAAAAGCACATTCCAACCTCTGATTTCACTAACCTCCTGCTTTAAAAATCCACCAGATTCCTACGTTAACAAGCAGAATAGTCAGTTTTGGGTAACTGAGATCCAAAATTGATACACCAACGACGTTTATATTTCCGCAAAGTGACTATTTGGTGGTATACAGGTACTGGAGGTATTATCGAGAACAAAGATACTGCGGGAAATGTTACCTAATACGTTCAATGGCGAAAGCTACCACCACGTAATTCGCCATTGTATTCAACCACAAATTAAATAAACTCTCGTCAACATGTGGTTTCAATAAGACGGAATTACCTGACATAGCGCGTCTTACAATGATATCTTCAAGGAATATTTTCTTGGACCAATTATATTGAAATACAGCGAAAATGATTATTCGACAAAATCTCCAGTTTTCCTCGTATGTAACGTAGCTCCGTTAAGAATAAGAGACTAGCAAAATATGATTGATATCGCGCGGAATTGCGTCGTGATTACTGTATTTTGGCCGCAATTATATTCCATATATAATTACCCAGCAGAGCGGATTTAGAGTGTAGCGAGCGAGGCACTTTCCTCGGGAGAAGACTTGGTAAGGGCTCAAGTTAAGGTTGACAGGGAAGCAAAAATCGTCCCTTTTTTAAATCACTTTAATCCGTCTTTCTTTTTATATTTTTTTGTTATTAACATGGTTTGGGATGCAAGATTGGTACTTTGCCTCAGGCGCAGAAACAATTTGATCCAGATCTGTTACAAGTCTCGATAAAGAAAATAATAAGAAAATTGTTTTTTTAAATTTTATTTAGGTCCTATTAAAAAAAGTCCTAGCTTTCTTCCAACCACTCTATACATTATTTTCTGGATAATCATAATAAAAATTAATAAATCTGTAAATTTAGAAAATTAATCAATTTTTTAATTGAAATACAAGAAAAGGTCATCATTAATTCATTAGTTTATAGCATTGCAATTATTTATCTTGCAATCACTGTAATGTTTAAACATCTTAATAACACCTTGTATCACACATTGCTTAATTCATCTTCATAATTCAACTCATGATTAGACTTTAACAAATAACTTTCGATAATAACCTTGCAGTAATTTTGTGGTATAATTAAATTAAGGTGCACAAGCTAGTATTATAATTTTGAATTAAAGTTGAGATTTGACAGCTTCAACAAAACACTACAAAATATAAAACTATGATATGATTTCAAAAATAATATTTTAAGTGTTATTTACTGTATGAATGGTGAACCTTGTCTTGGTTATATAAACCCAGAAGTCAAAATTTGTGGTGTTTAATTGTTAAGCATATGAAAAAGAAAATCTGTACAAAGAATATATGTATGTATGTATGTAGACTATCAGTTTCGCACCCAGGGGGGTAGCCCGGGAGCCTGTGCCTCCTCCAAGAAGGGAGAAATACCAAATTTTTTATCACTATGGTCTTAGGTAAATCACTTGTATTTTATAAGTGAGGACCTTTTTTTTGTTATCACTTGTAGTTTTTAGATCATCACTTTTTTCTGACTTCCGGACCCCCCCTAAAAAAAATTCCTTGGTGCGCCACTGACTATCAATAATTTGCCGACCTAAAATAAATAATAGGTTTTCGACACCTGAATGGTGCTTAGGATAATAACCTAAGTTTCTTCAATGAATGGCAATGCAGAGACGAAAAAGAGAAAGACCAAATAGCTCAAGAATAATGAATTGTGCGAACGACCGGTTTTTTTGGTCGCAGAGTAAAACAAACGCTGATGCTAAATATGTGTTCTGATGACCAGTAGAATAATAAAAAATCATGTCAATAGTATGACTTAGAGCAGTTTAATAAAAATTGACAATGAATCTCGAAGAAAAATACAGCCATTTTTGTTATTTTATTTCACATTCATAAAAACAACTTTTTTAGCAGACCTGCATATAATGCTCTACTTTACTCCCTCAAAAGAGGGAGGTAAGTGGCCCTTTTACTCTCTAAATCAGTGTTTCCCAAAGAGTGTGCCGAGCCACATTAGTGTGCCGCATAATTTTCCAAATGTGCCCCGAAATCTTAAAGAAAAAAATCAGCTGTGGCTATCACAGGACCAACCGCCATCACAAAGTACTTGTTTAATTTATGCTCCTTTATCAAAAAATGTCTCAAATAAACGTTATTGCTTTTATAGCAACTTTTGTTGAATAAATTTTTTCGAAATATTACTCTGTTCGAAATATTCGCAAAAATCTGAAAACCGACACGAGTAAACTTCCATTTCTAGTTAACCGATTTTTACCAAAAATTGATAAACTTGTGCCATTGATGTCATTGTGCTATTGCCATATTGAGTATCTTTGGATAGAGCTTTTCAAAAGAAACAATTTTTACTTAAACATTTTTTCAGCATCTTTTACGGTTGACAAAAAACTATAATATACCTATATGACGATTATATACCCTATAACGACTTGAAAGTAAAGTATTTTTATTTAAAAGTGCTTTATAATTTGATCTAAACACATTCGCATCCTTACTCTTGAGTTACCTGTAGCTCGGAGAGTAATAAAAAAAAATATTGCACTTTTAAGTCGTACCTACTTCAAAGTACAACTTGAATTTTGATTGCTTTTGATCAGTTTGTTTAGCAAAAGCCCATTTTACTCATTTTAAAGTTAGCTAGTCACAACTTTAAACTCCAAATTAATACTCCATTTAGTTCCGCTTAAACGTTTGAAATAACCTGTAGCTATATAAATAATAGTCCAGTAACCTAGTACATCATAAGTTGCATCAAGTGGGGTTAGTTTGTTAGTTAGTTTCGTTTTTTTTTCTTGTATGGGTTGTGCCTGAGATGCAAAATCCAAGTTTTCGACCTCGGCAGCCTTCCGGAACACTTTCGAATTTCGCAAGAACTGCTAAATTTTCGCACTCTTTTCAGTTTCTGCCCATTTTGACCATAAAGGAGCACGTTTTCGACAAACACCATTCTATGCATTTTTAAACTAGATTAAATTTTCTACAATTTGAGACCAAAATGGGCTCGGTAGTCTTAATAGTTTCTGAAATACAGCTTTTCAAAGTTTGAAAAAATCTCCAAACTTGAAAATTGTATGCTATATCATGCTCATGGGCACTGTTTATTTTTAGAAGTGAAAACTATTCCTTATTGTCAAAAATTATAAAATAATATTGCAAAACCTTATATTGCTGCCGAAAATACTGGTTATGTAAATTATTACGCTCCGAACCGTGCTATTCGAATGTTTCGAAAAAAAATTTATTGGTTTTTCAAACAAAGCTTCTTCATTTTTTGTGATAGAAAGTTTTTTAAAAAACGATTTTGTAGGGCTTTTCAAGAGCTATAAGACTGTGTAAATTAAATTTCTTAAGATCCCTTAGTTTTTAAATGGGGTGAGTTTGAAGGGCTCGAATAAGGTGGTGTTCGCTTGTAAATAGAGGTTTTAAATGGCTATATTTCGCCAAATATTCACTGTACAGAAAATATATGCACAGGAAAATTTAAGTTATTACAAAAGCTACAATTTAGTGCTCTATCATTTTTTTCGTATCTCCAGTAATTTCGGAGATATTTTGAAGAAAAGGGTGAAAAATACGAAATCGCAAAAAATCGTTTTTTCTTTAAACTCCAATTTTTCTAAAATTAGGCATTTTAAATTGGTCAAACTTCTTGGGTGTACTGAAAATACATATATGAAGAGAACCAAAGAAGGGTGAGGATCAATTTTAATTAGGGGGGTAAATAGGGGGTTGTTTTCACTGATTTTTTCGTAGAAAAAAGTAGGTACCGACCTTATTTTAAGTCGCTTAATTTTTAAACTAGAGACTTTTTTTTTTTTGTTTGAAAGTTCTAATCAAATACTTTAAAAAAGATTCAATGAGTTTTCTTCGAAAAATGCAAATTTTCCTGTTATTTGACTTTGAATCTTTCAAAATATGCATTTGGCGAAAAAAAGTTAACCATTAACATGCCGTATCTCGGTTCGTATTGGTCGTAGAAAAATAATAAAAAAAAGGATTTTGTTTGTTTTTTTAAAAGCTACAATTTTGCTTTCTACAGTTTTTTTGATAAAATGCATATTTTTCGAGTTATTCGCAAAAAACTTTTTAAAAACATCGATTTTTTCGTCGAAAAACTGTTACACTCGTATTGTAGTTGAAAGGTACCATTATTTATAATAATTAATTCTTACCCACATGCTATAGATACCATTACTTCTATTTATTAATGCTGACCAACTTTCATGTGCGGTTATATTATGACAAGGTTTTACCTTTGGACATTGAATATATAATTTTTCATTTCAGGCGATTGAGGACGATGAAGAAAACGGTGAACAGTGACTTCCCTCCACCCATACCATCCTTCCTCCTCCTCCCCCACCTTCAAAATGTTAAATTGAATAAATGTTTACTTCACTGACTCATGTTAGACAGGTTGTTGAAGATATAAAGGCAATTGTATATGATGAAACATACAATGAAACAAGTTTGGAGATTTTTTCAAATTTTGAAAAGCTGTATCGCAGAAACTATTGAAGCCTCTGAACCCATTCTGGTCTTAAATTATAGCAAATTTAATCTAGTTTAAAAATACATTGAATAATGTTTGTCAAAAACGTGTTCCTTTATGGTTATAATGGTAAGAAACCGAAAAAAGTTCGAAAATGTAGTAGTTTTTGAGAAATTCAAAAGTGTTCCGGAGGGCTGCCGAGGTCGAAAACTTGGATTTTGCATCTCAGGCATATCCCATACAAGAAAAAAAGACGAAACTAACTACCCCCACTTGATGCAACTTTTGCCCCATAATCATGACAAGGTTACTGGACTATAAAATATTTATTTTATTTATGTTATGAAAGGTATATTTTTCTGAATATAAATATAAGACCCGTATTTATAAATATGAATAAAATTTATATCTTGCAAGATTGAGCGCATTGCTATTATATTTTCATGTTTCGATCTTGTACGACTTCGCGGCTCCCCGACGAAGGTATCACGGCCCCCCGGTTGAGAAACGCTGGACGCTATAGACGTAAAATATATAGACACTATATATTCTGAATTGTTTTCATATATACTTTCACGCATTTTCCAAAAGTTTACTCAAACCGACTGAATACACAAACCGCGCATAATCAATAAAACCATAATTTTAAAATATGGGTATTACTTGTTAATGGTTTATTATATTTTATTATTTTGTTCCATATAGAGATTATTATTTATGTTTTATTATTTTGGTCGTGCAAAAAATAGTACTACTATTAGGTTGTGTAATAAATTCCCGCGTTTTTTGTATTTTATCTTTTTCCCGCAATTTTGTGATTTGTTAGGTTAAGTTTATGTATGCCTTCTTAAGTGTTTTTCGTGGTCTACAAATTTATCTGCTTTAATTTTCGGAATTAATTAATTTTAATTGAATTTGAGACTTTTGAATTAGAAGTTCCAGGAGGTAAAAAAAGTAATTTTCGACATCTGCACTATTTTGCCTTTCGTCGTGGTCCAAAAAACTAAGGAAGCAGCTCGCGACATTTGTGACGTATATGGAGTAGATGCTATAGCTCCGAGTACCGCGCAAGATTGGTCTTCCAAGTTTAAAAATGGCAATTTTAACCTTGGTGATGCACCTCGTTCCGACCGACTTCCCGACTTCGACGATGATCGTCTCAAGATGTTTTTGAACGAAGATGGTCGTCAAACAACACGAGAGTTGTCCGAAAAGATGGAATGTACCTTTACGACCATCGCTAACCATCTTTACTCCATGGGTTTTACACAAAAAATTGGGAATTGGGTGCCACATAACTTGAGCGATGGCCACAAGATCTCAATGATCTCAAATGGGAGGTTCTATCGCATCCGCCATACACTCCGAACCTTGCGCCAACGGATTATCACCTTTTCCGCTCCATATCGAACCAAATGAGGGACGTACTCTTCGCTAACGCTGAAGACCTCAAAAACTCTCGCTCACAAACTCTTCAACACAAAATCAAAAGATTTTTGGCGAGACGGCATCAACAAGTTGGTCGATAGGTGGGAACAGGTTGTAAATAATGATAGAGAATATATTATTGATTAATTTGTTACTATAATTATTGTTTACTTCAATAAATCTTATAAACAAAAAAACGCGGGAATTTATTACACAACCCAATATATACGCTTCGTGAGGGACTAGTATGCTTAACATTTTTCTTTTCATATCATGTTTATAAAGAAAAATAGTCTTTCATTTCCAGATCGCGAACTTTTCAGATTTCCCTCATATAATAATTATACAACATTAAATTGTAAAATATTGTAA
The DNA here is from genome assembly GCA_963971575.1 of Liopterus haemorrhoidalis. NCBI lineage: Eukaryota > Metazoa > Arthropoda > Insecta > Coleoptera > Dytiscidae > Liopterus > Liopterus haemorrhoidalis. Next base: position 17,282,328 of record OZ020612.1, on the reverse strand, counting down.
GTAAACGAAATGTATGAACTGCTAGCATTTAATATTTAATATTTCTAACACCATTAAACTAAATCTTAGTTATAAAAGAGTTTCACCTCTTTAATTTTTGATAAGTGAACTTTTAAACCAAATCTGTAACTTTTGCCACGTGCATTCTCGTGTCCCAATGCAACCTTCACTAAACTTGAACCCAGACACATATATTAAAATTTAACAAGCCTCTGGTGTACCTTTGAAGGCTGATAAAAAGACGACACTAACATATTTCGTTGCACGGGGCAATAATCTAATGCAATACGATGTAATCCATCTCAGAGTTACGATCCTTGGGGAACATACAGGCTACAACAGTAAATGGCTCCACTTAGATATAAGGGAGAGACATACCATCTCCCTTGGATATACTCACCAGCAACCTATAACTAACTTGTTAATTTACTTATGTACCTGCGATTGTTGTTCGCTTGAACATTTAAATTACAAAGTTTAGAATGTGGGGTTGTGTTTTACGATGTTTTAAAATTACACGTAAAGCCAATTAAAACTCTTATTATTTTCGAGTTTGGAGTCGGTGTTAACACTGAATGAATTGAATAAAATAGTAATTAGAAAGGAAGTGTGATACATCTCTGTTCAGCAGTCCTCAAGAGCTTATTTACTCTTTGTGTCCTGTGGGGACACACATCAAATAATTTTTACTCAAACGTCTGGTGATTCTATATTGTAGCCACATGCGTATATAGATGTGCAAATGTATCCCCTTTTCGTTCAACTAGCAACAGATTAACGTCAGATCACGTTTCCTGATAGCGTTTGTGTTCGTGAAATGTTTTCTAGTATAATGCATTTCGGAAGAGTTGAGGCCAGTACGTCATCTGCCAGAATTCGCACAGTTGCTTGGTTGCTAAGCAAAGGACGTAAAGCCGGCTGCAAACTGCGTTGCGATTGGTTTTATATAATTGTTTGGCGCATATGCGATAGCGCCCCTGGTATCTACTCCTGAGAAATGCATTCTAGAAAACTCCATTCACAATAAATATGAGATGACGTCACACTTGGTTATTTTAAATACCAATTTCAAAATATGATTTAACCAACATCAGACCGTTAATCAGTTGGTACATTTTTTACTGAAGGTTGGTAAAGTTTTCACACGTTATATAAATAAATATTATATTATATTAATAGAATATGTTCTATTTACATTTGTTACGTTCATTCTTTTTTATAACTTTAACAGATATATATATATATATATATATATATATATATATATATATATATATATATATATATATATATATATATATATATATATATATATATATATATATATATATATATAATATATACGTCAGTTCCGTAGAGTCATAACGGTTTATTATCATCAGATGCGAATTGTTCGAACTTGTAATAATATTTGAATATTCATTATCCGAAGTAAAATTGTATCGAACATCTGAAATTCAAATATTCTAAACTTTCTATTCGAAAAAAAAAAATTCAAAAAATTCGGATAAAAAAGCATCTGGATTTAAACAGAGTTACTCGGGACACTCCGAGTTAGCTTCCCGAACCCACTGTGTGTATGTGACATCAAGCAAAAAATTAAAGTATAAAAAGGATGAAAGGAACACGACGAACACGTTTCTTATACACTGAAATTTTATTTCGTTTTACATTACACACTTAATCATGCATAGTCATAACATACATTCACAGTCATAATTTAAACCATAAATTTCGCGAAAAATTGGTTGGTAAGAACTGCTATTTCCTTTCCTCCATAGGAAATATTGGTTTTCAATCTTTTTTTAGAAGTAGTTCGATATAATCTAACTTTTTTGACAATTAGAGAAGTGGCAACATGGGAAGTTTTGCAGCTGTGACGTCATCTCATTGTTATGGTAAATGGACTCTACTACATGCGATATAAGTCTATGATATAAGTAAAAAAAAAACTGTTTTGTTTCATTTTACTCTAGATAAATTTATTAATCTTGATCTTCATCTTAATCTAACATCGCAAACATCGTATAGTGATCACATGATTATATATCATCTTTGTTTAACAATCTACATCTCTAAGCTGTCACGAGACTCTTTCCTCTGAGATTGGATATAAGGTCGGTCCATGGAGTAGGTGATCTACCGTGGTGGCGCTTTCCATCTGGTTTCCCCTGTACGATAAGTTTTACCGAATTATTGTGGCGGGATATATGCCTAAAGAATTTCAGTATTCATGCAGAGGTTAGACTTGAAAGAAGCTGGGTAGGATTGATTTCTCCAAGAACTGATATGTTTGTATGCTTATCTGCTGTTCTGATTATCCATGTTTCAGAGGCGTAATAGAAAACAGAGAATACTAAGAAGTTTACCACTGCGCATTTGGTTTGATGGGATTTATTTTAATATTTAATATGATGGGATGATTTTTAATTCGAAGGAGCGATCAAAAATACCGTGCCAGAAATCTGATCTGTGATTGGCTACCGGCGAGTCATTTATATATAGAGCAAATTTTCATGACAACGGCAGACAGTACTTCAAACTGTCAACCTCAAAATTCTGTCAAAATGTCAAATAAATTAATCACATGATTGGTTTTCAGATACAACCTATTTTTAAATTTAATACTTGCGGGAATGTTACCTTTAGTTAAACATTAATGCTTCTTAAAATGTTCTAATGTAGATCTGCCTTTTGCATTTACTCCTCGGAATTAAAAAACAGATTATAATAGGCAGTTGGTATTACTGTTATCCTTGTCTAATTTCATGGATGTCTCTACAAGCAGTGTCGTATTTAATTTTCTATTACTGATGCTGGCCGATTTTTTGAGTTTCTTACCTTCGGCATTTTTACTGTGTTGGAGTTTGGAGTTTTGTGGAAATTGTTGATTTTTATTATCACTTTTTACTTCAAGCCTTTGAAGTTCTTCTACTCTATTCCTCTTTTTTATCTTGTATTAAATTTCCACAAGTCACAAGGTATGTATAATATAATATAAACATCATTGTGGGTTATTTAATAAACATATACTTTCTGAATTTTATCTGTAGTATTGCTCACCTCTTCCGTTAACCCTGACACAGGTTTAACGACTATATAAAGCATATCCGTCAGCAACAAACTTTTGCCCGGTTCATCCCCTTTACACCTCCAACTAGTTAGTAAGTATATAATTGTTTCGTGTAGTGCAATCACGTATGCTCTCAGTGGCACAGCTTGCTGAATCGAGTGTACTCCATGTTTACATTATGGGGAAACTTCACTGTCCGTGTCTAACTTAGACAATATAACACTTCTAAGTTGTGTTCAGACGACCCTAATGTGTGCTTGCAAATGGATTATGGTAGAATAAAGCAAAACATCGGACATTGTGGTTAATTTTAACTGTAAATATGATGGATTATTAATGTATTAAATTTCACAGCTTTGAAAAGACGTATAGGTAAGATGCAAGGTATATTTAAAAAAATTTAGAGTATTTTGAGGTTGTTGAATTCGAAAATAAAAGGAGCTTTCCCAAATATGCTCTACATCTTTTCCAACTGTAATTCAGAAAACGTCAACTGTAATTCATATTATTAAATTGTAATTCAGAAAGATTCAAATTTTATTCAGATTAGAAAATTGTAATTCCGAAAGAGTCAGTTGTAATTCAGAGAGAGCCACTTGTAATTAAGATTATTAAATTGTAATTCACAAAGAAATAAGTTGACATGTAATTGTGACAGTTCATAATTTTTTTTTTCTACATTCTCGAACAAGTGATAAAGTATGCGCTGGTGCATTTCTTGTTACTCGTCCCATTTCTTCGCACAAACCATATGATATGCTAAATTCCTCAGTAACCTTTCTGATAGTAATACAGTGATTGGTAAGTATTGATTGTTTCACTTATTTGAGTTTAGTTGCCGTTCTTGACGGTACTTAAAGCATTTGTATTATGCATGATTCTCCGAAGGCTATATCATTAATGAAATTTGTTTTGAAAATTCGTTGATCATTGTTTTTCGACATAATAATTTCCCAGCACGCAATAATGCGTCTTATTTCATTGACTGTTTAATGCAAACTGAAAATCCAATACGACTCATGCTATACATATATGTCAAGGGAAGATGTATCAACCAATCAAATAATTTTTTTTTTTTTTTGAAAGGGAAAACGTTTCCCGAAATGAAATGCACGACTGTCAAGCGGGTGGTTTGATGGGAAAAAAATCCTAGTTTTAACAATAAGTTTATTAAATAATTAGAATATCAATATTTGACGGAATTTTCCATGGGAACTGGGGAAGTTTCCCGTCCCGTGCTAGTCGGGATTGCCTTGAATCTGCCTCCCGGCGGGGGTTACCCATCAGGGAGTCTAAGAGTCCTAGTAAGTTGGCCGGTGATCAGTTGGAACCTATCCGGAAGGTAGTCGTATATAGAGTCGGACTCGTGGTCGTCACCGTGGTTGAGTAGAACGTCGTATAGGAGTTGACTAGGTTCCTCTGCCTGGCTACCGTATGACATCCATTTACTTATACGTCCGATTAACCTAATTCCGCTTTTCATTCATCATGACAAACATTACTTAATTACGAAAATGCATTGTATGCATTACGTAATTAAGTTGTGTTTGCTGAGATGTTAATAAATAGTTTTTTAATCAAACAGCTCTGTCACAATATCTAGGTGTCGCAATCCTGACCTAGGGTTACCTTTGTGACAATATTTTCGATCACACTTCGTCTGGGCCAATTCAAAAAGGACCAAATGTACTTATGAACTAGGAAATACAAATGTAATTCTATATTTTTATCAAAAAAAAAAAAAAAAACAAAGGTAAAAAGTTACATTCAACGAAACAACAGGGGTCTATTCTGTAACTTGTACACAGCCAATTTCACACTGTCAAGGTCATTATTATCTATACTGCATTGTAGGAACTTTCGACAGGATATTTTAAAAAGGATTTTCGAAAAACTTACAGAATAGACTCCCAGCTATAACTAAAGAACACTTGACTTGGGTAACGTTAACCGGGGTCGTCTGTACTTCATTTTACAGCTTCTCAAGGTTATTCAGGCGCCTAACTATAAATTACATAAACTTATAGAATAGATCTAAAACAACGGTATTTACTTCAAGAATAACGGCAAAAATTACTAATATAACCTTTAACTCATCATTTATCATACAAAAATCTATCCTACCTTCAACAAAATAATAAATATAATAAAAATCCTATTGTATAAATTATAAAATAGAAAAACAAAACCATAATACATAATTATCACATTTTACGGTGAAGACAATCTTCTTCTAATCCGAAACCAAGGATTTACTAAAAATAAAAAGAGAATTCATTTAATAGTTTCCGACCTTGGTTAATCGTGATCAGTTATCGAGGAAATGTAATAACAAAAGCATTGGTTATAGTTAACCTTACATTCAGCAAATGATAAATGCATCTCTATTCAGAAAATATTGACATAGTTTTAGTTCATTGGCTGCTAGATGCAGATTGCTTCTCTATGCAGGTTTGTGTTTTAAATGACAGCAATTATATTAGATTGGTGTAATTTCGACCTTCCTATGCCCGCTTTGAGGGAATTTTATTGTTTGTTTTGTTTAATGCTGTATTAGAAATACGAGCAGATTATTAACAAAGTAAACAGGAAGGACATAACTCAGAAAGGAATAATACAAATTTATGTTTGTAATGATCTAAATTTCAAAGTTTAAGTTGTAATCATCAAAATCATCATTGTCATTAATAGTAGCTCTATTGGAATACAATTGAAAGAGTAGCCAGTTGAAAGGGTCCAGAACTATATACTTAGACCAGGTGTCGGGGAACATTTTTACCCATTACCCAGAAATATATTTCTTTACACCGACGTTACTCCCTTGCTTTGTAAAAAAAAAAATCATAGATTATTTACATTGAAGGATTTATTGAATTCTCTAGAATTTACATATTAACTAACATAAAATATATAAAATAATGCTATAAAATTATATATTTTTTTACAACAAAAAATACTTTATTTGGAAAAATTATGTTGTTTAATCTTTGATATAATAACATCAAAATCGGGACTTTTTGATGTTAGTGCGATTTGGATACAGTTTTTAGGGTACAGTTTCGTTTTAATGTTCGTTAGAATGGAAAATCCTTGTTCACAGAGATAAGTTGTTGCAAATGGCAACAACTTTTTAATTACCTCCTCATGAACAATTTAAAAAGACTTTACAGCCCTTGAAATCCAAAAATGTAACAGATCGGTTTTGTTCTCTATACGTGCTTCATTATTTGATCTCAGTTCCAAAAGTGACTCAGGCAACCCTTGTGGCTCTTCTGGCACGTCAGACATTTGGCATTTAAAAGGATCTATAACCCAACTGACTGTACTTAAATCAAGTTCTGGGAAATATTGAGCGAACGGTATTTTAGGTTGCCAAGATGTTTGTTGATTGTGACCTTGATGTCCTTAAAACGAGTATCATTTGAATCTTCTAAAAACAAAGCTAATTTTGGAAAAGCAGCTATCTTGTTTTGATTAGCTTTTTGTTTCCAGTAGGAAATCTCCGAACCAAACGTTGACAATTTTTTATTGGCAGATATTATCGTGATTTTCTTCCCTTGTATTTCTTTATTAAGTATTGACATGCTCAAAAATGTGTACTAAATAAATGAGCATGCAAGCTATGAAGAAGTTGTGAATTTTTAGTGACAGAACATGATTTTGGTCGATTAAAAAACTTTTGATTTCATTTTTAAGAGCCCACAATCGGTTGAGTACATTTCACCGAGAAAACCATCTTATTTCTGTATGGTACAGCAGGTCTGTGTACTCGGCCTCGCCATATTTACATAACTCACGAAATAGACGTCAAATTTCTATCGTATTTAGAAACGCACTTTTTATGATTTTTGGTATTTATATCATTTATATCTATTAATATCTCATTACCCCCAAGAATTTCGTTTTTACCCCGTTTGGGGTAATTTACCCCTGTTCCCCGACCCCTGACTTAGACAGTGTAAAATGATAAAAATTCCCAGCGTACTATTCTGGTTAATATAATTGAAGTATTTAGAGACAAGCTAGACTCAAAGCCAGTGGAGACCATAATAGAAGAAGGACAGCTAAGATGTCTAAGATATCTAACATGCCTAGGATCTAAACTCAGAATGAGTGTAGACAAATCAGTAAATAGAGTTTTTGAAGCAAGAACATTGAAGAAAATTAGACCTAGAAGACCGAGAAAAGCTTGGCAGAAATAAAAAAAAAATAACTAAAATAAACTACAAGGAAGAGAGGCGTAAAGTGGGAGGAGGTAAAGAAATATACCAAGAATAGACCCGATGGAAGAACTATGAAGAACACCAGAAAATAACGAACTCAACTTCAACCTTATATAGCAAGCTACAAAAGCTTCAGGATTAAGTAAATATTATTACAAATTTATAGACCAACTCTTCTGGATAATAATAGATGGGCAATATATTTGGAAATATTTTTTGGCAGTATTTTTTTCTACATGTGGATAAAAGAATTGTATGCGCATGCCAAATTTCAACTCCACTGGTTTGGTCAACATTTCTATCGTACAGTTAGGTGACTAAAGGTTTGTTCGTTTGTGTTGCACCAAACTTGTCCAGGACAAGAGCAGCTGACGTCACAGTGCAACTAAAAACTTCTTCCGAACTGCTTGAAACAGGAATACAAACGAACGGTTTTCCAGGCAGGCGAATGACATTTCTAGACAAAGTTGATAACCTCAATTTTTAAAACAAATTTGTGCTAAAGTAATAGTAAATAAATAAGATAATATGAACAGTTTAAATGCTGAAATAAATTTTATAAAAATAAATAATAAAAATTCAAGTTTTGTCAGATTTTATAAAACTTCTGAATTTATTTATGTTAGTTATTATACCAGCATTGTAGGAAAAGTACTTTCCTTATGTTCATGTTACTCGATTCATGATCGATATATGATAGATAGATGTAAAATAAAAATTTCCGCTAGACCAAATACAGATTATAACCAAGTTAGATTAAGTTTGCCGCCTTTTTACAGGTTGCCTGAAGCTACACTCACTCCCGATCAAGTGTAGACTTTGGGTGCGTTTTGTTGGTGGCTGGTTAGAAGTACTAGAATTGATGCGCAAGAAAACGACAATTTTGATCGTGAAGTAAACATGGAATGACATTTACATGGAGGTTAAGTCATATGGTTGTAGAACAAATATCGAACATATTTCACCTAAATGTATAATCTAAATAATAAATTCAGAATAAGAAAACTTTATATTTGAAGTAAATATTCTAGAACGTAATGTTTTAGAACGAATAATTGAATTATAAATACATTTTAAGTTTAGATTTAACAATACTATATTAAAATCATATAGGTATATATTTATTTTAGGACACAAAATGAGAAAATAGCTGAAAGTAAAAATAATTTTGAAGCAGTAATACCAAGATTTAATTCTAAAACATTTAAAAACCAAATGAAAACAACTGCATTCAAATATTACTTTTTATCCCCACCACACTTATTCATTCCAGTCGTTCGATCTCGCGTCATCGAATGAGTAGAATGAATAGAACGAGAATATTGTCGCAAGAAAACGCGTATTCTGATTAAACCGAAACCAGAATTGGCACAACAAAACGCACCCTTTGCCTGTCCTGAACAAGTTCATAAATACAAACGAACACTTTACGTACAAGTGTCGGAACACAAACGAACGCCATAGTGTAGTTCAGTGTAGGTTGGGCAACACAAACGAACACACCTTAAGGTTTTCTTAGTTTTATCTACAAAACCTTAAATATGGATAATGTTTTAGAATAAAGTGTCCATAGTAAAATATAAAAAGGATATAAAGATGGCGAGAAAAGAAAAAGAAAAAAAATTGGGCAAGGCAGTGTCGAGAACACATCCGCTACGTAGAAATCGTCAATACCTTTTTGTGAGAGTGCCGTTTGTATGTAGTAATGAAACAATAATAAGCAATGAATTTAATTTATTTCGATAAATTTAATTCGTTTTTACATAGATACCGCCAGCTCGGCAGTGAAAATGATAGCATCAACGCCGAGGCTGCGCGCCACAACTTTACAGCGCTCTCTTCAGCGCTGTACTTGCGTCGCTCAAAGACCCCTCATTTTGTCCGGCATTTTGACTTCTTTCTTTCAACAAACGAATCTTATATTGTTTTACATTTTTTCTTTACAAATGTTGCAACAAGTCGAATAGTATATTCTGTAACAAGGTTGGAATGAGAAAATTCGATGCGAGTGGAACATTTCGAGCGCGAGCCACAAGCGAACGTGAGGAACCACCAACATCGAATTTTCTCTTCCAACCGAGTCACAGATCCTACTTTCTCCACGACTACCAGAGAAAAAAAGAAATTTAACAAATAATTATTTTAACAAACATTTTACATCTCAACAAATAATTTATATTACATAACAAATTAATCAATTAATTATACTTATTTTTTATTTATTATTTGTTTAATGATAATTTAATTTGTCGCACATCGGCCACTATTTTAGTACTTTTTAAGAAGTTATGTTGCATTTATTTAATGTAAACATTGCATATATTTTAATGTAACCCTACGCGTATAGATACCGTTTGCACTACTTTTCAGCACGGAGTAATGCATACCTTATAGTGAACAAAAACAAATGACAACAAGCATGGAATAGTTATTCCATAACAAGTGATGGAATGAAATACATACAAAATGCATAAGAAGTTAAGTGCTTTAGAATAACATTCCAACTCTTGTGTTAGAATATTACCTTTCTGTAGTAATAATTGGTTTTAGAATTGGTAAATTCTATAGTGGTCGTGGAGAAAATTATTTTACCTTTTCCACATTTGTACTGTATAACAGTGTTCGCTATTTTTGAACTTAAGTATTGTATAACTCGTATAGCCTCTCCAATTTCTGAGTTATCACTACCGAAGTAGCGCGCAATAGTGTAATTTTTGCCTTGTGTCCATATACATGCCGGCGCCGTCTCAAGCTCAAGGTCACGATAACTCGCAGTAAGTATCAAGCGTACATTTATGGTCTATCACGTGATACTGTTGTCATGTGCCTCTGGCTATTGTACGCGCAGCAGTAAGCCTTTGAAGTTCTTATTTCTTACGATCCACTTCCAAGAACAACCTCCCCTATACTAGCTGCACAGAAAAAGTAATTTATGTTAAGAAAAAAGACAGATCGGGATAGGGATGGGAAAAAAACATCGATGTATCGAAAACATCGATGTATCGAAAACATCGATGTTTTTACCAGCGACGTTCAGATGGCGATAGTATCGATAAAACATCGATGTCTACTACCGATGTCAATGTTTAAACTTTGAAATTCAGATACTACCGCTAGAGGCGCTGGAATCTTAAAATTTTTATTTTTATTAAAATTAGAACACAAAATGTAAGCGCCATCTATTGTGATATAACAATACTAATAGTGTTAGTTCTTAATCTTCTTAGCAGTTAGCAGAATAAGAAAAAAAAATAAGAAGAAAATTCTAATTTTTGCAAACAATGCGAACGACCTACGACGCCAACACACTTGTGACACAAGAAGGATGGGATAAAATCTTAATTCATCATCTTCAGCCCATAAACGTCCCACAGTAGTCTCACCGAACCGTAGTTTTCACTACCGTACTGCTAATTTTATGTTGGGCACGAGACTTTCACTCCGAAGAGTGAAGTTTCAGGTCTACAACTCCCACGGTGACCTAAACCGGGTTGGGAGCGGTGATATATTTATATGATGTTTTTTTTTATTTTTATTTATTTTTTATTATTTTAAATGAGGATGAGGTGAAAAGGACAAATACAAATATCCATGCCCTGACCGGGATTCGAACCCGAGAACTTTAGCACGAGAAGCAGGGTCGCTACCACTGTGCTACTCAGGTCGGCTGCTACTGAGGTCGGCAAATCTTAATTACTTTTCTTAATTTACTACATTTATTTCGCTGCGACAATATTAAAATAATTCATATTTTGAAATAAACATATCGAAGAGTAATAATAATTTTATGCAACTCTCTATCGTCTACCGTATCTAAACATGTTACCAAAATAATGTTTCCTTGACATGCAAAATACAAATTCCGGTGAAAATATGAAATATTGGTACGGCGACCCTTAAACCGCAGCAGGATTCAAACGTTGTACTTCCAGTCGTGAGAGTAAATTTGCGGTTTGAGTTCTGCGAGCTGTGGCTTTAAACAACGAAGCAGCTTTTCGAACGTATACGAATATAATTGTTGCCGTTTGTAAAATTCACTACACAGCAGAATAACCTGACTAATGAAATCAGCACAGACCAATGCAACAGCAGAAATAATACAATATGCGACGGAATTATTAGATTTTGGTGAAAATTAAGGGGAAAGATATTTGATTGTATGTGACAATGAAAATAAATTTTTATTAGCACGATGTGAAGGAATACCTATAAATATTTTAATAAAATGTCAAATTTAATAAAAAATAAAATACTTATTAAATGTCTTGAATGAGCACGGTAACTATAGTCGGATAAGCATTAAGGGTAGCCACAACGGCATAGTTCTTACAATATATGTATGGGGACCTCCGATATATAAATATGAAATGTCACGGTTGGCTGATTTATTTATTTCATTTGTAGTTACTCTGTACATCCCTCAACTTAAGGTCTCCCTCACATTATTGAGTATCCAGACTTGCGAGCGGATCTAGCCTGGACCCCCTTATTAGTCCGCTAGCTGGTTGATAGGATTAAGGGTTGTTCAATTAAATTCAACATTTTAACTAACCTACTTTAATTACGATTACGGTTTAAATATTTAAACTAATTACACTAGACTTACAATTACTTCGATACAGCTAAAGCCAAATGAGACACACATTCGCATACAATAGACACACTTTACACCAAACACTAATTTAACCACTACATGTTTCTAAATATTGTCTCTCCACTTTTTAGCTGGTTACTACACTAACGTTCCGTACGGAATTACTTGTTACATTTTACTTGTCCGACCGAACACACTAATAGTCTCTAACCCATGATTAACAAAATTCACTCTACTTAAAACTCGACTTAACTTCTTCATTCTTTAGACTTTAGACTCAACTTTTAAACATGGTCTTAACCATACGACGGGTTAAAATCAACTACTACATAAAAAAAGAACCACCCTGAAAAACTTACATCACACAACTGTTTAATATCATTTCACACCCTCTTGGCTATCCGTCTTGTACCATCTTAAAATTCACAATTTATTGGTAACTTAAGTTGGTTTTACACAGTTCAATTAATTGATCAATAAATTGATCAAGTTTTTTGTCAATTGATTGAAAAATTTATTGGTAACCTTGGAAAAAAACATCACTTTACACACATCAATTTATTTATCAATTTTTTTGAAAAATTTTATGTAAAGCATGTTGACATATTTATCAAAATGAAAATATTGAAAAAATCTTCACAAAATTACGAGCTGTGAACAAAAACAAAAGAAATAACCTAGATGATGATTAATTAGAACGTTTAAGGTTATGTTAGATTTGAAAATGAAACACAAATAATATATTTCGAGGTTATGCTACAACTAAACAGTTGGCAATATCTTAACAGATAAAAATATACCTAGAATTCCCTAAAAAATTGATGAAGAATTGAATAGAAATAGAACTTGTTCTATTTTCAAAATAAATTGATCAAATTTTTTGTCAATTAATTGATTAATTAATTAACGAAATTTTTATACACATCAATTAATTGAAGGCCAACTTTTTCAATTAATTGATCAACAAATTGAATCGTGTAAAACCAACTTTAGATAAGTATCCCATTAGAAAATAACCCAACCATAATATTTATATTTGAGACAAAAATTAATTATTATTTATGTGCTTATGGTTGACATATATTTTTGACAAAACAATTTACGATTCACTTTTCATGTTACATTTTCAAAAGTGTCAAGTTAAAATAATAAACATGTCTACCATTATCTTTAATGCCCTTTCTAAGAAATAGATTATTTTTTATCATTTAACATTTTAAATATTTTACTCTAATTGAATGATTGTACACAATATATTTATGAAATTTTATTTATGAAATAATACCAAAATTACCTCCCTTACAAATATTCTTATATTAAACGGACAATTTGCAAAAAAAAAAATAACAACAAGTTATACATCAAAATTTGCAGCGAATTATTATTTATTTGTTTATTTAATAAACGAATCCCAACAGCATAGCCCAAATTGGACAGGAATAAAATTAACAATAGTAAGACTTAAATATAAAAAAATATAAAACACAAGAAAATAAAATACACCACAATTAAAAATTACTAGAACAGTTCAATAATTGTATTTTGGTTATAATATGAACATATCCTGTTCAATAGGAATTTAACGCGTTGACGACCAAGCGTCGCATATATGCGATACTAGGTTGATCGGTTTGAACCAGCGTCGAATATATGCGTTCCTAAATACCTTGCATTAAACTGGCTTCTATTTAACAGGGGTTCTATTTATTGTGTTGGTGTTAAGCATATGGTTTACTTTGATGTTCAACATTCCTGTGCTACGCTAGGTTTGAATATATATATAATTTTTTTTATCTATATATAATCAGTGACGGACTAAGCAAAATCGGGGCTCTAGGCAAGGTTCTCATTGTGGACCCTACTAGTCAAATAAATTATAAAATAATGGAAAAAATGGGTAATAAAAACCAGGGATGGGGAGTCGACAGAAAAATTACCGACTCCCGACTCTCGACTCTGGAGTCGGTATTTTTGAAAACCGACTCCGACTCCGACTCCCGACTCAGTTCCCTCGTAAATTGTAAAGTCAATTACAAATGTCGCTTAAACATTTGCTTAAAGTTCCGCTTAAGAACTAAATGGAATTTTTATTTTCTTAAGTTATCACGAGTTAACTTTTTAAAGATCAAAATGGGCTTTTGTTAAACAAAATGATACAAAGCCTCATTCAATCCTTAAAAGTTAGTAGATTTCGAAATATAATTCCGCTTAAACCAAAGAAATAGACTATACTTACATTAAATATCTTGGGTTGGGGTGAGGTGTTTTTATTAAATGTCATTTTCATTTCATCTTGACTATTGAGTCATTTTTAATACAAATTTTCGAATATATAAGTTTTAAAAAAATTTGTTTTGTATTTTATATACTTTATTTTTCATAACATGTCACTTTTTTCTTTTAAAATTTAGATTTTATCTGAAAACATGAAACATGAAATAATCACAAAACTCGTTACAACTGAGAAAATAAAAATCCAGTGCAGTTTCCTTTAAACATAATAAACAAAGTTACAGAAAAAGAAAAATTAGATATGACTAAAAACAAAAATCTTTATCTTACATCATTAATCTTTTAATACTAATAATGTTAGTTAAATTTTTAACTGGAAAGTATGAAGGAAACCGTGTAAAACCGGTATTGAATATTTTTAGTTTCATTTTCGTTTGTGAACAGAAAACAAAATGTCATTCCTTTTCCGTGCTTTAAAAAATTCTGGTAGTATGGTATTTTGCTTTCGTTTTCGGATTGTTCTCACCCTTGATAAAAATTTAATCAAAGAGTCGGGAGTCGATAACTTTTTCCGAATCCCGACTCCGACTCCCCATCCCTGATAAAAACGACTTGCACGCCCCAAAAAAGCAAAGTTTGCCTAAGATTTAATTGCCTAAGATTTAATTTTGTTTTGTAATCTTGTAAGATTTTATATTTTTGTAATTTTATAATATTGAAGTCAGCCAAAGAATTTGTTTTGTTTTGTAATTTTGTGATATAGTCGGATTGCTGATAAGTAACTGTTCGTTGCTCAAGTATCGATATTCAATACTATATGCTTTCTCTGTCTATATCATTATAATTATTTGCATACCCATAGTAACGTATAGTGACTCAAGTTGACAACTAACCTTCAAAATTATTTGAATAAAAAACAAAGCATTAGAAATAAAGAGCATAATTCGTAGATATCTTTACTAATTAGAGCGCGAAAATAAATTTACAGCAGTACTCAAACAAACAAAATTATTAATTTTAAGGTAATAATTATAAATAAGGAAAAATTTATACTCATACGTAAATTTTGGATTATAATTTGTTGTTTATTCCAGCAGATTTAAAATTAAAGTTTGTGAATTTAATAATTGGCCGCAAGCCATATTTTAATTAATATTTATTACCAGACACTGACAGTTAAGACAAAAAACAAAAAACATTTTTAAAATCGCTGAAAAATGGTAACTAGATTATTATATGAATGCATTACTTGATACATACATGTAACAGTCACCTATCAGCAATCCGACTATATTTTATATTTTTGTACCAACTTTGAATAATGAATTAAAGAAAATTTACCTACATATGTTGTGCCCAAATAGTTAAAATATTTACCTTTTAATAAGAGTTTTAACCAATTCCTTTTTGATTTGTTTAAGCCCACTTTCACATATAAGCAACAAGATACAAAGTGTTAAGGAATAGACTGGTATGTGCCTGGAGAAGATAAAAAAGTGGGGAATACCTTGAGCGGAAAAATCGGATGTGAAAATTAATTGTTGAAAAAAAAGTGGATCGTCAACTAGATTTGATGCTATCAATAATATGCTTTGATTAATTTTTTCAGATAATTTATGGCGTTTAACTCCGTTTAACGACGTTCATTTTGAGATTTGGTGAAAAAAACATAAAGAATGGTGGATAAGAAAGATCAAAAGGGGGGGTACGATCCCATAACCTTAATGTAAACATAAGATAAACATCTTAAGTGTCCCTTTCTAAGAAATAGATTATTTTTTATCATTAAATATTTTTGAATATTAAAATTTATTATAATAAAATATTTAAATTATACTCTAATTGGATGACTATATTGAATTTAATTATTAAATTTTATTTCTGAAACAGTACCAAAATTACCTTCCTTACAATCGAAACCAAAAGTGTCGAGTACTAAAATTACTGATATTACTACCTTACTAGTATTGAAATTATCGTTTTTCCCTAATCACACTACGTTTGTAATTTTAACAAAAATATTTAATTATAAATTAACTGTGGTTTTCATTTAAAGTTGTACCAACTTTAAATAATACAATGCAATGAAAAACATTATACAATAATGTTTTTCAATTTCTTGAGATATATTAAGATTTCTGGATTAATTCATCTGATTTTTAATTTTCCGACAACTGAAAAATGTCAGAAACAATAATTTTATGTGAGAGGTGTTCCGAATACCAACATGAGTTACAAAGAACACTGGTCCCTAGGTTCGAGGATACTGTCATTTTTACTGACGGATCAAAATCATCAGGGAACCAGGGTTGGATGTGCGTTCGTTGTTTTGAATCCACGCCAACAGTTTCAGTACCGTCTGCATTCCATAACGAGTGTGTACACTGCTGAGCTGTACGCTATTTTCAAGGCCCTGTTTTTTGTTTCGTCAGAGCAAAGTCAGTCAAGTGTTATCTTGACTCCCTGAGCGCTCTGAACAGTATCCTAGATCCAGATCCAGTGCATCCTCTTGTACCAAAGATCCGGTTGCTACTCCACAATTTGAATGCACAGAATGTAAGGGTAGAGCTGTTTTGGATACCGGGACATGTTGGTATTAAAGGCAACGAAGCGGCAGATGCGGCAAAAGCCGCCTCCCACAGACCTATGATTGATGTGAGTTGCATTTTTCCAGATGACGCAAAGAATCATCTGAAATACCTGGTTTTAGACATGTGGCAACATGAGTGGAGCCGCACACAGAACGTGAAGTTGCGACAGATTAAGGGAGACGTTAAACCATGGGGTTCTTCCTGCAGGATTAACCACAGGGAGGAAACCGCCATCACACGCCTCCGTATAGGCCACAGTTGGTGGACCCATGGACACCTCCTTCGAGGTGAAGAGTCCCCTATCTACGAGACGTGTAACACAGATTTGTCTGTATTACACATTTTAACTGAATGTGTACAGTTCGAGGATGTCAGGGAGAGGTTAGGCCTGTTCTATGTTAGTTGCTTTAGGTGATGAGAGAGCACTCATGGACAGGCTGATACTCTTCCTGAGAGAATCTAACTTACTGTTTTATGTGTGAAGTCTTGCACCTTATTTTAATGTGTTCTATTTCTGAACTGTGATATCCGATGGTAATTGGTCCCTTTACAGCCTCTTACCATCACCCTGAGTTTGTTCAAATTTTTGAACAGACTTTTTATCTTATTTATTTGTGTTTGTCTGTGCAAGATTTCTTTTATTGAGTATGCGTAATTTTATCTTTTTATTGATTGTTTAATTTATTGTTTTTAATATGTAGTGTAGTCATTTAAATGGGCTGCGTTAGGCGCAAATAGCCTTTGTTGCTGTGCGCCAAAAATTTTAACTAACTAACTGAGAGGTGTTCTTTTGAAGTGGACTGTATTGTTTTAGACTTAATAAACGATCTTCATAGAATTTTTCTGTTATACTTCCTACGCAATGAAGAAGTCAAATCTTATTTTTGTAGCAAAGTAAGTCAAGTTAATTATATCATTTAGATTTTAATCTGTTGAATCTTTGTTATAATTTCAGTAAATGAATAAACTGGTTACTTAATAAACATAAGCTTTGCTTTACAGCCCACTACCATTACACAAGATTTGATCTAAATTACACGTTTTCTCTCGCAATTTACTTACAATTTTCCTTCTTCCTGTCTTAGATCTTTGTCTCGCTATTCTATCTCCTGGTTAATCTTTATTTATCTCAGATTATTGAATTAAATGCAAAACCTGCATTGTGACACATTTGCGTTGAGGCTAATTAGTTGAACATAATTAACACGTCAGTATAATGCATTTAAACTAACACATGCGTAACATATCGTCTGTCATAAACGTGGCAGGTGATGGATATATTTATGTGAACTTGTAAGTGATATATTGGGGGTAACAGATTGCGAGAAATGGTAACATTTTTGTAATAAAGACTGGTGTAAATCATTTTATAACCATAAATTTATTAGAATTTGAAATGTATTGAAGTAAATTTGATTAGAACGACAAGAACGATGTGAACGACGGTTGTCAGTGCAATTTATAGCTAACGATGAGAGTCAGCTAAATATAAACCGAACTTTTCTTACCAATGTTGAAGATCACGCAAGCAGGGACCGTTTGAACAAGTTAGTGAACAATCTACACTTTTTCCTTACGAGGGGGGTTTGATAAGACATTGACTTCGAAATAAAAATATTTTTTTTTACCAAAATGCGACTTACGGCCGTTTGCACCGGTCATAGTTACAGATTTGTTTAACTATTTACGAGTTAAGTTTAATTAATGATTAAATGAGCATAGCTTTGCACCGTATGTTGTTGTTGTGGTATATGATGTTCACTTTTGTAAGAACAAACTAAGAGAAACTTTTGATTTCAATAGTTTGCATCTTTGAATCTGTATGTCATGTTGATATTAAAAAATTGATGTGAAGTGTGAATTTTCACACATTTCTGGGTTTTGCAGGTATTTAGTAACTGAATGATGATTATTTGGGATGCCAAAACAAATTATTTAAGTTTCTAAATATGCGCAGGATTTTTTTTATATAGCAAGGTTCATTCTGATTTTGAAATTTGCGCCTATGGTTTCCATTGGTTGCTTAAATCATAAGCCCCGCCCTCTGATTTCGTCAAACATAGAATTAAATTATAATTTCAACACTTTCCACTGATTATTAAATTTACGCTTTTAAAAATTAAATGCAACATTTACCAAAACTAACTAAAATTTTGACAAAATAATTTAAACAAAATAAAAATGCAAAAAAAAAATAACAGAAAAAATAAAATTAACAGGATTCGAACTCTAGTTTTCAAATGACAATGCGCACGACAAAACCAACTACGCTACTACAGCTACTGATCTGGTGTGTTACATAGCCAATTAAATATTTAACATATTTTAGTTAAAAACACAAAAAATGCGTTATTTTCCGAAAACATAATCTGATCAAAAATTCCTGTTGTACTATTCCGGTTCACACCAATGTACATTACTTAGAATTTTTTCAGATTTTTAGTTTAAACCATCTGGGCTACAGGGTGTGGGACCAATTTTTATTGCACAATTTTGGCAAAAATCGCATCAAAATAATTTATTTTGCAAAAATAAAATTTTGATCGTTAATCCACGTATTAAGGGCTTTCATTCGATACCCTACTCAGAATTAAAAAACAATATTTTTTTTTTTGATGAGCACATATTTGTTTATATTTCTAGGGGGATATGTTTTTTAGAAGAGTGGTATAAGCATGCCAAATTTCAACTCTCTAGGTTTAGCCGTTTGGCTAAAAATTTTACCGAACAGACAGACAGACAGACGACAAAATGACGGTATAAGGGTTTTTTGTTTGTACCTACAAAACCCTAACAATGGCAAAAAATATCAATTTGACATATGTCATAATAAAAAATGGTATCTTAATTATAATGATCATAATCAAAAAAGTGCAAGGAAATTTTTTAAATTACATTAAAAGTCAGTATTATACTACAAAAGTAACCAAAACAACTAGATTTGGTTTGTCCTTACAAAAGTGAACAGCATATAGCTAAAGTCTATTCCAATCAATTAGGCGGAACTAGATTTTCAAATCTAGTAATTTTTACAGATTGATTGAAGCTTTTGATCATATTGTTCAGGAAAAGCCAACTTCAATATATAAAATAATAACTAATGACAACTTACAAAAATGAAAATACCAGTTAGTTCCGCCTAATCATTTGGAATAGCCTGTAAGAAATCCACAAAAATTACTGTTGGTAGTACTGAATAAACAGAACATCTGTAATTATTTTTCTTAAATTGGCGACATTTTCATAAAAAAATCGGCATTTGATATAATTTAAAAAAAAAAAAATTAAAAGCAAGTACTCTGATTAACGAATAAAAGTTACTATAAAAAAACTGTTGATTTTGTTATTATTATAGAAAAAAAATCTAGACATCCAGCAGTTTGTTGGCTTCTTTGTGGGTGCATTTCTAGGATTGGTCGAAACCTCACGGTTGGCTGAATGAATTTAAATATTTTCATTGTACTTCATGGTACTTACTTTGAAAGGCCCTTCTACATAGTGGGTTCCAAGATTTGCGAGCGGAATCAAGTCTGAAACTCTAAAGGTCCGCCGGTCGGTTGCTTAGATTCTTTATGATAGGAATAAGGTTGTTTGAATTAAAATCCGCATTTTACTTAATCCACGTTAAATGTTTAGAAAAGACAGAAGTAAATAACTACACTAGAACTTACAATTAAATGCTAGCTTCGAAATCCAATGAGAGACACTCAACACAAAACCTCACAATTACCGTTTCATCTCACAAGCCGTTAAACACCTCACAACACTCACAGTATTTAACCCGTTATCGAGGTTCGTTCAATTCCTTAAAACTGTCCTCAACACATGCAG
The DNA here is from genome assembly GCA_963971575.1 of Liopterus haemorrhoidalis. Taxonomy (NCBI): domain Eukaryota; kingdom Metazoa; phylum Arthropoda; class Insecta; order Coleoptera; family Dytiscidae; genus Liopterus; species Liopterus haemorrhoidalis. The sequence continues at coordinate 17,261,784 of OZ020612.1, read as the reverse complement.
ACTACTTCTGGTTCACTTCACGCTACCGGGTTTCTCAACCAAAAATGCTTGGGAGATTCGTCCGATCCGGTGATGGTTTACTGACGACTCCTCTGTCTCTCACGATTTCCGCAGCCCTTTTCTTAAAACTAATAATTTGATCTCTGAACCCCATTTTTTGTGTTAAAAATAATCAGCTGTCCAATTAACAACAAAAACCTTTTAACTTATCTTAAAGACTCATATTTCTATTCCCAATTATTTATAACCCCAAATAATTAATTTTTACTCTAATTACCTACGAAGTCCATATCACTGAAAATATATGGTCGCATATCAGCATCTGTATAAACATTCAACCATGAACCTGAGATAAACGGTGACAATATTTTAAACAAATCATATAATATACGGTCGTAAATTCTACCCCTGTCTCTCATGTTTGAACTAAAAAAATATACGATAAACTCAACCAATCTCTGAGGATGTTTATCTTAAAATAGATTAGTTTTTATATTTAAATAATTTGAATATATTACTTAATTGAATAATTTTATGTTAAATAATAATGAAATTTTATTCTGCAATTATCACTCCCACATCTTACACTAATTAAATTCCTACAAAACCCTGATTTTTTTTAATTTATACGTCACGTAATTTTTTTATAATTTTAGTATTATACTGAGACGCAGAAAAAATGAACCTGGTACTTTATTTTTATTTATTTATTTATTTCTTTATTACCTACTAATTTTTATACAATACAACAATTATTTTTGACCTGTTAGAACAAGAATAACCTTCAATAATATTATCATTAATGAATAAATTCTTAAAATATTTGGTAAAAAAATTTGTAGATTTTTTTGTTTATAATATGATACTGCAATGAGGTGTGGGAAGATATTAATAAACCGACATCACGAATGACATACATACTTTCATTTTTACTTAGAGTGTAAAAATTCAAATACCAACTTTGTAATTTATTAGTTATTATCTAACATCTCGCAAGGTCGTTATTCATTATAAATTTAATGTATTCAGCAACTATTAGATCGGATGTAGGAACAAAATCACCGTTTATGAAATAAAAATAAATTGTTTCAGATAGTTTTTGGCTAAATATCAAGGACAATCGTGAGAAACAAAAAAATAATAACAAAAGATGAAAGTGAAACTGTTGGTAATTTATTATTCTAGGTTATGGTTGTTTTATGAGGATCAGAGCCGGCGCTAGCTCTTTTGGCGCCCATGGCAAAACCAGAAAACTGCGCCCTGTTATTAACACACAGCGAATAAAAAAAGGAAAACGGTATCCAGATTACTACCTGAAAAAAAAATCAGCTGTGGCCACTACATGACCGACCGCCATCACAAAGTACTTGTATAAAATACATTCTAGCAGCAGAGTAGAAATAACTTGGCCTAATATTTTCTAACACAGATATTATTTATCATGACCATGGAAACGTTACATATAAGTATGAAAAAAAAATCGAAATTTTTCGTTTTATCAAAAAAAGTCTCAAATAAAAGTTGTTAGTTATTGCTTTTGTAGCAACTTTTGTTAAATAAATTTTAATTAGTAATAAAAATCGATATTTTTCGAAAAACTAATCTGATCAAAAAATCCTGTTGAACCATTCCGGTTTCCATCAATATACATTATGGAGATTTTTTTCAGATTTTTAGATCAACCCCTCTGAAAAATAGGGTTCCCCATAAAAAAAAATGATTTTTCAAAAATAAAAATTTGCTTGTCTATCCACGCATAAAGAGGTTTTATTTGATACCCCACTTACAATTTTTAAAAAATCAGCTGTGGCCACCACAGGACCGACCGCCATCATAAAGTACTTGTATAAAATTCTAGCAGAAGAGTAGAAATAATTTGGCCTAATATTTTCTAACAGAGATATTATTTATCATGACCATGGAAACGTTACATATAAGTATGAAAAAAAATTCTAAATTTTTCGTTTTATCAAAAAATGTCTCAAATAAAATTTTTCTGTTAAATATTCGCAAAAATCTTAAAATCGACACGAGTAAACTCCCATTTCTAGTCAACCGATTTTTACCAAAACTCGTGCCATTGATGTCAAAAGCTTAAATATGAAATTTCCTATAAATCCTTTTAGCTGAATTTGCTCTGCACGTGTACACAGACCGACAGATGGACGGACGGACGGACGGACAGACGGGCGGACAGACAGACAGACAGACAGACAGACAGACCGACAGGCATCATGCTAAAAATAGTCAAAGTCTTATATAGGGACCACAATTCGTGGAGATCCATCGAAATCTCGAAATGTCAAAATCGGTATGTGAAGTGTGAATTTTCACACATTTCAGAATTTTGTAGGTATTTAAGAAGACAATAAGTGTAAGAAGACAACAGAATGCTGTTTGTCTAAGACAATTTTTTTTTTTTAGAATCACATCGGAATCAACATATTTTTGATAATCATTTTTATGTGATATTTGACTACTAAGAGCTTCCAATTAATTTGTTTAAGCAAAATTTAAATAATTTCTGAATATTACATCATAAGAAAATATAAATTAAAAAATCCTGGCGATTTTTTCTGCATTTACTTCATATCTAATTCTTTATTAAATTAATAAGAAATATATTGATAAATGGTTTCTATAGCGGGTTCATATTAAATATACGTTCTCTATAAAGATTTAAGTTCATTTTATTATTCGACCACTCACAAATTACAGAAAATAAGAAATATATATTGATTTAAATTTAACTAATTTGCTTATGAAGTGATGCAGTATCTGCAAACGCTCAACTGTGATTCTTAAGTCACATTGGTGGATGAATTCTATTGACGTTGATCACGTGCAGCAGAGATGTTTGGCTTCTGCGGCAAAATATAGTCCAGTTACATTGGTTTATAAGTATTTCACTACTGTAAATGATTTATTTCTCTTTAATACCTTAAAAACAAGATGTATAACGATAGATGCTCCGCCTAATGATCGAGTTTATGAGTGCAAGTTCCTTAAGAAAGCGATTCGTTGTCAGCTGTTAACAATTTTTTTATTATATTTTTAATATAAAAAATTGATGTGAAGTGTGAATTTTCACACATTTCTGGGTTTTGCAGGTATTTAGTAAGTGAATGATGATTATTTGGGATGCCAAAACAAATTGTATAATAATTCATTTTTTTTCTTAAGCAAGGTTCTTTAAGATTTTGAAAATTGCGCCTATGGCTTTCATTTGTTGTTGTAAGCTCCGCCCCTCTGATTTCGTGTACATTGAAACAGAATTTAATTATAATTTCAACAATTTCCACTGGTTATTAAATTTACGCTTTTAAAAATTAAATGAAATATTTGCAAAAATATAACTAGAATTTTGAAAAAATAATTTAAACATAAAAATGCAAGAAAAAAACAAAAAAAAAATATTGTCTCTTCTCGTGGGGATCGAACTGACTTACTTGGGTGAAAAAGCCAGCGCAAGTACCACTACACCCAAACAAGCCTTTCATTCGAGCGTGTTACGAAGCTATAACTTGTGTACATTATTAGCCAAAAAACACAAAAAATGCGTTTTTTTCCAAAAACATAATCTGATCAAAAATTCCTGTTGTATTATTCCGGTTCACACCAATGTACATTACTTAGAATTTTTTCAGATTTTTAGTTTAAACCATCTGGGCTACAGGGTGTGGGACAAAAATTTTTTTGCAAAATTTTGGCAAAAATCGCTTCAAAATAATTTATTTTGGAAAAATAAAAATTTGATCGTTAATCCACGTACCAAGGGCTTTCATTTGATACTCTACTCAGAATTATAAAAAAATATTTTTATTTTCGAAGAGCACATATTTGTTTATATTTTCAGGGGGATATGTTTTTTAGATGTTTTAGTATTTTTCCTATGTGCGGGTCAAAGAGTTGTATAAGCATGCCAAATTTCAACTCTCTAGGTTTAGCCGTTTGGCTACAATTTTTACCGAACAGACAGACAGACAGACAGACAGACGACAAAATGACGGTATAAGGGTTTTTTGGTCATACCTACAAAACCCTAAAAAGACATGCCCTACCTGCGTCAATACAAAAACCTCCTCTTGTACGTTTCCGACTCAGATCAATGTTCATTACTTATAATTATTTTAGATTTTTAGTATAACCCCTTTGTGTAAAAATGGGTTGGACAAGAACTTTTTTTGCACATTTTTAACCAAAATCGTGTTTGAAAAAAAGAAGTTTTTAAGAAACAAATTTAAAAACTACTTTTCGTTCCTTAATCTAATTAAGTTTTAAGAGCTTTCTTTAGATATAAGCTGTTCACTTTTGTAAGGACAAACCAAATCTAGTTATTTTGGTTACTTTTATAGTGTAATACGAACTTTGTCAATAATGTCAATTAAAAATATTCCTTACGCTATAAAACCGACTTTAGATTTATTGGTTCTGACAATTATTAGGAAAATGACATTTTTTATAATTTTTTAATACCAACATGACATACAATTTCAAAGGTGTAAACTAATGAAAAACAAAATCCTCTTAGTTTGTTCTTACAAAGTCAACAGCTTATACCGCACAATACATTTTTTTAAATAATACTTATTTTTTTCAACGTCACAAAAAATCGATATTTTTCGCAAAACTAATCTGATCAAAAATTCTTGTGAATATTCCGATTCCAATCAATGTATAAGCCGTTCACTTTTGTAAGAACAAACTAAGAGGAAATTTTGTTTTCAATAGTTTGCACCTTTGAAACTGAATATCATGTTGTTATTAAAAAATTATAAAAAATTTCACTTTCTTAATAATTATCAGAACCAATAAATATAAAGTAAGTTTTACAGCGTTAGGAATATTTTTAATTGACATTTAAAGTTCGTATTACACTATAAAAGTAACCAAAATAACTAGATCTGATTTGTCCTTACAAAAGTGAACAGCTTACACATTACGGACATTTTTAAATTTTTAGATCAACCCCTCTGGAAGATAGAGTGAGGGACAAAATTTTTTACATATTTTCTGGCGAAACTCCCTGAAAGGGAAAGAAATATTTATTTTTCAAAAATAAAAATTTACTTGTCTATCCACGCATTATTATGAAAAAAAAGAAAAAGAAAACAAGTACAGAAATATATATAAATACCTAATATGGTTATTAAATAAAAGTATAAAATAGAGATAAAAAATAAAATAAATTACTAAATAAAAAATGCCTAGAAATTAAAAATAACGTCACAAGTAATTGTCTATTTTGTTTACATAACACGTTAATAACACATTGTGGATAGTGAAAAATACGTTTAAAATTTGAAGTATTGAATAATTTAAACCAGATTCAGTGAATTGAAAAAAAAAATGTTTCTGTGAATTTTTACTTATTTCAGGGTTTTGCAGGTATCTAGTAAGTGACAATATATTGTTGGCACCTTTTAAAAATAATAAAATTCTATGACTTTTGAACATGTTCTATAACATTGCAAATTATGTTACTTGCTTCCATCTAGTGGATGCTTTTGAAACCATATTCGGCAATTTTAGAAGACATTTTTCACATAAATTAACTGCGAATGATAAATCAAATGAAAGCTCTTAGTGCTCAAATCAACGAGCAAAAGTGCTCATAAAAAACTGTTAATTTTCCTGTGATTATAGAAAAAATATTTTCCTAGATATCCAGCATTCTGTTGTCCTTTTCACTTATTAAATATTTACGAAACCCCTAAATATGTTTATCTACATCAAGTTTTTTTATTATCTAATATTAATGCACATTTTTATGGAAGAAAGTTATCATCTCATAGAAATATGATAAAAAAGTACTACAACCTTATTTCCTCATAGTTCATTATGTTGATATGCAAAAAATGTAATTGTTAAGTGCACGTACTTCCTGTAATATTGTACATCCTGCAAGATGAACTTCATTATGGACACCTCGCTCGTTCCTATCAGGATATTTATCGCATTCCCATTATTATGATTATATACACTGCTTCATTGAGCGGAAGCTGCAATTTTATTACATAATCAAATATGAGACATAAAAAATATTATGAGATATATTAATGAAGTATCAGAATACGTTGTCATCAAAATGCCCAATAACATACCAGTGAGAAGAGTATTCGATAGCGTTCCAGGTACAAACAGGCCAAGAGGAAGAGCTCGAATAAGATGGGTGGACAATGTGCACAAAGAACTGCATAGAATCGATGCCCATAATTGGAGAAGATTAGCGCGTGACCTCGGAAGATGGAAGAAGTTTGTGGAGCCCGCAAAAACCATCAAAGGGTTGTAAAAGCCAATTGATTGATTGATTGATTGATCAGATGCTTCAGATAACTCTGCGTCATCTGGAAATATAACTCACATCAATCATAAGTTTGTGGTAGGCGGCTTTTCTAGCTACATCAGCAGCTTCAATACCTTTAATGCTAACATGTCCTGGCATCCAAAACAGCTCTAGCCCCATATTCTGAGCATAAGAAAGACAGAGAGATACAATATTGCGAGTCTATTGAAAAAGATTGGTGATTACCGTATTTTTCGGACCATAAGACGCACCTTTTTACACAGAAAAATCTACTTAAAATTGGAGTGCGTCTTATGGTCCGAAGGTATAGGTGCGTTGTTTAAAAATTGTACGAAGTTAGTATGCAATCAATTTAGAGCGCATAAAACAGAATCGACCAAGAAAATAAAATAGAAATGAATACAGAATTAGATGTCATTTCTGGAGGCCTTAGAAGTCAACGACAACTCTTGGATGTGTTGATTAATAACCAATTTAATAATTTTATGCGGGAAGAGTGGAACAAATGAATGATAAAGCCAAAACACGATGTACAGCAACAGGTCGTATGAAAGGGCCGACAATTTCAAAAGAATGTACTTGGGTAAAAAATTCGTGGTTAGTTGCAAAAGAAAAGACGATTATAAAGTCTTTATGAAATGCGGTATAAGTAACGCATTGGCTAGTATCGAAGATAACTGGGTTTTGAAGAGATTGACAACAATAGTTCAGACGAAAATAATACGAACAGTGACAATAACGAGACGAGTGATAGTATAGACATTGAAAATGAATAAAATGTTACTTGTTCAAGTTATCGTAATAATAAATATTTTTTCTAAAAATTGTCTCATAAATTTCGGGTGCGTCTTATCGTCCGGTGCTTATAGTCCGAAAAATACGGTAATTTAAAATGTTAATTCTATGGGCTGGTGTCTAAAACATCATTAGCAACTATAAAAATTACATCTATGTTGGCTAACGCTAAGTCATTTTAATTGATGACAAACTTTATTTTGTAGCTTATCTTAATTTGAAAAAATATTACATTTTCAATGTTGTCTTTATTGAGATGTTTGGATTTTACATTTTATAACCCGATATCACGATAAACAAACATTTCTATTATGTAATTACATTGTAGAACATTTGTAATGAAATGTAAAATTTATGAATAGCTGTTTCATCGGAACAATATCAATTACGATTTATTTTTACTCATTTTATTGTTTGTTTGCTATTTTATGCGATAGTGACAGGAATCAATAAGTTGTTTTTGTTTTGTTTAGAATCTTGACCCTGACCACAATATCACTAGAGTTTCTTGTTTGATTTTCTTAGGTTAGGTTAGGTCTGCACTTTCCAAACTGGTTTTCATTTCATTCTTAGGGTGTCAGCTGTTTGATCTTTGCTAAAATTAGTTATTTAGTTCCGTTATTAAATATCTTGAGTCGACAGAATCAGGAACGAAAATATTCAGAATAAGTTTGGTATAATCAGATATATTCTGGAACATAATATATCTCAACGTTATAGACATAATTTTACCACATGCGATACCAAATAACAATATCACTCAGCTGTGATGGAGGTATTATTCTATGGAGGTCTATCATTATAGACTGTTTGACCATAGGATCCTAACCTCATGCTCTAGGGAGAGCTTATAGAAGAAAAATTGATGTGAAGAACAGTTGTCTTTGAGCATGAAAAAAAACTGATTGTCTAGTTGATTACCCACGAAAGAAATTCAAATCCATTACTGCCCAAAATTCTTTATGAACTGCCTGATCATATTAATCTATTAATCAGACAGTAAACTGAAGAACTTTAATTTAAACTTGTTATTACCGGTATTGCCTCACCATTATTTAAATTGTACACTACACTAACATGCGAACACTATTTACGTAAGGAATTGCTTGTTACATTTTACTCGACTCGACCGAGCACTAAAAAATAGGCTTAACCCACCACGAACAAAACCTCACTACCCTTAAACTTGTATTAATTAACCTTATGACTGTTTAATTGAATTGCCCCAATAGGTTTGCATTGCTCAACTGTCGAATGTCTAACAACCTTTTAAAGTGTCCATCTTGTACGAAAAATTTAACAGACGCAAGGTTATCTTATTTATTTGTATTTGTCCGTGCAAGATTTTTTTATTGTGTATACGAGTAAGATTTTATTTATTTATTGTTTTTAATATGTAGTGTAGTCATTTAGATGGGCTGCCTTAGGCACAAACAGCCATCGTTACTGTGTGCCAAAAAATTTAATTAACAAACTGTCCATCTTGTATTTATTTTAAAACTTATATGACTACAATAAATTTATTTATTAGTGTATCTATCATGTTTTGAATGGTTTATTTAATGATGCAAGGATAAACTTGCTATTTTTATTTATACAGCTGTATCTCAAAACTATACAGCTGTATAAAATTGCCCATATTTAAGACCTCTAAATCTAATACATATATAATACCTAACTACCTGTTGAAACTAACAAAACAAGCTCCTAAAACTTAAACTAATTTTATGATTTATTACAGGAATTAACTAGCATTTCGGTCCTGACCTACTTTTTGTCTTGGACGTCTAAATTTTGGTAAGTCCTATTCATTAATTATTTCATGTAAAACAAAATGGTGCTATCTCAAACTATTTCACATGCAGATCCGTTGCTAAACGTTTTGTGAGAGTTTTTACACAATTTCTCCCATAATAACGCGAGGCATGCGCTGAATATATATGTTAATATGTGAAGTTCTTTAGGAGGGGGATATTTCAATTTTATCATTAAAATATAATTGGATATTTAATATTTAATGTTTCATTATTAGGTTTGCTTTAACATATCGTATTTTACAGCTGTCGAATGATGACATTTAATTAATAATTTTTATTTGTTTAATTGTTTTTTTAGTTAATTTGTCAGTGTTACTTTATTTAGATAATTATTCATTGTACGTTTATAGCATAATTGTGTGAATTTTTGTATTATTTTATAATAGGATTATAATTGTTGGATTTAGTATAATAGGACATTAGGGTCTCAGATGAAGGACTATATTTCACAATAGAAGTGTCAGACAGGAGACAAATGAGAACATACCTTAGATTACAAAATTATTAACATTCTGAGGACTTCCGTTGTTTTGCGTTGGTTGTATTGTTTTGGTGTAACTCAGGGGTGGGGGGAACCCGCAGTCTTATGGAGTTTTTTTTTTTTATATTTTCCTTAAATTTTATATTTTTTGTCTGTAATGGGCATGTTTCTTAATGCAGCGCTAGATCTAGCGCATAAAGCACAAATCTAGCAAACCGTTTCTTAATTCAGCGTAAAATTCTAGCAAGCTGTTTCTTATTACAGCACTAAATGTCCGCTAGGTACTAGCGCTAGGCAACGAATCTAGCGGTTAATAAGGCTGCTAGCTGCTAGTGCTAGAGAGGCTGTCACGCCCTGTTTATCTCAAATTTGTATATATGGCAATTCTTAACAATAATTTGGTATTGTACACCAAATGAAATGAAATGTTTGATTCTGAAATGTGCTTGAAAATCTATATCGTTGTAATTTTTTTACTACATTTTTCGCATAATTCATTATTTTCACCCTTTTCGTCTTTTTAGACAGATTATATAAAAATTTTAATTCTTTTAAATCTTTAGTACAGTGTTCTTCATCACTTTCTTCTTCTGAACTTGATGATGATTGATAGGGTGACCAGATTTCAGTGAAGGGAAACCGGGACACAGGAAAAAAAAGAAGGTCTTTGTTTCCTCCCAGATCCAAGTGAAGAGCAAAAAAAAAGGTCCTCACCTACCCATATTCAAAGTGACGAACAAAGAGATTCAAAAACCGGGACAATCGGGCGTCCCGAAGACAGTCTTCGGGACACCGGGACAATTGACCGAAAACCGGGACGGATGGTCACCCTAATGATTGAAGAAGTCGTTTCATTACATAAAATGTCATCTTTACTAACAACTACATAATCTCCTTGAAACCTAGCAACAATCTAGCAAGTCGTTTCTTTATTTTTGAAATTTTGTATTTAGCGAATTAATCTAGCATCACAGCGATCATCTAGCGCTAGAAGTTAGCACTAAATTGTTAGCTGAATTTAGAAACATGCCCAATTCATCATCTCAACTTATATTTGAAATAAATTTAGTTGTTCATAATTTTACTTGGTGTAACTCGAAAACCGGTAATAAGTATGGTTAGGCGGGGTAATAGTAAACAATTTTAATTTTAAATGTATAAAAAAAAAATCCCAATAATGAACAATTGGCTGATTAACTTTATATAGTAAAATTGTGCATACCTATTCTGTCAAACTGTAAATAAATGGTTGTTACTCTGGGGGAAATGTAAATTATAATAAAATTATAAATATTTCTGTATGTGAATGATTTTATGCGGGTGTTTACAACTACCCCAATAGCAACTTAAGAGGTAAAACATTCCGAGACGATTCTGTTATTTATAAAAATTACATGATAGTATATTGTGATATATCTATATCGAAAATAAATTAATTTGTAGGCCGAGTCGTGCATCCCGTTTGACGTGGGGGCGGTATCTTAGCAATTATATCCTTCCGTTCAACCGCCCATTCATCTTTGGTCTTAGGATAGACAAATGTGGAACCTTTTCTTCTCAAAAACTGCACATCGAAGTCGTGCAATTGCTATTAAACATTGCACTATCTGGTTTTAAATTTCTATTGATAATACTGGAGGCCGTCCAGTCCCAAATTTATCAATTGGAACTTTTCTACCTTTTATTCTGTGATATATAACAGATATTGGAACTCAATAAACTTCTTGTGATTGTCTGTAATTTAAATTCCTATTTTAGACATCCCTAACTGCTCGTAGAACATCGTCTTGTGTATGTGTATGCTGGGCCATTGCGTTTGCGGATGTACATCTTGGCCTTCTTCTGATTCGAAATCAAAAAAAGGACACGTTTACAATTACCCAGATATTATGTTTACATTTACCCCATAAAGAAATGTTACGGGGTAATTGTAAACAGCTTCTGTAAAACTTCTATAAACGTATTTTAGATCTAACTTCATTTTAATAGTGTAGTATGCAGTGGCACACCCAGGAATTTTTTTGGAGGACGCCCAGTAGACCAAAAAAAGTGATGATATAAAAAAAGCTTCTCGGTTCTCAAATACAAGCGATGACAAAAAAAAAGGTCCTCACTTGTATTTTACAAGTGATGAGCAAAAAAAGGTCTTCAACTTCTAAAATACAAGTGATGATCTAAAAAAAAAAGATCCTCATCTCTACTTTTAGATCCATATCTATATATTTACCTAAAACCATGATGATAAAAAATTTTAAAAATTGGTATTTCCCCATCCTTCTTAGGGGGGGTCCGGACCCCCGGGCCACTCCTCTGGGTGCGCCACTGATACTATGAACCCTTCCGTAACCAACTAGATATAGAAAAATCAGTGGCGAATTTAGTTTGGGGGCCCTGGGCGGTAAAATTAAAATGGGCCCTCTATTATTTTAAATAGAATGGAAATATTTGTATATAGGCTTCGGTAAACCTTCCCCCCCCCCGGCTTCATGGGCCCTGGGCGGCCGCTCAGTCCGCCCACCACTTAATTCGCCTCTGAGAAAAATATTACATACCGTTGATGATCTAAGTTTCAGCAAATTCCGATGAATAATACAAATCTGTTTAGTAAAAATAATTTAACACATTCAGACAATAATTAATAACCGAAACACTTTGGCGCCAAATAAACTACGTTACAGTCTTCTACAACTATACACACAGCACTGATGTAAACTATAAAACTGCAAAAACTCTAGATGGTGAAAATAATATGATGTTTACAATTACCCCGCCTAACCCTACGTAACTTTGGAGGACCCTTCTTCCTCAGCCCATAATCGTCCCAAAGTAATCTCACCAAGCCGTAGTTTTCACTACTGTACTGCTACTTTATATTGGGCACGAGTCTTTGGCCGAGAACATACAGAAAGCCGGTAAAACAGCGCTGACAGTCGGTACCGAAAACAAGCGTCCTGGGTTACTGGTTGCGCACACACTAAACGCTGATATTGCAAGTGAGACTGACAGATGACGTAACCTATAAATTGAAGTTTTTATTTATTTTTTTCTATTAATCGTACATTTTTTAATTATATTGGCCTAGCATAGAGTGAACGCTAGTTTTGAAAGTGTATAGCTACTCTTTCGTATATTGGCTCAATTATATGTTGAAATAAGTGAAAATTGCGAGTTCTGATTCATCTTTGGATGAGTTGCTTGTAACAGAATCACTATATTTAAAAATGGAACCAAAAAGAAAAGGTATACATGCAATAAACCAAAAGAGATGTAAATATGGGGAATACCACCATCTTTTTCCTTAGTTAAAAGAAGATGATGCAAGATTTTTTAAATATTTTTTTGTTTCGGCGCTGACAACAAGCTTCTTAAACTGCTTAAACGTTTCGGTAAGCAGGTAGCCGACACCAACCGGCGCCGACCAGTACACAGCGTGTGCGGTTATATTTAAAAACATGGACAAATACTGCGGCAGATCAGCGCTTATTGCCAGTAAAGCCGGTACCGGCTTTCTGTATGTTCTCGGCCTTTCACTCAAAAGAGTGAAGTATCAGGTCTACAATTCCTACGGTGACTAAAACCCGGATTGGGAGCGATGATAAATTTATGTGATGCTTTTTTTAAAATTTTATTTATTTATTTAATGAGGATGAGGTGATGAGGACGAATACAACTATCCATGACCTGGCCGGGATTCGAACCTGGGACCTTTAGCACGAGAAACAAGGTCGCTACCTCTCTTACCGAGGTCGGCTAGGAGGATCCTACATGATATTTAAAAAATAAAATTCCCTTCGTCCGAAAATATGGTATACCTTTTTTTGTCTTGTCCAAAAATATAATACCTATACATTTACAATTTTAATTAATTAAAATGATTTTATTTATGAAATAGTTATGAATATCTAGTACAACAAAGAATAATACAAAAAGTTTTAATTTAACTAGGACGTGGCTGTCTCATATATATTAAGGTCGGGCAAGTAAAAACATTAATACATTTTTCTAGTGACATATTTTTTTGAAGTCTTAATATTTTTCCAATCCAATATGTAGGTACTGTAGAACTGTATATATCTATGTACATTCCAAATTTCTACTCGATAGGTTTAGCCATTTGATCGTAGTCAAACAAGTAGACAAACAGACACATGCTGTCATATTTTTTTCTTGGTTTATTTTATTTCTATTATTATGTGTTGTTTTTTACTTACAAAACCTACGAAATGAGTATAAATATATATTTATACATATATAATTGGACCGGTCGAAATGTCCCTCTGACTCCGTCGCCTTCATATAGTGACGGAGGCCAGAAAGCAGACAATTTACTACAACTGCTTTAGCGCCATCTACGCTTTGGGAAGAGTGATTTTGGAAACTGTTTAAGTATTGCTAACTTCTTTATTATAAAAGATACGAAGAAGGTTATAGTCGAGTAAAAAAAGATATACATAATCTGAAAAACTAAAAAATAATAATAATAAATAAATCTACATTCTAGATTAGGCCCTATTGCCATTTTTCCGGCCTACTTTCGTCCTGGGCCCTGTGCCTGCGAACCTGCGTAGTTATGGCAATTCAAATACTATCGTCCGTTCAAAGGTGAGAATGCAGTATTGCTCTTATGGCAAATGGGAGCGGTGTTGCCAAATGTTGTAAAAATGACAAATGTGTCAATTATAATACAGTCGATTCCGCTTAATTGGGACACATCGGGACTTAGGCATTTTGGCCCAATTAAACGGCTGCCCCAATTAAGCTAATTTCACATAAAATTAAACAATGCATATTTTTCTTTCAATAATTTTATTTTATAAACTCTTGGACAAAACTATAAATTACATATAACCAAAATATATAAACTTTTAAGAAAAAATAATAATAAATTCCAAAATAAAATATTAAATAGGTACATACAATTTAATTCAATGCAAAAATGCGTCAAGTGTAGTCTGTCTTTTGTTTTTGTTACATTTCACTTCTACAAAATCAGCACAAGTATTCAGTGCGGATGTAGGGCTCCCTTAATTTCCTTCCTGCATAAAATAACGCTGTAATATTAAATTCTTTGTACATATTTTTTCTTGAGAATATGTGTAACATAATATGTACTGTGATCTTAAATTTACTGTCCCAATTAAGCGGAATGTTGTTCCAATTAAACATGTCAATTTACTCTTGGTTCCTTGGTTTGGTTTCTGTTCTTTGAGATTTGGCCCAAATAAGCGGCTGCCCCAATTAAGCGGTAGCCCAATTAAGCGGAATCATCTGTAATATGAAAAACACGTGTGATTTACAAAAATCAACCCTTATAAAACTCAAAATAACTAATAAATACTGCGTCTTCACAGATCAGCGCGTTTTAGAGCTGGCAACGTCGACAAGCAAGAAAAGGATAGCGTCATTGTATAAACCCATTAGAGAGTATGAAAAAGAACTACTCCATATATCCTGTGCTGCATACTCACCTTTGAACGGACTATAGAAATAATTAATAGTAATATCGGCCATATAACCGAAAAAAATCGAAAATCGTTGAAGAGGCTGTAAATTCTGTAATAATATTTAACTTAATAATATTTAAGTTAATTAAGCACCTTGTTTTAGAAGGAAAGGTTTATTAAACTATCTCCTATGCCCGATAGCATAAAAAAACAAACTAAATATAAGCTAAAACTCATTAAAAAGCATTGCGTTACTAGGCAATTTTGGGTTAAACATCGAGTTTTGGCTTACATCTAGTTTTAAGATTTTTAGGCAACTGGGCATTAGTATATATGTACAAAAATAGTGGAAACACTTTTTGATACTGATACGCGATTTATTAATTCAAACTACAAAATATTCAATTAATTTTAATTTAAATGAGTGAAATCGACATTTCCTTGCTTTTTTTGACATGTTACATAATCTTAATTTCCTTTTAATTATATATATTTAAAAAATTGGGCTGAGAAGTGTTCGTACATCTACTTGATATATAAATGTTAATTGCTCTAAACTATTTGGAGTAATAGATATGTGTACAGGCATCGTGTGTTGTTTAGTAATTATTTAACAAATTTTAAAATATCAAATGAATATCAATAAATCTAGACTCGAATCTAGCGTTGTAATGCCCAAGGATACAAATAATTGTAGAAATTAACAAAACCGATTCTGACCAAATATTAGATCAGTTTGATTTTACATTAATTAATTTGAATTTCCGGGAAATATCCTATTATATTTCTGGCGAAATAATAATAACGGATTTGTAAAAACAAATATCACACGAGACTGGAAGAATAAAGCTAACCTGTGTTTTGATTCGCAGTATTGCGGATATTTATTGGTGGACTCAAATATCTTGTTTTGGTGCAAATGCAGAAAGTTGAACACTACTGAACTTTTTGCAACGATTACAAGAGGAAATTACGTTTCAACAAACTGACAAACTGACTTTTGGCTGTCGTAGTGTAGGCAAAGTGCTTTGGACAGCGACTGGACAACCTATATAATGTTTGACGTCTTTGATTTAACAAAAACAAAGCGCACTACATAAAATGTATGGAAACGCAACGCGTTTTTTTTTTTTTTGCAGCACTACAAGTCGCAAAACGTACGACACAATCGGGTCAATTTTCTAAGCAACCTGTTAAAATCTTAACGTCGAAAACTGACGTTAATTTTTTTAACATCATTTTCAACGTATTGACGTGTAACATTAATTTAACGTGTTGACGTGTAACGTATTTGTGTCGCAACCTGTAGAAGATTAGGAAAAATTTTATCCGTTAAATTAATAAAAAAAATTAATATGTTTCAAATTTTATGATAATAATTTTAACTCTGATTTTTATAAATATTTTTTGCAAGCTTTGAGAATGGTTCAGATAGAACCGAAACTAGTTAGCAAATAAATAAATCTTTTTAAATATTTGACTAAATTTGCTTTTAATTATCGACGGAAACCCAAGAAAATACCTATATATTTTTCCTTTGTAATAGTTTACTTAGTGAATATTATGGTTTACTAGATAAGAAGTTTGAGTAACGCTGTTTTATTATTTTTATGAAACCATGTTTTTATATATTACTTTTTTGTCTCACTCATGTGATAAAAATGCATTTTGAAACATACTGTAAGCAAAATAGGTTAATGTTGTTATGTAAAATTATATTCTCGTTATTTATAATGTACCTACAGAAACATATACCTATACAATAGTTAATGCTTTTATTATTTTCCTTTGACGAGAGACCTATTAACAACCTACATATGTTTAACAATAACTAAAAAATTATTTTGCAATGTATTTCAATCATACACACCTCAAGATTATGTATATAATATCGTATGAATCACATTTAATGAACAAACAATTATGTTGGACGTAAAACAAATATAAATGAGTATGAGCGACTAGCGTGGAACTAAAGGATGTTTTCCAATTGACGTAGAACGTAGAACGTAGATTTTGTTGTTTATTTTTTTTTATTTTTATGGCCTTTGCTGCTGTGGCAATTAGCCAGGACAATTTTTTATTTTGAGAAAATTTGCATGCCTGAACGGGATTTGAACCCGAGACCTTCGCAACGCAGAGCACATGTGTTACCACTACGCTACGCCGGTCGGCATTTTGTTGCTTTGGTTTCCAATAAACTTAGAATATCGTGTCAAAACTCTTTAAGTTAACCCCTTTGTTAAAGAAGTTTCTTAAAAAGTGTTGAATAACATGTATTCTTCAAATAATATAGACCAGTGGTTCCGACACTTTTTCGGTTGCGGGCGCCCTTAATGTATAAAATATTCCCGCGGCGCCCCAAATCAATACAAAAAAAAGGTCTTCACCTCTAGCCTAAAAATTGAGACTAAAAAAATCAGCTGTGCCCACCACAGGACCGACTGCCATCACCAAGTACTTTATTTAAGTTTAATTTATGCTGCTATCAAAAAATTCTCAAATAAAAGTTGTTAGCTACTGCTTTTATAGCAACTTTTATTAAATATTTTTTTCGAAATATTTCTCTGTAGTGAAATATTCGCAAAAATATTAAAACTGACCCGAATAAACTGCGATTTCTAGTTAACCGATTTTTACCAAAAGTTGATCAACTCGTGCCATTGATGTCAAAAGCTTAAATATGAAGTTTCATAAAAATCCTTTTAGCCGAATTTGCTCTGCACGTGTACCGACAGACAGACCGACAGACAGACCGACGGACGGGCGGACGGAAGGACGGACGGACGGACGGAAGAACGGACGGACGGACAGACAGACAGACAGACAGACCGACAGATATCATGCCAAAAATAGTCTAAACTTTATGTAGGTACCTCAATTCGTGAAAATCCATCGAAATGTCAAAATCGGTATGATCACAATACCTCTCTTATATATGTTGGCGGTCGGTAAAAAAAGTCCTCACTTCTAAAAAACAAAGTGATGACCAAAAAAAAAAAAAAATGGTCCTGGGTTCGCAAAGGTCCGGTCCAGAATATCTAAAGCACGATGGTAGTTTAGACCAATTTTGCAACCAGGGCCGCCATGTTGGTGTCAGCCGCCCGTGTACAGACATACATAAAACCGGCTTTTCTAGAATCGAACCGAATGTTGCCTGTGCGCAAGCTTGCCTAATATCGCCCTCTACTAGTCTATAGAATCGACCCCAAATTCAGCCCATTTGTTGCAAATTCAAGGTAAATACAAATATTTTATGGCTATATCCAGTGACGGAACTAGCTTTTTGGGGGCCCAGGGCTTAAAAATACCAAGGGGCCCTACACATGTTTCAATCAAAAAATTTAAAAAATAAAAGACAGTATTAAAGGTCAATTATTATTTATTACATTTTTATTAATGTTGGATATTATTTTTTTATTAGCTGGCGCTTCAATTATGTTGATTTTTAATAAATATTAGTAAATTTGTGTTTTTAATTTTTTTGTGAGTTTTTTAAAGTAACATTTTTGTTTTGATCTTTTCTCTTATAAGCCGTGCTTGGTGTAGAATATAATAGGTATATGTCCGAGAGGTTGGGGGCCCCTTGCGGATCTAGGGCCCAGGGCTTAAGCCCTATTAGCCCGTAGATCCGCCACTGGCTATACCTACCAAAGACCTTGTTTCACAAACAAAAATTTGTTGAACGAGTTTTTAGTTGTCATTCTATAATTTTTAAGCAAAACAATACCCCTACATATTGCCAAGTTACCTTTTCCAATAGCTAGTAACTAGTTTATTATGCAATTAGTTACTAGCAATATTATTAGGAGATAAATTTCACGGCCCTTACAATATTAAAACCATCCCCCACCCCTGTAACAGAATACCTCTAAACATATATTTCAATACCTCACCTACGGGTCTATTCTGTATCTTTTGTGGTTAAAATTATTAGGTTAAAATTATGGTTAAAAAGTAACATTTTAACTAGGCGTTAAAATTTTAACTTTGTTTCTTATTCTGTATCTCAGGTTATAACCCAAGCGTTAAGTTCTAACATTTTAACCTTATGGTTAAAATTGTGTTGTGAAATTATCTACAAAGGAAGGTATTTGGCTTGTGTAAGTGTGGATTTAATGTAAACATGTGTTATGGTTGAATCGTGAATCTACAATGATCAAATATAATAAATCTATATTCCGCAAATGTACAATATTTGCGCGTTTTTATTTTTATTTTTTATGCATAAATAATTATGGGTGCAGAAAGTAAATAATATAATATTACCATAACATGCAAATGTATCAATATTTTTTATCTCTTTTCTTTCTTCTGTATTAAGATACTTTTATTTTCAGGTTATGTTTACCTTATTTTTATTTTTAAACAAACAGAGAAATCAAAATTTATAAATGTATCACAATTTTAAAGTTTTAAATATTTACTTGCAATATATTGGGAAATCTTTTGGTTCTTCTCGGATTTTCAAACAACATTTGTAAAACGAGATATTCCGTACAAGTTTTAGACAAATGAAAATATTTTAAAATGTTTCTTCAGGTAAATTAAAATGATCACTCATATCACGCAGTTGCCTTTGTTTAATTCGAACTGATATCCTAAAAAGCATTTTAATTTTTTTTTTTTATTCATCTATATTAATTTTTTACTTATTAACCTCGTGATGTTCAATTTGTTCTAGTAATAATTGTTTAAAATAAACAGACTTGCCATGATTAATTCTAAAAATGCATTTTTTCTGGCTATTTGACGTTTAGAGCTTAAAATTACAGCTGGTTAAAAATTAACGCCATGTATTTGGCTGGAGTTAAAATTCCGATTATAACCTACTGAAATAACCACATCGAGGTTAAAATTTAAACGTCATAGAGTTACAGAATACCAAAATATTGTAAAGCGTGGTTAAAATCTTTTAACTTCGACCTTGAGGTTAATTTTTAACTTTTTAAGATACAGAATAGACCCGCTAATGTGTTATTTTTTCTCCGTTAACGATAATTCTGTTAATGTAACAATTCTGTGGAGAGCATCCCTATCGTTTTACGAGTTACCACGAGTTCTGTTCAACACATTCTAAGCGGTTTTATATTATATGCAAATTACCGGGTCCGATCAGTATCATTCGTCAACTAATTCTTAGAACAGACTTTTAGAAATTTCTTATTATTGGAAGGAAATGAAAATAGTTTCCTCAATTTAAATTTAAATGATAAATTTTCTAAGAAATAAAAGAATTTCAAAACTAAATCCAATAATACTTCAGACAGAATATGGAGCGCAAGTAATCTGACATTTGGAATTCTTCCAAAACAATTATTGCTAAAAAGAGCAATACAGACATCATTATGTCCCTATTGTATAAAAATATGTTCTATACTGTAGCCATGACCGCGCACTGAAGTATTTTTAAAGTAGTCGTCCTGACTACGTCTTCAACCTATTTCTCTGTCCTAAAGTAATAGATCAGTTTAAGCTGACGTTACTTATCACCTATCAAATCTTTTTGGAGGTATAAGAGGTGGGTTAAGACCCATAGTGCCATAAGGATTTATTTAAATCTACTAAAAAAATGTAGGGGTCCCATTTAAATAAAGTATTTATCTACGACCATCAAATAATAAATGCATTATGTGTCCAACTGTAAATAAATTAAACTGCTAATATTGCAGGCAGCACATAAAATGACACGTATGCGTACTCATCTGTGAATAATGAACGTTTTTTTTTACACTGCAAATTTTTATTTAGTAAGTTATGGAAAATTATTATCATATTTCTTGCAGTTCTACCCAGTAACGAGTGGAGTACCTCAAGGAAGTGTTATTGATCCTATTATATTCCTGATATTTGTAACTGATCTAGTCGTAAATCTGTTATGTGAACATCAGATGTTTGTCGATGACCTGAAGCTATATAAAGAGGCACAAAATTCAGCAATAATTCAAAACGACACAAATTCCATCACAGATTGGTGTACTGAATGGCTTTTGCCGCTGAATATACTAAAATGTCGCATATTACATCTTGGAAATAATATGCAGCAGGTCGAAGGTGTAGTGAATCTTGGCATAACCATTACAACAACCCTGGATTGGCGGACACCTTTATTTTGGACGTTTGCCATTGCTGATAGTACTAGGCTAGAATAGTACAATATAATGAGTATTAGTATCAAAAAGATATAATACTTCAAGAGTAATATAAAAAATAAATTCGGACGTTTCGGAAACTGCTCAACAATCTGTTTCCGTCTTCAGCGATCACGAGAAGTGATTCATCAATAATTGTATTAGGCATTCAAATTAAAATTAACAAAAAAAAAATATTTTAACATAAAATTTGTTTTGACATCCCAAATTATCATCATTCACTTACTAAATACCTGCGAAACCCTGAAATGTGTGAAAATTCACACTTCACATCAATTTTTTTATTATTACTTTATTTCCCCAATAACTTAAGTGAAAGTAAAATTTAGGTTAACAAAATAATTTCGCCTACATTTGACCGGTTTAGAATAAGCAAAAATACCTTCTCAACCATCTAATCAAGCAAATATTTGAATAGTAAATTTTAATCAGCAAATAAATTCTTTAGTATATTATCTGAAGTGAATTGATTCGCACAGCACGATTTAAACCAGTAATGCTGCATTACAATGTATCTTAAGTGGGCGAAGTAGTTCTAACTAACCAAACATTCTGCTTCAGTGAGTCTTAAAGTTTTATTGGAACGCCACGAGGAAGGAAATCAAGTGTAGACAATTTGTAGGGTCTGGAAAACTAAGTGTTCGGAGACTCGGCCAACTTAAAATGGAATGTAAATTGAATAAATTTCAACCACGAAAAATATTTATTTCTGTAGCTTTTTAGTTTGCCCATAAACGGACCACAGTAGTATATATTTTAAAATATAAAAATCACAACTATTACGGTAACTATAGTCCGTTTAAACAGAATGGGAAAGGGAAAGATGCACTTGCTTACCGATATTGCATATAATAACTATTTATTTCATGAAATAACAGTTCGTTTTAGTTAAATGGCGGTATTCTGAAGTTTCCATCGTAACACCCGTAAACTTAACACTAATGAAAATAACACTGCTCTATTAAATCAGATTTAACATCGCTGAAAAAATCAGTATTCTGAACAACCCGATGTAAAATCCAATGTTACAATTGTTTCCGGTGTAGAATTAACACTGGGGCTAACTTCACGTTCGTTTGACAGCCGTGTAAGAATTATGTTTTGTTGGGTTAACGTTTTTAAAACGGTTAAATAATTATTTATAAATTAGAAATAAAAACAGAAGACATTCAAAATGTAACTACTATTGCAGAAAAATCTAATTTGAAGGCTAAACCAAATGTTACTGCAGGATTAGGTACGGGTTATAATTATTAATGGAATTCCAGTGTTTGATGTCAATCATATTACTACAAAACCTGTTTCTTTTGTTTTGAATTGTAAATCAACATGGGTTTTTACAATTCAGGTAATTTTAACACAGGTAATTTCGACCGTTTTTAATGAGAGTACTTTCTCAGAAAAATGCTGTAACATATGTAATCACAGGGATGGAGGGGTTGTTTAACCCCGGTAATTTCTACCAAAGATCTCTTATGTAAATAGGATAGTTTGCAAAAATAGATCAGTCACACCGTTGAGTTACCTGAATACAGTATATATTGCAAAGTTCCAGAATTTAAAAAAATGAGTGAATCGCTTCAAAATGCATCGTTCGAACAGTAAGTATTTTACATGTTAAAAGAAACTTAATGTTATTTTGGTAAAAATTCCATTCTGTACTTCGGTACTGAGTGGAATTTGAGCCGTTATTTTTTAAGCTTATAAAATTTTCTTTTCTATATAGACAATCACGAAAACGAAGTGATTTTAGTTGAAAATTTGTTCACAATAAAATTTAACACCACTCTAATCTCAATTCCGTCGAACTATTTGCTAGCGGTTAATCTAACAACTAAAATGTTAATTCACATCGACGAACGTTAACATAGCGACGTTTCAGAATACCGTTTTTCTAACATCGTTCAATTTCGGGCGATTCCGTCGATGTGCGACTTAACATCTAACTTCAGAATACCGCCAAAAATGTGAAATAGAAATCGTATTTCACACCTTAGCTATTTATTTTATGTAATACCTGGTTATTACACGTAATAACGGAATTACAAAACATAAAGTATGAAATAAATGACAGTCTTAGAGGAAATATAATCTATTATATATAATATAATTTTTCAGTTTTGAAATATTCAGCATCAAAATTCACTTCCAAAAAAGGAACTCAAAAAAGTAATACTAAATAATACTAATAAAATACAATACAAAGTAATACTAATACAATATAATCTCATTTTTATATTAATCACACATTGAAAATTACATACATAGAACAAAATTCACATACTAATCATTATTATAGGTAATACAATCTCTTAAATTATTATACTATGAATTGAATTATTGTATTATACACTTTTAACAGTCGAAACCGTTATTTCATGAAATAACTAGTTATTTCATGAAATAACTAGTTATTACATGTAATAACTGATAACATGCTTTAACGGCAACATTTTTTTTTTTTGCACGACCATAATAATAATATAAATAGAACAAACATTATATATTAGAGTATGTACAAGACTAATAATAGTTATCTTAATAAATTGTGATTGATGGAAACACTTTTACTCCCTTGGGAGTAAAATTGCCACTTTACTCCCTCTTTTAAGGAAGAAAAGTTGCATCATACCTATATGTAGAACATATAAAAAAAATCTCTGGTCTTGACACCTTTAGATTAATTTGATGGGGATATTTTAAAGATAAAGTATGGGGGAAAGCGGTAACCTGTCATAACAAATAGAAAAAAAAAACATATCAGGTAAGTTATAATTTATTTACATAAATTGCGTAACATTGATTTATTAATTGATGATTTCTTTTCAATTTAACAATACCGCTAGTTTGAAAATCAACTTACATTTGTTTATACTCTAAAATGTACTTTAACATAAAAAAAATTATAGATTGTGTAACAAAAAATATTTCATTTCTAATTAATTGTATATATTTCAGTATGAGGTGGTCAGAAAATGATACCTTATATTCTGTATAGGCTTATATTCTGTACAGATTTCTTCAATAAGACAATCAGTTATTTCCTCCACAAGAAATGATGAAATACAAAATACCATTCTTAATGGCATCACGCCGGCGACGATGTATATTCATATTCATAAACTATTTTTTGCAAAAAGATAATTGCACAACAAAATCACACTGAAGATGTCAAATGTGTTTTGACATTTACTATCCAGAAAATAAGATAGTATACCAATTGTGTACGAACACCTACTATCCTGAAAATAAGATAGTAGAGTAAAGCGCGTAGTACTGGCGCTAGTTACTAGCTCTTTTACTCTACCAATGTAAACCCGGCATTAGCATAAAATTTTAAATGTTTTGGCGTCAACGAGTTTTTTACATTCGTAGACGGTCCTCCGAGGTATGTTTTCTGAGGTTAATCATAGTGACGATCATAGTCTTGGATTATCATTAACAATCTCAAAGCGATTAATTTGGACCACAAATTTTAACTTGAGGAAACAAGAACAAGAAGAACAGTTAAATAACAATACTGCGGCAGCACAAGAAATGATTTTTTTTTAGAAAAAATAAGGAACTGCCCACCCGGATCATAACTATGGACCCGCTGCGTCTACAATCACGAAGAGGCCCATTGAACCTCAAAATTACGGTGGGGGGGGGGTTCATTTGAAGTTACATCACTGCTGACAACGCTTATTATTGTGGATTCTGAATGCTGAACTTTTCTCTAGTTCAGATCTCTATAACAATCTTGTGCGCAATATCATGATAAAGTTAAGGTCCTTTTGTTATTAACCTCAATATCAAACGCTGAATAACTTCATTAATTCTTTAATTTTGACGTATTGCTTAAAAATACCTTTATAATAACCAAATATTTTAATTTTATATCGTTTTGTTGCTAACCGGTTTCATCTGATTGATTTCTACTAATAGAAAAATATAAATAATGAATTTCCTGTAGGCGAAAAGTGAAATATCTTCTTGTATGATCCGGTCTTTGATGTTATAAACAAAAACTTGGGCCATCTACTCAACAAATTAAAAGAAAGTTACCTCTTTCCTATATTTTAAACCTCTGAAACTTTCATTACCACTAGTATAAAAGTAGTTTAACTGGAAACGAACTTGAATACTGATTACCCTTCAAGAATTTCAAATCATTGTTCTTTTATTTCAGTCTTCTTATTCTTCTAGACAGATTCAAGTTGTTTTTTATTGTCGGCTATTGAGCTAGGGAGCTATAGATGCCAGACATTAACTAATGATTTTTTTAATCAATTGAAGTGATATTTAATTATTCAGGAGTTTTATAAAAGAGCAGTTTTACAATATTTGTTTATTTTGGAATGTAATCTTTGTAATACTATTAAAAAGATATATGTATGTGAAGTGCGACTTTTCACACATAAGTTCACGCCTAAGCCAGGGTTCCGTAGATATAGGCCAGGGGTCGGCAAATCACGGCTCGCGAGCCACTCGCGGCTCTTTGAAGATATTCATGTGGCTCTTCAAATTAAGTTGATAAGGAATAAAATTTAGATAATATTTACGTAAATGTTCATTTTATTTATATGCAGCATATCGGTAATATCGATGACTAATATAAAACATATTTATGCAGTACTTATTAAATGATGCTAAAAAAGTCATGTATTAAAACAAAATTATGGCTCTTTAAGATGTTTCCAGATGCTGTAAAGGGTGAATTTGGCTCTTTAGCCGCTAAAGTTTGCCGACCCCTGGTATAGGCTATTCCAAACGTTTAAGCGGAACTAGATTTTGAAATCTACTATTTTTTATCAATTGATTCGAGCTATTGGCTATTTTGTTGAAGATTTGTAAATCCTATTTACAATAAAAATTTTAGGCTAAGATGAATATCATTACAAAATGTCATATCAATTATATTTTGATTGTTGGTGTAATTCTTAACATAAATATCTCATGTATTAAATTTTTACGTTTTCCAAAAATTTTAAAATGTATTAAATACTCTATTTTATTTTTTATAATAAATGTTACTTAATAATAAATGTCAACATGAAATATGAAATAAACTAGCCAAGCTCTGTTTTCTTGACAACTTAAAAAAACGAAACTCTGGTTTAGTTCCGCTTAAACCAAAGAAATTACCTATATAGACTATTCCAAACGTTTAGTAAATTAAAAGTTTAGTAAATTACTAGCTTTCTTTTTTGGTCCCTGGGCAAGATTATATATTTACCTGTTTCAACACATTTCTTTTTACCGAGCGCCAACATATATAAGGGGGTTATTGTGATCATACCGATTTTGACATTTCGAGATTTCGATGGATCCCCACGAATTGAGTTCCCTACATAACGTTTTAACTATTTTTAGCATGACGTCTGTCTGTCTGTCTGTCTGTCTGTCCGTCTGTCCGACTGTCCGTCCATCCGTTTGTCCATCTGTCCGGACCCACTTAAGGACTATAATAAGAATTCTGCATCACTTTCGGTTTCAACGGAAATTGTTTATCTAGCATAGGGATTCGGTACTTTAATTGTTTTTTCTTGAAAGTGTATTAAATCAGCTTTACAAGGATATCAAAATATCATACTTTAATTTTAACCATTTCAAAATGGCGATCATTTATTTACAAAATAATAAATAACATAAATCGTACAAAGTTAAACATAGCAAGCTTTGAAAATGATTTTTGTTACATAAAAAAAAAAAAAAAACAAAAAAACAAATAAAACCTGTAAATTTTCTTGCCTGTTAGTACGAGTTTGATATTAATGGTGATAACATCAAATCGTTTGAAATTATGGCTTACGTACGTTATTCAAATGAAGAAATGACAGATATGGTTCTGACATTCGGGGAATGTTAAATAAATTCAGTTAGGGCCCAGCAACTCTACCAAGAAAGGTATCCTGAAGGTAAAGGTTAGAAGACTTAAAACTTAGGGTAAGAACATCCATCAGGGAAATTCAAGAGTTCCTTCTAAATGTAATGGAAGAATTTTTACTACGAATGAGAAAATGTGTGGATAAGAACAGCGGTCATATTGAACATTTATAAATGTTCCTTAGTTTATTACTAACTTTTGTTTTATTATTTTCCTGGTTACATAATGTTATATCTTTTTATAATTTAGTTTCTACGATATTTATGTTATTTATTATTTTGTAAATAAATGGTCGCCATTTTGAAATGGTTAAAATTAAAGTATGATATTTTGACATCTTTGTAAAGCTGATTTAATGTAATTTCAAGAAAAAATATTAAAGTACCGATTCCCTATGCTAGATAAAAAGTTTAAACAATTTCCGCTGAAACTGGAAGTGATGCAGAATTCTTATTATAGTCTTTAAGTGGGCCCTTTTGTCTAGTTTAACTTTTCTTGTATCTCTTAAATTTTTTTGTATCTCTTAAAATAAAGGAGATAATCGAGGTGCGGCGTTTCAAACAAACACCCTGTATATATTTTCATTCAGGAATGGGATTCCGTAATTTTTCAATAATAAAGGTTATCAGTTTTTTGAAAATAAGCATTTTTTTCCGCAGACCTTTTTAGGATCCTTTCCCTTTGATCTGGGTATGGATCCTGTGGCTCTATTGCCACTGTCTAGTTACAGCTGTGCCTGGGACAATATTCTTTGTAGAAATTAGGAATTGCATCAAAATCAAAAATATTTTGAAAATCATTTTTTGGACATTAATCTAAGAATTAAAAATTTACATTTCAAGCTTTATATAAAATTTAAAAAAATATGTATCAAAAATCAGAAAAATCCGATTTAATTTGTGGGGGCATTTCTAGGATCGGTCGAAACGTCAAGGTTGGCTAAATGATTTTAAGTAATTTCATTGTACTTCATGGTACTTACTTTGAAAGGTCCTCCACATAGTGGATTCCAGGACTTGCGAGCGGCATCAAGTCTGAAAACCTAAAGGATCCGCCGGTCGGTTGCTTAGATTATTTATGAGAGGAATAAGGGTGTTTGAATCTGCATTTTATTTAATCTACGTTTAATGTTTAGTTAGAATCGAAAGGTTATTAATTACATTAGAACTTACAATTTAATGCTGGCTGTAAAATCCCATAAGAGACACTCAAACACAAAACCTCACAATCACCGTATTCACCTCACAAGCCGCTAAACACCTCACAACACTCATGGTGTTTAACCCGTTAACGAGGTTCGTTTATTTCATTTAAACTGTCTTCAACACTTCCAGATTACTTCTGGTTTACCCACTACAAACTACCGGGTTTCTCTACCAAAAGTGCTTGGAGGTTCGTCCGTACACGGCGACGGTTTACTCGTGACTCCTTTTTCTCTTACAAGATTTTTCCAGCTCTTTTCTTAAACTAATAATCTGATCTCTGACCCCATTTTTTTGTCCTTGTAAAAATAATCTGCTCTCCACATTAACAACAAAACCCTTTTATAAACTTATCTTGATGACTCATATTTCTATGACCAATAATTTATAAACCCAAGTAATTAATTTTGACTCTAATTACTACGAAGTCCATATCACTGCAAATATATGGTCGCCTATCAGCATCTGTGTAAACATTTGACCATGTTATTTGATATAAACAATAACGTTCTTATCTACGTTAACTAATCATATAATATACGACCGTAATTCACTCCGTATCTTTTTAACACTTAACTAGAAAAATATGTGATAGCTCAACTAATCTTTGAGAATGTTTATCTTAAAATAGATTAGTTTTTATATTTGAAAAATTTTAATACTTTTTAACTAATTGAATAATTTTGTTTTAAATAATGATGAAATTTTATTTCTGAAATTACCACTCCCACAAATTTGCTATTATTTCAGTTTAAATCAATGGTTATTACTCTAAATTTATTTAGATTTTTAAACAAATCACGTTAAATTGAATATTAATAACATTAATCTACACTTCCAGAGCTTTCATTTACTGGCGTACAATATATATATTTTTTTAATAAATAATCAATTTTTCAACTATTTAAAAATTAATCAACCTAAATAGTAAAACCTTATCAATAAATAAAAATATGGAAATTTTGTATTATTGAAAACTTAAATTACCTACCTCTACCTATTTATGTCTACCTCTTTAATATTTCATTGTTTTCATTCGAGATTTGTTTAAGTAGCAATTAACGCTTAGATAAATTAACACAGGTCTTAGGAATGCTACATAAAATAAATTAATAAAATTATTGTTGCAATAAATATTCATTTTGTGTGCATTGAGAATTTTTATGGTTTTTTAGTTGTCTGTAGGTATTGCTCATTAATAATTCTAATATCGTATAGTCCAAACTAACCAACTTACATCATGAATCAATGTCAAGTTTTCATCCGATTTTCAGTAAAAATTATAATTCACGGCACGTTGCTTTGTATCAGAGTTGTATTTGAAAGTTTTCCGATAAATTTTTGTACTGTGGACAAAATGTGGAACTTTTTATGTAGAACATACTTTTTGTTTGTCATACATGCCGCATGAAACATGTGATTTACGATTTATTTCAGGATGTTCAACAAAAAAGATTTACTTGAAAAAATTAGAAATAAATGTTCTCATGTAGGTATTTTATATTCGAACATATAGGTATGTCTATAGGTTTGTTCCAACAGAAAATTCACAGCAGTTCAGAACCTGAATCAGAACTGCTTAGAATCCATGTCCGAACGAATAATTCTAGAATCATCTTAACTAGTGTTGGAACCAAGGCTTATAGATTCTAAAGGTTGTCTCATATGGACATGACCTACGCAACGTCATGTGACTTGTAACCCGTGACGTCAGTGCCAGTCCTAGGAGTATATCGTAATACACATTATAAGCGTTTCACCGCACATTTATAGTAAAAATAACACGTAATTAAGAAAAACAATATTATTTTAAACAATAATAATATTTTACAATGTTTTAGGATTACCAATTACATAAATATACATTGAAAGATTGTTCCCTTAAAAGTAACTGTAAAAGAAAAACCTAAACTAAAATCGTAATTTGCATTTAGATTTAAATTGATTTAATTAAGAATTATTTTTAATTTCCAGAAGCAGTTCATTTAATAATTTAATACCATTATTGAAAATATAATTTAATGTATGCTATTTTTTATGTATTTTTTAATATTTACAAATATTTTTATTTAAAAGTGAATAGTTTCCTAAGGCTGTAATTAGTTAATTAAAGGATACATGGATAGGTGGGCAAATAGAAACAAGATAACGTAATGAAAATTATTTTATTTTTTATGAAAAATACCGCAACAAAAAATGTATTTAAGTATAAGCTATTCCAAACCTTAGCGGACCAAATGGAATTTAAATTTTATTAAGTTATCACAATTTTTTAATGTTTGAAGTTTTTGCTAAACAAAATAATCAAAAGCTTCAATTAAACGTTATCAGTTACTAGAATTCAAAATCTAGTTCCGCTTAAAATCAAAGAAATAGGCTATAACTTATATATACATATAATTTTATATGTTGTGTTTCATTTTGTAATACCTAACCAGATCTGATGATTTTAGTGACTTGTGGTGTGTACAGACTTTGACGTATCCATGTGAACCAATACTATGATAATATTATAAATGTATTTTAAATATACAACATAAAAAATGAACTTTCCCTGTTAGTTACCTATCACAAAATGAAACATGTAATACAGTAAAAATAAAAATAATTTTAATATTCAGAATTTTATTATTATTATTATTATTATTAATCAGGTACATTAAACATATAAACAAAAGATTAGATAAAAATTATTTCTATATGCTGTAAAGAAATTTATACAAGTTTTTTCATATTTTTAGAAGTTTTTGAACGATCTTTTTCTGTTTCGCACTTTCTCTTTTTACTTTCCTTTGCTTCTCTTTGTTTTAAATTTAAATATTTAATCCTTATAAATAATCTTTGTTGTATCATCACTGAGATAACCGTTTACGTTAGACAGTTAAGTAAATACTATTCTCTATCTGATTTTGTTAATACTTCCAATAAAACTTATCTGGATTTCGTTAAAATTAGTTCAACAATACAATTAATCCTCAAATATTGTTAAAAGTCTTCGGAAATACTCAAAACTGAAGAAAAAAATGAACTATTACAATATTAACAACACGTTTATTGCAGTACGAGGACTGGCACTGACGTCATAGCTTACCCTCGCCGCATACCTCACCGCGCTCTCTATAAGCTGCATTATGAGACAACCTTTAGAAACTATAAGCCTTGTGTTGGAACGAGTTAGAACCGTTGAGAATTTGGTTTGTTTATCCTAACCTATAAAATCACGAAATCGAAACAACATCTGTTAAAAACCATTGTTCCTTGTATTTTTAAACTGAAGAAATGGAACTAATGGAATGATTGGATTACATTTGGAAATCTTTTTTGCCGAAAATGTCTTTCAATAACAACCTTTTCCTCGTTGTTTGGTAATTTTACTATGTTAGACTTGTTGCTCAAGAAATATGAAATTCGGACTATTATTCTCTCCAAACTACTTTTGGAAATTAATAAAAACAAACCTATTTGCTACATCTCGAAAACCTGCAGTCTGGTGGCCAATATACCAGAGAAATATAAGAAGTTGATCCTGAGCACTAATTTTACCATTTTAGCCAGAATGATACTTTTAATATTAACATGCTTCAAAACTTGCTGCTAGCGATTCAATAACATTTCTACTAACTCGAAAATGTTCCAAAAAAACCTGATCACTATATTGTGGTACTATCATCCGTAGGTTCTTCTTGTCTTATTTCAGCAATAACATCATTCAAGAATTCTCCATCAATATCGCTTGAAAATCCTGAAAAATCAGAAAAATCACTGTCTTCTTCCATTACTACTACTAATTTAATCAAACAAATAAGTGAGGTTAGAAATAACACGTTGAACTTATTCAGAATTAATTTTTTTTGTAAAATCCTGGAACTTTAAGAACGATTCAGAATCTGTTCAGAACACAATTCACTCGTTCTTCGAACACTGCACTAAGTTCTGAATTTTTAAATCGACTTGTTGGAACGCTAAAATCGTTTTGCGGACACTCAGTAAAGCTCTGAACGGTTCTAAACTTTTGTTAGAACAAACCTTATACTATAGAGTAAAATAATTAACCAGATTTGGCTACAAGTTATACTGCCCAGTAAACAAACTCATGAGTGACTGTTTATCACTATTCCTAAAAAAGTACATAGAACCATTAGCCTTATGAGTCATGCTTTAAAAGTGTTATGAAACGAATGTACGGAAACTGTGAAGAAAACATGAGCGATATTTCATTTGGATTCCAAAATTGTTTTGGAACGAGAGAAGCTATATTCAGTATAAAGATCTTAACACAGATATGTCTTGATGTCAATAAAGATGTCTGTATGTTTGCTTCATAGACTATACAAAAGCATTTTATAAAATTCAACATGATAAACTTATTGAAATCTTAAATAAAGCTAGCATTGACAAAAATGATATAAGAATATTAGCTATCTCTGTATACTCTACGTTGCTAAGGTCTCGGGTTCGATTCCCGTTCAGACATGGAATAATTTTCAAAAATAATAATTGTCCTGGCTAATTTCCGGAGCAGCAAAGGCCATTAAAATAATAAAAGAAAATAGCTAATCACTACTGGAATCAAAAGGCAGCCGTTAAAATTTAATACTCACTAAAGGACGATGTTAACATTTTCAGAGGTCTAAGACAAGGATTTATACTATCTCCGTTGTTGTTAAACCCTTACTCAGAGGCAATATTCAAGGAAGCACTATGTGAAGAAATAGAAGGTGTGATGGTTAATGGACAGGTTATTAATAACATTAGATATACTCACGACACTGTACTTTTGATAGACAGCATTCAAGATCTTCGAATTCTTATTCATCGAATCCATACGAGTAGAGATGGATCGTTCATGAACGAACCGGCTCGCTGAGCCGGCTCAGTACACTGACCGAAGTGACACGGTTCACCAAATTGAAATGAGCCGGCTCACGTCTCACTGTATAGTTTCAAGTTTCAAGGATACGATTGGTCGGGCGATTGTGAGCAGTGACCGGAGTGATCCGGATCTGGATCGATGTCATGTTGAACTTCGCGAGAACTCGGCTTGTAATGTATTATCATAAAGTGTATTTTGTCATCAATTTGTAGGGCAGTATATTTTAAACTAATAGGCTTACAGACCAATTCTGTAACTCTGTTACTATGATAATAGTTACTAAATTCGTCACTATGAGCAAGGTCAGTTACTATCATGAATGAAAGTCATTGTATTTTTTATAATATTTTATGTTATAGTAACGTTATTACACAGTAACTTTTTACAGAATTGATCTGAATGTCTGTATTTTCTTACAACCATACTATATAAAAATATTAAAAATATTGCCCAAATCCCAGATGTCCGATTTATAAGGGCAATAAACATCGCCATAAACTTAACACATCTGGTTTAAATTACAGTAGCTACATAAAGTGAATTGTTGGTTTCAAAAATGTTAGATAAGAGCCGGGGCTAAGCGACGTTCTACCTACGAGCGAACGACCGACAATTGACCGGGTCTAAGCAAGAGCCGGCTCTAAGCGACGTTCTACCTACGACCGAACGACCAACCGACCTGTGTCTCGGGATCATGTTTACAGTTCATATATTGCAAGAACCGGCTCTAAGCGACGTTATACCTACGACCGAACGACTGACCGACCTGTGTCTCGGGATCATGTTTACAGTTCATATATTGCAAGAACTGGCTCTAAGCGACGTTCTACCTACGAACTAATGACTGACCTGTGTCTCGGAAACATGTTTACTTAACCGGATCACTGAGCCGGATCAATGAACCGGCTCAACAAACTGAACGACCTCCACTGATCCGGTTCCGCAAACTGAGTCGAAATTCCCTTCTCGAGTTACGAGGATTAAACTACTACTAAATGGCAATATTGAAATGTGTTATTACCTAACCTAATAACAATGCCTAGATCCGTTTCGTTCAACTTTTGGTAATGAAGCACCATCAGAAAAGACTATTTACAATTGGTTTACAGAATTTCGCCATGGTCGTGAGTCCGTCTGTGATTAATCTCGGGAAGGTTGACCAAAATCGGTCGTCACTTATATTTTAGAAGTAAGAACTCGTTTCCAGAACATTTATGAAATCCTACCCCGGGCTCGAAAAAAGCTAGTTACGCCCTACCTGGGGGCGCTCAATTTAGTCTTGCCTACGGGCGCCAAAGATCCTCGCGCCGGCTCTGACCCTACCTTAAAGGTCTAGTGTGAAAAGAGTATAAGTTCTAAACAAAATTAAGTGTCCGATTTACTTACTTATTTATTATTTATTTTTTGTCGAAAAGTGTAGACAGTACACAATTATCATTTACATGCCATCAAATGAGACATTTACAAGTGAAATTATTGTTGACCTTATATTAAAATACATATTATAATTAACTTAGTTAATTTATCAACAAACTCATCTATAAATTTATAGCATTTATTAAACACAAGTGAAACTACATGAACATATTTATAATGACCATATAAGATAAACATGACTGTAGTAATCTCATCTGTAGTCATAAAACAAATTGCACACAATTTTGACCCTTATACACATAAGCAACATATATATTCTGCAACCGATAATTACTGAAAACCAACACCAATTATCTAAATCAAGACGTTAGAAAAAAAAAATCTGTGTTGGTCTTCTTAGTTTCGCAATAGCGATGGTTTGATGTAGACGGTCATTTGTTCATACAACTGGTTCACCTACTTCGCCGGTAGAGTGAGAGTTGTTGGAGATGTATAAAAAAACACGGTCGTTCTGTTCTTAGAAACCGCGCATCCGAATAACTCAAAAAGTTACTTTCAAAATGTGCGTTTCGAGTTCGGAAACTGCAGTTGGAACGACTAACCCATATGTCAGAGGCGTAGAACACATTTATCTAATGTGAATTTAGTTACAAATTAACAAAGTTATGTGAAAAGGGCTAACTAAGGTTGCAACTACGATATATATATAACCTAAATGGCAAATTATTTCTTTATACCTTGAACTAAAATAATGGTAATCCGCAAAGGCAGTGTGACGTGGCAAAAGGAGGCAAATAATTATGCAGTATTTAATGATAATATCAAGTGGAGGATAAAGATATTCGATGCAATAGTGAAGAGTATCCTTATGTACGGAGTGGAGATTTGGGAATGGAAGGAATGGGAGATGACTGAAAGGATACAAGAGGGCTACATGAGATGGACATTGGGGGTAGACACAGGACCGTCTTAAGATATTCGGCGCCCGTGGACTACTAAAAATGCGCCCCTATTCATAAGAAAATACATAACCAGAACCGTAGCAATGTTTTCGGCGCCCTTGGCAAATAAAGTAAATTGATTAAACAAAAAACAAAGGTCTTGACTTTCCCAAATCCAAGTGAAGAGCAAAACAAAAAGTCCTCACCTCTCCAATTTAAAGTGAGGAGCAAAAATAAAACTCTCTCTGCAATGGCGCCCCTGGCAAGTGCCCCGTTCTGTTCATCTGTACATAACACCAATAAAAATGCCAAAATGCCGCCCCCAAAAGGCTTACGCCCCGAGGCTGTAGCCTATTTAGCCTTGTGGTTAGGGTTGGCCTGGGTAGACAGAATGACACCAGGGGTTCCACGACATGTGAACATACGATAGATTAACATGCGACACTTTAACATGGACAGATTAACATGCGACAGATGAACATAGACACATTTTAACACACGAAAAATGAACACTGTGACATATTATCATAGCGACAGATGAACATAAGTCAATTGAACACACGACAATTCATCTCACATTTCATTTTTATATTTATTTTTTATTTATCCTAGCATATAAGTTCAGCGGTTGGTCAATGGTTAGTCATCGGTTGGTCATCGTTCAGTCAGCGATTGGTCAGCGGTTGGTTAGCGGTGGTCAGCAGCTACATTGTAGCTTTGATAATAGTATTATGTACCGAAACTGCAGTCAGCATGTTCAATAAACCAATTTGTGAAACTATACCAAGTGCATTTAACCGTTTACAGATATTTTAAGTTTTAAGTAGTAACCGTTTTATTAATTTATTAATTTATTAAAGAATTGTTATTTACAGGTTTAAACCAAATAATACATAATAAAACAAATTCACACATAACAATTTTACAAGAAAAATACAAAATTAAATTAAATTATTTCATCCTGACTGAAGGGCGTTAGATATACTTCTTTTGAATTTGACTTGCGTTAAGCAAAAATATGTGCTGTGTTCTGAATACTGCAACAGATGGAAAATTGTACAGACGACAGATCCTGTCAATGGTGACATCACTTCCGTAGAAGGTCCTGTGTCGGGATACTATAAAAGTGTCATGTGTCCTTGTTGAACGAATTATGCTTTCTAAAAATTCCGGTGAAGTAATTACTCCATTGATAAGCTTATGAAGTAGGCATAATCCGCCTATATTCCGCCTCATTCGGAGTGACTCAATACCGACTAATTGCCTCCGTTGATCACGAGACAGCAAAGTGTAGTTGATATATAATTTGTAAAGTAGGTAGTTTTAACCAAGAAAAACTCCTTTAAAATGAAGATGCCATATAGCCTATGTTCGAATCCTGTTACAAATGAAGCTCTCATTTGATATGAATATTCCTCAAAATTGGGATCGCATTGTTTTTCATATATAAAGAATAAAACTATCATCTTTTTACCGACCGCCACATATGTACTGGAAGTATTGTGTATATACCAATTTTATGGCGTTTGTCTGTCTGTCTGTTCGGTCACATGTAGACCGAATTTGGCTAAACGGATATTCATGCAACTTCGACATCAATACCATCATTTCTTTCAAATTTTGGTAAAAATCGTTGAACCGCAGTGGAAGGTTTACTCGTGTCTAATATACTAAGTTTAGTATATGGATGAGCGCTCTGCTTGTGGAAACGTCAACTGAAATTTTTGATTTAGTTTTAAAATTTTAAAACATGTTAAAAGTTGTCTTATTTAATTACGTAGTCTATGGTGGTGGTCGGTTCTGTGGTGGCCACAGCTGATTTTTTTTTTTTTTTACATAACATCAATATCCTACAGCAGGGATGTCAAACTCATTTGGGTCACGGTCCATTTTTCATACAAAAGAAGAATAAGCAGTGACAAACCTCCAGAACAAATATCCAGAAGGGCTCCGTTTTTAGGGTTTTGTAGGTATGACCAAAAAACCTTTATACCGTCATTTTGTCGTCTGTTTGTCTGTCTGTCTGTCTGTCTGCTTGTCTGTTCGGTAAAAATTGTAGCCAAACGGCTAAACCTAGAATGTTAAAATTTGGCATGCGTATACAACCCTTTGATCCGCACATAGGAAAACTACTAAAACATCTAAAAAACATATCCCCCTAAAAATATAAACAAATATGTGCTTACCGAAAAATAATATATATTTTTTTTAAATTCTGAGTAGGGTATCAAATGAAAGCCCTTGGTACGTAAAATAACGATCAAATTTTTATTTTTGCAAAATAAATTATTTTGAGGCGATTTTTTCCAAAATTGTGCAAAAAAAATGTTGTCCCACACCCTATATTTTGTAGTTTGCCCAGATGATTTAAACTAAAAATCTGAAAAAATACTAAGTAATGAACATTGGTGTGAACCGGAATAGTACAACAGGAGTATTTGATCAGATTATGTTTTTGGAAAAAAACGCCTTTTTTGTGTTTTTTTGCTAATAATGTACAAAAGTTATAGTTATGTAACACACTAGACTAGAAGGTTTATCCTGGTGTAGTGGCTATGGTGCTCGCAACTTACCCAACAAAATGAGTTCGATCCCTGCGAGAGGAGACAATATTATTTTTTGTTTTTTTTTATTGCATGTTTATTTTGTTTATATTATTTTTTCAAAATTCGAATTATATTTTGGCAAATGTTGCATTTAAAAGCGTAAATTTAATAACCAGTGGAAATTGTTGAAATTATAATTTAATTCTGTTTAAATGTACACGAAATCAGAAGGGCGGAGCTTATGACTTATAACAACCAATGGAAGCCATAGACGCAATTTTTAAAATCTTAATGAACCTTGCTATATATATAAAAAAAAAATACTGCACATATTTAGAAACCTAAATAATGGTATTAGGCTTTCGAATTAAAATTAACAAAAAAAAATATTTTAACATAAAATTAGTACTGTCCGACAGATATTTCGTGGCCGGGCGTGAAAGATGCGCGTGAAATTTGTAGTGGGGATTATAACTTTGGCGAATTGCATTATTTCCTACACACGCTATTACAGTCAAGTGCATAAGTGCAAGATTCAAAATATATTAAATATTTAAAATCATAAAGACAAAAAGCAAACTAGGTGGACGTGCTATTAATAGTCAAAAATTATACATTGTTATGTAAGTATATTTAGCGGGAAAACATCTGTATTACATTATTACATAGAATGTAAGTCTTTATTGTTTACAAACTACTTGAAATTGCTGGAGTTTGGAAAAAGACGCGGGACGAGGGTGCTCTGGCCAATAAACAAGTCGACAAAGTGAACGTCAAATGCAGTAATCACTTAAATCAAGCAGCTGCGTTTCTATAGTTTTGTGGTTCGACTGTGATGGGAGGAACTTGTGTTTATAGACATACCTAACTGATAAATATAATGCACACGTGTAAGAATGTGAACTTGTTACTCTGACTGTACTCTATATCTGACACTGTCTTTCATAGTGCCCTCTCTGTGCGCACTAAAAGACACGCCCGGCCACGAAATATTTGTCGGACAGTATCGGCATCCCAAATAATCATCATTCACACTAAATATCTGCGAAACCCTGAAATGTGTGAAAATTCACACTTCACAACAATTTTTCTTTATTTTTGATAAGCAGAAAAGGGAGAGAATATTTTAGTTTTTTAAATATATTTTTATCCTACATAAGCTCAGTAAAATTATTTTTGATGCTAAATATGCACATTAAAATTATGTTTTTCATTACTGCTTGACATAAAAAAGAAATTATGTTGCGCACCGTGTGCGGCCTGGGAGCCAACAGATTGATCTCCTCGTCTTAAGATAAACATAATAAATTCCCCCCACCATGAGTCCTGTATACGCCACTGCAATAGCGTAAAGATTATGATGACAATTTTAATAGACATATCACATGTAATAAGAACTCAGTACTCATAAAAACTAAAGAAAAAATTTAAAAACTAAAATTAGAAAACAATATTCTCATTAAAGTACAAAGTATGTTAACGAAGTGGGCAGAAGAATAGGACCTCGGGAACAATGGAGAGTGGCAACGGAAAATCAACGCTAATAGAATATTCGTTGTATTTTATTTTAGGTATAATCAAATACACTGTTACTAATATCCTGTCAACCTAATAATTCTATTAGATTAGTATTAGAATGTTTCCTTTCCTAATAAAAACTAAATCAATATTCTTTGTTTTGTACAGCACACTTTCGCACTTTTCCTTTAACGAAACTTAAAACGAGAAGTTTCTATAGATCAAATAGCTTCATGTAACATTAGGAGTTGTTTTTTTGCTTTAACTTGCGCCGCCTCTGACGGCTAAAGGTGCGGGCGAAAGTGGGAGAATATGATCGACCGATGGATTGATCGGGGAAAAAGTGATTGATCATTTTTATTGGACCTGCCAAACTTACACGAACAACTATTGCTGCCAATGAATTTCAATATATGTAATTCAACACAAAGTAATGACATATTGACACTTTTGCGAATTTTGAAATATATCAAACCAGTGGCGTATTTAGGAGGGGAAACTGGAGACCCGTACCCCCCACCCTTAAGGTTCAATGAAATGAATTTTTAAGAAATTTAAAATAATCGTACAATAAAATAAATTATGCATTTTACAATATATGAGCTATATTTTGTTCTGATTAGTATTGAAAAGAATAGAAAATATATATTTCCATGTTTTTTAGGTTTTCGTAGGTATAATCAAGAAATCCTTATTCCGTCACATGAGTTAGTTAGTTAAAATTTTTGGCGCACAGCAACAAAGGCTATTTGCGCCTAACGCAGCCCATCTAAATGACTAGACCATATATTAAAAACAATAAATAAATAAATAAATAAATAAATTCATTAAAAAATACGCATACTCAATAAAAGAAATCTTGCACTGACAAATACAAATAAATAATATAAAAAGTTTGTTCGAAAAATTTAACTCAGGGCTCAGACTCAGGGTGATGATAAGAGGCTGTAAAGGGGCCAATTACCATCGAATATCACAGTCAATAACTAGAAACACATTAAAATAAGGTGCAAGACTTCACACATAAAACAGTAAGTTCGATTCTCAGCCTGTGTGTCTCAGGAAGAGTATCAGCCTGTCCATGAGTACCCTGTCGTCACCTAAAGCAACTGACAGGTCATAGCACAGGCCTAGCCTCTCCCTGACATCCTCGAACTGTAAACACTCAGTTAAAAAGTGTAACACAGACAAATCTGTGTTACACGTCTCACAGATAGGGTACTCTTCACCTCGAAGGAGGTGTCCATGGGTCCACCAACCTATACGGAGGCGTGTGATGGCGGTTTCCTCCCTGCGGTTAATCATGCAGGAAGAACCCCATGGTTTAACGTCTCCTTTAATCTGTCGTTACTTAACGTTCTGTGTGCGGCTTCACTCATGATGCCACATGTCTTAAACCAGGTGTTTCAGATGACTCTTTGCGTCATCTGGAAAAATGAAACTCACATCAATCATAGGTCTGTGATATTCTGTCCGTTTGGCAGAAATTGTGGCCAAGCGGCTGGATTTAGAGAATTAAACACATGAGAACCGCGAAAATTAAGTTTGTAAAATTCTGAGTGATATCAAATGAAAGTTTTTGATGGATTAAGTATCATATTTTTTTATCAAAAAATAATTAAATTAACATCTTTTTTGTTTATGATATAAACATCAATATCCAACGGCAGGGATGTCAAACTCATTTGGGTCGCGGCCTTTTTTCATACAAAAGGATAAGAAGTGACGTCAAATATCCCGAGGGCTCCTTGAAATTTTATATAAACAGAAAAGGGAGAAGAGAGTATATTTTACATATTTAAATTTATTTTTATCCTAACTAAGCTCTTTTCATTCACGCTTAAGGGGGCACAAAAAAATACGTTTCAGGCCGTATTCGGCCCGCGAGCCAACAGTCTCCCCCCGTCTTACAGATAACATCATAAGTGGCCCCCCTAACCATGAGTCCTGTATACGCCATTGTATCAAACTATTAAACATGTTTTTAATATGAATAATAAATGGAATATAAAATTTGGTCAAAGCATATTTCAACTAACTGGTATACGTATATTCATTTGTGTATTGGGAGATTTGCGATACTGAGAAAGTATCGATATTTTGATATCGATACCGATATCGTATCGAATCAAAATATCGATAATTTCAAGTATCAAAAGAAAGGAAAAATTAATTTATTTTCTATAAAACGTAAAAAACATTTTATTCTTATAATAACAATTTAATTGTATTACTATAACAAATAGATTAAAGTATAAAGGCTATTCCAAACGTTTAGGCGGAACTAAATGGGAATTTCGTTCGTTTAGGTTGTCACGATTCACGAGGACCTTGCTTGGGTTATTTCATTTTTCAGGTTGGCATGTGAAAATTTAAAATTTCATCAGTGAAACTGTTCTACGAGTGAAACCATGGAAACGAATGCCAGTTATTAAAAATTTTAATACTTTTTTACATATTTTGAAGACAAAACAAATAAATAAATGGGAAACTTTTATTAAGAATGACAAAAAATTAAAATGCAATGAAAAGGACATTTTATAATGACAATCAATTTAATCTAGAATTTGCAATGTGAGTATGTTTAACAAAGCTTAAACAAAATGACCAAAAGTCCGAATTAATAGATCAAAATTACTAGATTTCAAAATCTAGTTCTGTCCAAACGTTTGGAATAGCTGATATGTATATGCTGTTCACTTTTGTAAAAACAAACTATGAGGAAATTTTGATTTCAGTAGTTTGCACCTCTGAAATTGTATAGCAGGTTGGTATTAAAAAATGGTAAAAAATGGTAAGGCAATGGCGCCCATAGGTCTGCTTCTTCTTCTTCTTCTTCTTCTTCTTTGGGCACTATCAGTCAGGTTGACTTTTGGCCTCACTCACATAAGCCCTCCATCTCGATCTATTCATTGTCAAGTCTTGCCAAGTACCCTGTATACCAATACTTGTTAGATCTTCGGTTAGTTGATCTCTCCATCTCTAGCGAGGTCTTCCCACTGGTCAACGGGTATTCAGTCTTCCTTCCCATATCTTCCTAACCATTCTGTTCTCCCTCATCCTCATAACGTGTCCTATCCACTGTAATCGTCTGCCTCTGAGTTCTTGGGTGATACTTGGCCTTGAGTATGGTCCTTGGATATCTTTGTTTTTATGGATTCTCCATTCTCCATTAATTTGAATGGGACCAAAAATTCTGCGTAATATTTTGTTTTCGAAAACTATGAGGTGTTGTCGATCTCGTTTTGTTAAGGTCTATATTTTGGAGCCATACATAAGGACGGGACGTACTATAACTTGGTATAACCTGATCTGGGTGCTCCTCGACAAGTGTTTCGTTTTGAAGAGGGGACCAAGTGCAAAATACGATGCATTAGCAGCTTTAATTCTAATCGTAATTTCCTGCTGTATCATATTCACCTGATTTACAATGGTGACTAGGTATTTGAAAGTAAAAACTGGACTACAAATTTTTGCGGGCCGATTAGATTTAGTCATGGGCCGGTGGTTGTGAAACAGTGGTATAGCCTTACATGTCGATTAATCGACAGAAAATCTGTTAATAAAGTATATGACCTACTCGTACCTAACGTACGTCCTTATGTTTTTATATTTGAATTTATTCAGACAAACGTATGCGTGTTTTTGTATCTGTTGCGCTACTACTGCAGCTTTGGCTACAGCGACTGCAATGAACCAATAT
Source organism: Liopterus haemorrhoidalis (assembly GCA_963971575.1). NCBI lineage: Eukaryota > Metazoa > Arthropoda > Insecta > Coleoptera > Dytiscidae > Liopterus > Liopterus haemorrhoidalis. Next base: position 17,218,759 of record OZ020612.1, on the reverse strand, counting down.
TTCTTTTTCAATATCAGGAATTGACTTAATAACTAATGGAATTGCTTAATTTTAGTGACCTAGATTGAACCTTACCCGTTTTCTAACGAGTCAAGTAAATCCTCCCCAACTATACATATATATATATACTATAATAGAACTTGTTTCTAAAGTAATATACGCCCGCAGTATAGGCAACACAACACGCATATGAGTTAAGAGAGTAGTGTTGTACTCAAATGCTATCCACTCTAAATAGAAATATAGTAAAGCAAATAATAATCTCTGTATATTAAACAAATGTATTTGTTTGACGTATGCGCAAGTGTGAAGTGGGATGTTGTAAACACGTACCCTACAGGCTAATACAAACGTTTAGACCAGTGTTTCCCAAAGTGGCTTCCGTGGAACCCTGGGGTTCCACGAAATAATTTTAGGGTTCCTCGAGACAAGTTGTGATATAATATTAAAATAAGATTAGCTGCAATATTTTCATAGAAACGCATTAATCTATTAATGTAAGGCGTTACGCGTACATTTCTAATAAATCTGTCAAATTCATTCAAAGTTTCTTGCCAAAGGCATTGTTATTTACTATTTGTTAAAACACTGAATAACTATTGTTAAAACACTGAAGTTCATGTTAGCATCGGTGTTATCGTTCAAGGTTACGGAATTTGTATTGGAAACGCTATGTACGCGAAAATCACTCAGATGTCAACGCTAATATCTCTGTCTAGAATACTACCACTAACCTAATTTATAACAGCTTTAGGAATGGCAAGGGTTCCATGATCCGTAAAAAATTGCTTAAGGGTTCCACAAGAAAAAAAGTTTAAGAAACCCTGGTTTAGACGAAACTAGATTTTGTAAATCTAGTAAATTTTATCTATTAATTCGGACTTTTGGTTATTTTGTTTAAGCTTTGTAAATCATACTCACATTGCAAATTCTAGAGTACGTTCAAGTTAACTTCATGCCAGGGTATCATAAAATAAATCATTAATCCTGCGTGAGAAAACAGCTGACCACATTGACGTACATTAAGGTTTTAAACAATTGTTGTGGAAACCAAACACACAAAATCATGTATTTCAAATACATTTTTACTCATGTTAGTACACGGTATACCTTGAAACGTACGAGAAATAAACAACAATAATGGAAATAAACAAACAACATCGCACAATACGCGTAGTTAAACACAAATCAAAGTAAGTGACGCCACTGAAATGTGTCAAGCTAGCTGTTGGTAACGTAATGGACGACATTTGGTTTCTGCGCAGCTTAGTCGGTAACATAGGCCTGGCATGAAGTTAACTTGAACGTATTCTAGATTAAATTGATTGTTATTATAAAATGTCCTTTTAATTGCATTTTAATTTTTTGTCCTCAAAATATGTGAAAATGTATTCAAATTTTTAATAAATGTCATTCGTTTTTATGTTTTTACTGTTGGAATTTTAAATTTTCACATATCAACCTCAAACATGAAATAACCCAAGCAAGACCAAATAACCCTTCTCGTGACAACCTAAAAGAACGAAATTCCCATTTAGTTCCGCCTAAACGTTTGGAATAGCCTGTATGTAATGTACAATTTTTAGGGTTTTATAAGTAAAACCAAGAAATCTTTATATTATCACTAATGTGTAAGGCTTCGAACCGCTATTTTTTTTTGTTTCGTTTTTATTCCGTTCAATTAAAAAAAAAAAAAAATCAGTTCGGTTCCGGGTTTCGTTCCGGCAAAAATAACGATTTTTTCGGTTTTCGGTTCTGTTCCGAGTGATAAATTTTTAAATGCTTTTATTTGTATTAGAAATTTATTTTCTGCTATAATTTAGAAGAACATTTTATTCCTTATTTTGTAATAATCATACCAAAGTTTTTCGGTTTTCGGTTCAGTTCCGGTTCGAAGCCCTGCTAATGTGTCTGTCTGACTATCTGACGTCTGCATGTTTGACTGTACGATAGATTCTGTAGTCAAACGGTTACACCTAGAGAGCTGATATTTGACAAGCATATAAAGTTTTTCGTCCAGCATATATCAAAAAAATACTCGAAACATAAACATAAAAAAAAGTTGATTGGAGTATCAACGCTCTGGGAGTGTAGATTAAAAATCCAAAAATAAGTCTTAGAAAACTCTATATTTTTATTTAACTTTCGTAAAATAACTTCTAAAAATTGTAATGCGAAAATAGTTACATTATTAAACTCTTTCTTATATTTTTACCGCCAGGAGCTCTATAAATTCTTACCACCAAGGAGCTCAAGCGGATTTACACCGCGGCTCTGTTGAAAGGTCTTAAGCTAGGTCTAGATTAGCGAGCCGATCCGGTAATGTATTGTGTAACGTACTGCTCAGTTGAAATCTACATGTCGCGAACGCATTGCAAACTTCCTGTGAACAGTCCGAAAGTGGATCACGCTAAGAACATAACCAAAAACTTAAAATTTCAGTATTCTAAAGACTTTGAGTATAGTATTTCCAAAATGAAATGGCCACTCTCATTTGCTGATTCCAATTATGACTGATAGTATAACCATTATATCTGCTGAGTTTATAGTTCTGTTAAAAATAACTACCATAACCGTAATAATTATTTAAAATAAACATGTTTTCTTATATTCTGTTTAGAATGAACTGTATATACTCACATGACATTCCTTCACATTTTTATCAGGCTTAGGACTGGCTATATTTGAATTATAAATATAGGCATGTTTAAAAATCGTTTTGTTTTAAAGTCTTTATAGTCTATATTAAATACTTCAAATTTGCACAAAGAAAAATCATTCTTTATGAACTTCAATTTATGGTAATTTAAAATTATTAAAATATTAATCATTATCACTAAAAAGTGTCTGTCGTAGATTATATATTAAAAAAATATTGCGGAGTAAGCTTAGTTTTTTTTGCCTTTAAGTGAAAAAATAAAATGTACTTCTATTATATTTTAAGAAAGTAATTTTGAAAAAAACCCCGCACTGCTTAACCGTATTTTGTGTTTAAATTTACACGCGTACTGAACGAAGAAACGATTAATCGATCTTTTGAAAAATTAATAATTTTTGATTTTGTGTCCCTAAACTGTACTGGTTATATTTCACGACTAACCAGGACCAATGACCTGGTTAGTCGTAAAAAACAGTACAGTACTGGTAAAACCAGTACGAATGGTCACCTTAAAATTAATAACTATTGCAGCTTTATTTGGTGGATTTATAAAAAAATTGTTTCAATTGTCTTTACATGTTCTATACATTTTTTCCACAAATCACTACTTATTTCACTAGTTTCGTGTTTAATTAATTGTACTACAGTGTCACATTACCTTTCAATTGGCTCCATATTAGTTATATAGGATTTAAAACAATAATAGCCTTAAAATGGTAGCCTTAAAATAGTAGCCACGTCCACGTTTTTGCATTCCACGTCAACGTCCACATTTTCGCACTCCAAATCACCTTGCACAGATTCAATATTTTCACTACAGAAATTAGGAATTTCTGCAAAATCAAATGGTCGCCAAAGATCCATGTTGTTAATGTATAACAAACAAGTATTAACAACCCCTAAAATTTAGAAACAATGAGATAATAAATTAGGAAAATATCCTTAATGTTTTTTAAGAAACTTCAATTGAACTAGTGTTACATCTATTCGATTTAAATTTAAAATTACCTTATTACCCCTTATATTCTTTTTGCAGCTACGAGTCTTGGGATTCTTAACAAGAGTAGCCATTTCATTTTGGAAATACTATAACTCAGCGTTTCTCAACCGGGGGGCCGTGAAAGCTTAGTCGGGGGGCCACGAAGTCATATAAAATCGAAGCATGAAATTATAATAGAAAAACGCTCAATTTTGCAAGATATATTCATAAATATATGACATTTATATTCTTTAAAATATACCTTTTAAACTTAAATAAAATAAATTATACTTATTTTGACAACTAATTTAAACTAATAAAAAATAGTGTATTGGGCCCGGTAGTTCAATTTCAACCACCTGTATACTATTGATAAAATATTAATATACATATGTGTTTATTCTCATAAAGAATTATTTTAAGCAATTCTGTTCCTTATATATTAATTGTTAATGACTATATTCCTTAATGAGCTTTATCAGGATTAGCCATCTTGATATGTAGTGATACGTGATTTTTACAAGTGGCGTCTTCATTTTTTTCTAACGTTTTTAGTTATTTTTAAGTGATAAAAGTGCAGAAAATACTTGAAATAGTGTGTTATAGTGTGAACTTTAATGTTTGGACTTCATGCAGACCAAAATTGGAGCGACTGGAAAGGTATTTGTAGATATTTTTGTTAATTTTATAATGTAAGTCATTGTTATGTAGAATCTGCTTCTATAGACAATATAGAAACACATACATGCATACACTATCGGCTATAACTAGAGAAACAAAACTATTTTTTAAATTATTTTCATAAATCCCGATTATTGACTAAATGAATATTGAATTATATTGGTATAGCAGCAACCATTTATAAGTTAGAACCTGCTCTTAAAAATATTTGTTGTACTGGTACAATGTACAATGACATGTTAGGTTAGGATAAACTTTACACTGTAGTTTTATTAAATTCAAGTTAAAACTTCACATGCATAATATTAACAACAAACAAAAATCTTGAAGGTAAACTGCTGGCGAAACAAGTCGAAAATTATTAAAGAAATTGTTCAAATTCGAGTATCAAAACCAAATTCGGCGAATTCTTGTGTATTCGTGATTCGCGACAAAAACCAACATAGAGTAGATCAGGTCGAACGCTTTGCGAACTCCTCGGCTTGTGCGTATGATCCTGTCCAAATTAGACAAAAATGTTACACAGCGTGTTACATTACGAAATCGGCTCGCTAATCTGGACCCAATATTACAATTTGCTTTGCAATTTATGAATAAGTAATTTAGATCATATAAGGATGGGGTATTAAGCAGAGCCTGCGCTAGCTCTTTTGGAGCCCGGGGCAAACCCGCCAAACTGCGACTTTTTTTAGACGCCCTTTTATTGGCGTACCGAAAAGAGGAGTTCAGGTGCTCGCAATCATATTTTAAACATATTCTTTTGATTTAGATGATTAAAATTTAACATTTTAACCGAAAACTAGTTATGGCTAAGTACATTTGCTAATACAATGGTACCTCGAGTTACAAATCTCTCGATATACGAACATTTCAAGATTCAAACTATTTTCATATCCTATTTTGACCTCTAGATACGAACCGTGATGTTTTTCATTTCAAATGAATTAAAGCCTGTTTACATTATACTTTTTTAAACTTTTTTACTAGAAACCTATTACTAGAAACAGGCTAGTAACAGGCTACTACTACTGGCAACAAATCGAAAACTCCTGAGCCACTAAACCAGACATGTGAATTGTCCTTTTTAACATGAAGATGATTTTCGTACTAATCATGTGAAACAGAAAATGTTATAGATAAAAATTAATATTTAAGGGTATACAAAGTGCATATTTATAGTGAAAAAATGTTCCTTCTCAATCATTCTCCATTTCTTTGCATTTTCTTCATTTAGTTGAAAAACATTTTTTTTATTTTAATTTTTTGCATATTGTTTATGATTTTTTAATTTGGTAACGGATTAATTGATTTCCCATAAGATATAATGAAAAATTGGGTTTCTAGGTACATACTTTTTAAGATGCGAACCGCGGTTAGGAACAAATTAAGTTTGTAAGTCAAGGTGCCATTGTATGTCTAAATGTGCCACCAAAATCAGTTATAAATGTTTTCAAATGTGTAAGAAAGTTAATACAGTCCAAAAGAAGACTGAATATTATTATATAATCAATAAATGTGTACATCTTTAAACACAATTTTATATTAATATGTACAAGATTGATATGGAAATGAAAATTTATAATTTTGATCTAAATAAAAATAGAAAAACTTAATAAAAACTTAGAATATGTATATTTAAGCATTTGTTTTGGATCCCCTAAGAACTTGCGTCTTGGGCCTGTGCCCCTGTCGCCTCTGCCTTACACCGCCGCTGGTATTATATTCAGTGGCGGCGCTAGCTGGGGGTCCGGGGGGCCCGGCCCCCCCTAAAGGTTGCTCTGGCCCCCCTAGAATTGCTTAGAAAAAAATATATTTTAGAAGTTAGGACCTTTTTTTTAGGTCATTACTTGTATTTTCATATGTAAACGATAAAAAAAATATTCCCTGGCCCCCCAAATTTTTTTGTCCCCCCCCCCATATTTTAACAGCTAGCGCCGCCACTGATTATATTTGTTCTATCTGGTATATGATTTTCAATAGTTTTAAAATGGGGCCTCATACGTTTCCTTTAACTATTAGATAACTACGGAATCCTAAAATGTATGAGCATTGATGTTAAACTATTTATGGTTCTAAATTGTTATTAAATATTTATTTCTAAATTTTTGGATATTAATAAAACTTTCATCCGTACCCGTAAAGTATTACGATTCGAAACCAGGACCTTTAATAGTTTAATGTCAAGTTAACAAGCTCGTGCATTATTGCCATGCTACACTAGACGGCATTTATATAACCAAGAGCAATTCATTATAATTATATCTACAATCACAAAAACTACTATTGTGATTTATGCCATGTTAGATCTTGTTTATATGGCATGGTAATATTTCTTCTAGATAAGGTAAATGTTCGCAGGATCATTGCATGAGTGCGATATCTTAAGATGAGGTGTGAATCAAAGAAATCACGTATCGGTTACGTTAGAAATCGAGAGAAAGATTTATTTTGATCTTAGAAAATATCGTGGTAGGATTTGAAAGAAATGCATCATGCGTCGTACACAACCAAGGAGGGTGAATAAAGGGAAAATGAAGTAGTAAATGGGAAAATAAAAGGAAATAAAACAGAAGTTGAAAAACAAAAAACTGCAATTTTATTTGTTTAAAATTTACTGGTTATCTATTTGTATAAATTTAAGATTATAAGGTTTATCTTTATTTTTATTTTTCGACGTCGTACCTTGTTTATACAGGTTTTAGGGGATTCACATGACAACAGTTATAAGAATCAATACTGAATTAAACGGACATGATTGAAATATTTCCTGGAGTTTTATTTATTTTCTAAATGGTAAATTAATTAAATAATAAGTTACCAACTCCTGTATAGGAATATACGAGCCGAAAAGGCAAGTTCTTCATTTTTAGACCTCCGTCCATAGATATGAAAGCCACGAGGCCAGTGTGACGTTTCAATCGTCCCCATTATCCCTGCATACAATCTGCATTTAAATAATCCACTACGAAAATTTCATCACCATAACCTACATCACGAAATGTAGTTTTTTTTGGAGACGTGTCAAAAAATAGCTTTATAAACATTTGTATATATTTACTTGTTGATAAAATAGTAAAACAAGTTCACAAAATATTGTAAAACATATTTATTCCTATAATTTCACTTTCACAGCTATGTAACAATAACATTTAGTACCAGAGGGTACTAAATGCTTTATATTATTATTTACCTACGTTCCAAATTTGACCACCGCGGCGCTATGATCTTAAATTTATTTCCCTATACTAAACAAAGGTACGGGCCTTAAGCAGTCTATAGGCATTACGGACCTGTAGGCAATTTGTTGATGCCGCTCGCACCCATAACGTTATATGTAAATATTACGGGAGCAAAATCAACAAATTGCCCATGGGCAGGTCCGGCGCTAGGATTTGCGAGAAGAGCCGCGGGGCCTGCTGTTCAAACTCAAGTGAGGAGCAAAAAAAAAAAGGTCCTCATCCCCATGCGCGGGGCCTATTGTTGAACCACGGGGCCTGCTGTTCAGATCCAAGTGAGGAGCAAAAAAAAGGTCCTCATCTCCATGCGCGGGGATTGTTGTTGACCGCGGGGCCTGCTGTTCAGATCCAAGTGAGGAGCAAAAAAAAAAGGGTTACTCATCTCCAGGCGCGGGGCCTGCTGTTGCAAATGCCTCGCGCCGGCCCTGCCTATGAGTATCCGTAATACTTATAGATTGATTCTGGAAAGCGTTACTGGTTGCACAAAATTGACCCATTAGTTCAGAACTGTGTCGATATGCACTATCGATAGACCGATAATAGGCCTTGTGTTCGGCATAACTGTGCAGTGTTAACCTAGGAAGATTAACTAAAGAATGTAAATTCATATGTAAAATGTGTGGAAAGGAGTGCTGAGTACTGTGTAACGCCTTTATGCATAATGCGCATGTGCCACAAAATATATTTGAAATTAACGTGTAAAACTTGCCATGCATTTTTAGAAGATAATCTTACCAATAATTATTTGATTTTATCAATAGAGATTGCTCTAACTGGGCTATAGTCATGTAATTTTCGTAACAAGATGTTTGGGCATTATTTTTTGGTACTAATATTTTTCAAGCTTATTTTAGTTTATTGTAACTACCACTTTATCCTTTAACTGCCTATTAAATTCATAATACTGTCTCCATTATCGGCAGTCTTTAATTTTTAAAATATCATTATAACATATATATTTAAAGATTGTTTTAATGCCAAATAATATTATTTTTAAATGTTTAGAGAAATTTTAAATACATATTTACTATAGTTTTAGAGCCGTTTGACACGATGTTATATTTTGTATAAAATATGTTACGAAAAATATGCGGAGAAAAATTAACACCGTGTGTGTGCTGTGAAATAACGAGATTATAGAATAATTTGTAGGAAATTCCATAATTATTATCATTTAAGAATACGCTCGCTTCAAATTCAAATTGAGCACACGCGCATTACGTAGTAACAGCGATACACAGTACTGACATATATTGGCCTTCTCTCTCAACACTCCTTTCCACACAATCATCAATGCTGTTAGCATGCGAATAGCGCATCCTTTACTTAATCATCCTAGGTGTTAACTCTGTGTCGTGCAAGTTTTTTGTCACGTGACCACTGTGCACACTGAGCAAGAAAGTTAAAGACGAACGCTTTGTTCAGATTGTGCAGTTATTCTAACCTTATTATTATTATTATTCTTTTTGTAAACAAATAAATAAGGTGTGTTTGATTACATGAAGTCTGCCTCCTGCTACTTGTTTTGTATGATAATATAAAAATAACGCATGAAGGTTTTGGAATGCTTTTAAGTAATATAAAAGACATTTTATTTGATGAGGAAGGCAATTCAGAAGAATTTTCCAAATCAGAAAATGTTTTGGAAAAAGTGTTTGAATATGCAGAGAGTACTGTTCCAAACATAACTACAAATCAATTTAAAGTACATTTCCGCTTGAATCCAGAAAATTTTGAGTCTTTTTGAGTGCATTTACATGTTCCACCATGAGGTTCATGTCTGTACTATTTATTTTGCAAATGCTGTAGGCATAAACAATGATATCTTGATTGTTTTCAATCATATTATTTTGTAGAAATAATAACTTATATTTTTACCGGGGAAAACACTATTGAACAGATTACCGCACGACCTGAACTTGTGACGATTGTAAAACACAAACTGCACTGCACGATATTTGCCGAACGATCTTCGTGCAGCACAGAGCACACAGAAACTTTATGCCGAACGTTTCTTGTGTAAATCATGCAGAATGCGTAGATTATTAGCTTATGCCGAACGCACCTGAAGTCGACCACGATAAAATGCTGTCTAAACCGGCGCGAGGTCAAGATTCAAACGTAAAATTAAGTATTCATACCCTGCGATTGCGTTATGTCGTTTTCGGTTATGAGTACGTACGTGGTTCGCTGTCACAAATCACGAGTTGCACTTACGAGAAACAGCACACGTCAGCACCAAAGTCTATTAAAAATGTTTTTTCGTTTCATGGTCAATGGACCAAGTAATGACTTGGTCCATTGACTCAATGACAGCCCGTGGCGTTACGAATTGAAATCACAGGGTACCATACACTTATGAGCGTATTCCCCGAATTTCGAATGATACCAGCATGTAGAGTGATTTTTTGACTGGTTGCGAATGCGTGATCTCGGACGTGACCTAGGCGTGTGCGAGCGTGATCTCGGACGTGATCTAGACGTTCGAGATCTAGAACGCGATTCTCGTTGGAGTGCCGCGACTTGCAGTTGGAGATCGTCGATCCTTTTCATCACCTGCTCGAGTGTGGCTGCTGAATCTGCTGTCTCTGATATCGTGGAGAACGTTGTGGTCCCTGCAATGGGTGATGACGGAGAGATTTCCATGATTTTGTCAGCAAGTTTAGCGGCCGTATCCAGATCCGAGTCCGTTTGGGTGGCTAGGATTTCTTGTAGATGCCTAGGAAGTCTTTCAATCCAGAGTATACGGAGAAGTGAATCGGTGATTGAGTCTCCACCGAGATCCCGTAATCGGCGAAGGTATTGTGATGGTTTGCGATAAAGTTCTTCTTGGTCTAGCGATGCTGATAGACGACTTATTAGTTCCGATTTAATTTTATCATACTTGCCAGTGGTAGGCGGCGCAATTATTACATCCTTCACTTCCGCGGCGTATTTCGGCTCGAGGTTTCCTATTACATACCCGAATTTTGTGGCGTCTTGCGTGATATTGTTGATAAGGAAATGTGCTTCCAGTTGACTGAACCACAGCATAGGGTCTGCAGGCCAGAATGGGGGAACATGGACTGCAACGCGATTCATGGTGGTTTGTTCTTCGTCAAACATAGTGCTGCTATCTCTGTAGGCTCAAGAAAATCGTGCGCGCACTATATAGTCGAGAGAATCATACACGAACACACACACCGCGTATTAACGCTGCACAAGACTTCACTTTCTATGTAGTTACACTCACTTTCATTTAAAATCACGTTAGGGTCATCACTTTGATATACCGCCAGGTTAAGGCATGTATTGTATTAAGTTGATACACAGACATGTTGTTAAATAGCACATTTACAATAAATCACAGAAGTAACGAATAAAAATAACTGTAAATATTCTACGTCTTCTCTGCTCAAGGGTCGGTCAAATAATGTCCCTTCTACCTGCCAGAAGTGCCATACACACCCTTGAATATGTGTTGAGGTAAAGAGAAATAAGTTTTATGATGTAACGCATGTTTTAACTGTACTATAACGGTTTTCTAACCGTACTTGGTCCAGCAGTTGCAAAACGTTCTTGCAGTGCTAATATGTATTATATTTATTTTATTAATTATTCATGTATTTGCCGGCGACTAGGCCAAAACTACAAAAACAGATACTAAATATACATAAATATACACAAAATTTCAATATTATTCATAAGTAATGCAATATAACAAAATGACAAGATAACAAAATAATAAATACATATAGACATATACGAGTAGTTTCAACTACTGGTTTAGACGGTCTTATATCAATACAAAAAAAAAATTAAATGAAGTGTGAATTTTCACACATTTCAGTGTTTTGTAGGTATTTAATAAGTGTAAGAAGCCAACATAATACTGGATGTCTAGGTATATTTATCACATTAAAATTAACAGTTTTTTTTTTGATAATCACTTGTATTCGTTATTTGAGAAAAAAGAGCTTCCATTTAATTTTTTTAAACAAAATTTAAATAATTTGCCAAATAATTCCAGCGTTTTTTTTTTCTGCATTTGCTTCGTATTCAAGGTTTCATTAGATTAATAAGAAATATTTACAGTGTAGAGTGTAGTGTGATGTGGTGTGAGTAACTCAGTTCGCAACTATTAAAAAAATATTAATTAAATATAATTTAAATTATTTTTTTAATATTTTTAGTTCCAAAAAAAAAAAAAAAAATTCACGCAATATCTTAGCTGTAAATACAAAAAATCCATAACATTAGCCATAATTTAACCAGGAATTAAGTCTTAAAAAGTCTAAATATATATATATATATATATATATATATATATATATATATATATAGTATATATATATATATATATATATATATATATATATATATTAATACATAAGAGTATTTGTTTATATTTATCCCGGGATGTATTTTTTTGAACTCTCAGTATTTTTTCTATATATGAGTCAAAGAGTTGTATAAGCCTGCCAAATTTCAGCTTTCTATGCTAAGCCGTTTGACTACAATTTCTATCTTACAGGCATACAGACAAATACATGAGTGAGATGATACGGGTTTTTTGGTGGTCATACCTACAAAACCCTGAAAATGAAAATTTATTCATAATATTACAAAAGAGAAAAAATAAAATAATTTAAACTAATTTTTGTTAATACTCATTCAGTTTAGATTTTATTCCTGTTTTATCAATTTAAACAATTATTTGTCATTCAAAACGTGATTGGTTCAAGTGTAAATAATCGGTTTTTCGTATTTTTGCTCATTTAAATTTTAATAACATCTTTGAGTTCAATGTTTGGGATCTTAAAAATAAGTGGGTTGAAAAATTAGGTTCCTAACATATTGCAAACAGAATTATGACAAATCACGTTTTGACTGTTACCTCCTCATATACAAATATATATATCTCAATAAATTATATATTTTTGCAAAAATATGCCAAAAAGTTTTGCCCACTGCCTTGTCTCCCAGACGGTCGATTTAAAAAATAATTTATAGCATTAAATTGAAAACTATTTAGAACAAAATAATTAAAGACTAGGTTAACGACCACAAATTAGTTCTTAAAAAATACAGGCGTTCAGCATTTGAGATCTCTTTCACTTACTTATCTACGAAATTCTGAACTGTGTTAAAATTCACACTTCAAATATTTTTTTTTTTTACGAAACTTCTTAATAATTGTTTACTAATAAGAAAACATGGTAACCGGCTGTAAAGGGACCAATTACCATCGAATATCACAGAAAATGATAAAACACACTAAAATATTGTGCAAGGCTGCACACATAAAACAGAAAATACGATTCTCTCAGGAAGAATCATCTTGTCCATGAGTACCCTGTCGTCACCTAAAGCAACGGTCATAGCGCTGGCCTAACCTCTTCCTGATATCCTCGAACTGGACACATTGAGTTAAAATACGTAACATAGACAAATCTGTGTTACACGTCTCACAAATAGGAGGCTCTTCGCCTCGAAGGAGATGGGTTCACCAACAGTGGCCTATACGGAGGCGTGTGATGACGGTTTTCTACCTGCTGTTAATTCAACAGGAAGAACCCCATAGTTTAACGTCTCCCTTAATCAGTAATAAAAAAGTTGCCTAAAGAAAGTTTAGTTTAAAATTCCAATTTATAGTGAAAAATAAAATTGGGTATGAAGTGTGCATTTAAATGCTCTAGCTATAGTGTCAATTTGACCTAATTTAACCGAACTCGTATGTCTCGTAGTTTTCAAGATCCTTATATATTCCCGGTTAATGGTACGATGATGGTCATTTCAGTTAAATATTTAAGCTCTTTAAATGTGAAGGTCACAGGCTTTAGCGTGAAGTGCAATTACGGTCACCATTTAACGTTAAATAAATGCTTAAATTTTTCTTTAAGCCACAGCCAGATATATCTCTCTATAGCGCTAAATTTGATGTATGTTTGACACTGGATCAGATTGTAATGTTTCCCGAAATTGTATTCAAAGTTAAACATTTTTATTTACAAGAAAATGGAATTGATCCATGTTTTAGTTCATTTAATTGCCGAGGAAGATGACAACAGGTAATAAAAAATTAATTTATAAACATTATAAATTATCAAAAATATGTACTTTGTATTGTTAGGAACAATTAGTTTTAGATTTTTTATTCGGCTGGCAAAAAAAATGATTTTCTACAAAATTTTGCAACCACTACATAATGGACAACCTGCAAGGCAAGACAAACTTTGACTACATCTCAAAGTGTTAGGAACTATCAACTTTTTGGCAACTAGTTCTGACCAAAAAGCTGTGGGGAACTCCATTTTTAATTGCAAGTGCCAGAGTAGTTTAAGCAAAGCTATAAACCAAGTATGCAGGCTCATTACGAATCGCTTAAGCCATGTGTGTTATTTTGTATGAAAATTACCTATGAACATACATTTTTATCTTAAAATTATACTTTTACTATTTATTATTTTTGGGTAAATATTGTAAATATGGTTTAATAAATCATGTACTTTGAATTCATTTTGCTATGTATTTTTTTGCATTTTCTTCAATAAATCAAGATTTTAAGTTTTTGGTTACATCACGTTATATATTCTACCAGCCAGCACTAAAAACACTAAATTAACATGTCTACTATTTATTTCTCTATTTATTCAATGCGCACAGACAGAGACAGACAATTCTCTGTTAAACGTTACTCACAATTCTGTAGCTGAAGTATTTAAATTTAGTTGACCATAATAGCAAAATTTTAAATAATTTAACTGTCGAAGTTAAAGATTTATTTAGCCTTAAATTCTGTAAGATTTACATGTTGGACCATATTCGCACCATTAATGAGATACCCGATACATAACCTATTTTTCGTCGCAGCTATCTGTTTTCCACAAAGAACCTTTCTTACGCTGCCTGACAAGCAATTAATGCATATGTTGAGTTGGCTGGCAAAACTGTGTTCAAAAAGTTCTTGTGGTAGCCACTTTCCGAACTTCCGAATTTTTCTCATCTTATGTAATCATTTCAAAATTGTTGCTCTATCAACTCCCAACGAGTTATCAACCTTAACTGTAATAATTACAAAGGTTTCAAACAAAAAATATTGTTTTTATAAATTTCAATTTAGTATTGAATGATTAATGATTTCATTGAAAATTTTAAAGAGTAAGAAAATATATAATGAATGCAGAAACGGAACAAAAATAATTGACAGTATTCGAAAGTAGAGAGATTCTTTATTTTAATATTGCCATGAATATGCAAATATTTAAAATTGAAAGAGATAATATTAATTCAAAATTGTGAATATTTATATTCTAAAAATAAATTTAGTCCATATGCATGATATATAATAATAATAATAATAATAATAATAATTTTACTAAACAGCCCGAAGGCCAAAATAATATATACATTTAACGAAAAACAGAAACAAAAAACAAGACAAATTGGAGTTCAGTTTTAACAATTGTGAACCCAAAAATTAAAGAATACATTTATAGTTTAAGTTAGTAGATATTTAATATATCAGCTGAGCTGACCAACAAGTGTGAAACGTTTTGTCAAAGCGTAGACACTCCCGAATCAACAAGTTATTAGATTTAAGTAATCTACTACGTAAACTATAAACGTATTTTCTAAGTACAGCCATACAAGTATTAACTTCATTCATAACAAACATTTCACTTGCACTACAATATTTGGAAAACCCATTGATAACTCTAAATGCATTGTTGTAGCAAACAACTAATTTACGAATACCGGTTTTGGTGGTGTTAGCCCAAAGAGCAGATGTATACATACTGCCACAAAACGTATTAAAGAGGTATTTACGTACAACAGTACTGCATCTAGAGAATCTATGGTTTAGCATATTTGCTTTAACACATACAGAGCGACATTGCCTATCAATGTCAGCTGTATCATTTAAACCATCACAGATGATATGTCCAAGATAACACACAGAAGGTACTCTCTTAACGCACTGACCATTGAGAGAAATGTCGGGCACTGTATATCTCTTATTCTTGGGCTGAAATACAATAAACTCTGTTTTATTAACATTATATATATATATATATATATATTCGACAATATAGAAATTTATAAACACTATTCAAAATCAAAATATATTTTAACATATCATTTGTTCCTCTCAAAAAAAAGAAACATTGTTCAAAAACATTAAAATGTTTTTGTATTCTGTTAGGCTTATTGGAATATGAGTTTTGTAATGAAATAAATGATTTAATTAAGGTGACTAACCGTGAGCATTTTGTACTCATTTTAGAGTTACTGTACTCCAAATGTACTCCTTTATAGTAGCTTGTATTTCATTGTACTCCTTTAGGGTCCTCAGCATCAGCTGTTTTCTCGTTTTAATCTCAAGTAAGATGAATAGAGTCACATTAGATTCTTTAACTGAACGCTGGTGGTCTCTAATGACAAAATTTGTTACTTATTCCTTCTTTTATAAATTTCTAAGCGCCAGGTTGAATTAAAGAAAATTCTAGTATGATAACAATACTTTTCTTTCGATACTAGTATTTTAGTATTCGATACTTTTCTCGAATTTTTATTGGTATCGATATTTTTTTACTGGTAACCGTTTAATTTACCGTTACCGGTATAATTTTTATCGACATTATTTGTGTAGTAATGTGAATCAGCGATCCTAGCGATGAATTATAGTATTTGATATTAACTTATGTCGTAATAGTTTAGACTTTAACCGGAAACTATAAATCTAAAATCAACTACTACAGATAGCAGCACCAAATGTAACGCGCACATTTTAATAGTTAGGCGCCAATATAAAATCATTAAAATATTATTTTGGTAATTTACTGTAACTCACAACACTACAAAGCATTACAATTCGATTTATGTAATAGTGAAGAATATTTTAATTTGACAAATCTTAGTATAAGTCACTATTTTCATGAAAAACTTCCCAAAACGATTTGTTTGTTTTTTGTCATTTAAGCTCAAGTCTGTCAACATTTTTGTCTTGTAAATGATAAAGGATTGCTTGGGTGATCGTATCTAAAACAGTTCTTTTTTGTCATCTAATACCAGACGAAAAGTAAATTTATTTCGGCCTAGGCCGATTCGCTTACTTTTCAAACGGCTTGATGCTAACACCATTTATATGACATTTCTTAAGTTAGACTCTGAAAATTGTTGTGAATAACCTAAATTAATTGTGTGTATAGGCTATTCCAAAGTTTTAGGCGGAACCAAATTGAATTTTTATTTTTGTACGTTGTCACGACCTGTTTTTTAAATATTTTAGAGGGTTTTTTAAGTATGAGAGGGCTTTTACTAAACAAAATGATTAAAATCCTCACTTAATATGTAAAAATACTAGAATTCAAAATTTAGTTCAGATTAAACCAAAGAAACAGTAAAATGAATAGATAGAGGAATACTGTGAAATATATAGCGAGATTAACAGTAGAACATTTTAAAAAAAATTGATGTGAAGTGTGAATATTCACACATTTCAGGGTTTCGCAGGTATATAATAAGTGAAGGCGGTATGCTGAGTGTGTAGGACAAATTTTACTTTGTAGTAATCACGGCAAAATGAACGATATTTTTAAAATAATTTATCGTCTGTTAATCTTATAATAAGACCGGTTATTAAATTTACGCCTTTAAAAATTAAACACAACATTTGTCAAAATATAACTAGAATTTTGACAAAATAATTTCAATATAATAAAAATGCAAAAAAAACAGAAAAAATAAAATTCGCTCCGTACTCGAACTTGAAACCCTACGTTTTCCAGCTTACGACACCAATGCTCTAACCCATTAAGCTATCGCACGCCTTGCATGTGAGTGTCTTACATTGGTATAACTTTTGTACTTGGTGAACCAAAAACCACAAAAAATGCGTTATTTTCCGAAAACATAATCTGATCAAAAATTCCTGTTGTACTATTTCGGTTCACACCAATACACATTACTTAGAATTTTTTTAGATTTTTAGTTTAAACCATCTGGGCTACAGGGTGTGGGACAACATTTTTTTTGCACAATTTTGGCAAAAATCGCATCAAAATAATTTATTTTGCAAAAATAAAAATTTGATCGTTAATCCACGTACTAAGGGCTTTCATTTGATACCCTACTCAGAATTATAAAAAAATATTTTTTTTTTTCGATGAGCACATATTTGTTTATATTTTTAGGGGGATATGTTTTTTAGATGTTTTAGTATTTTTCCTATGTGCGGGTCAAAGAGTTTTATAAGCATGCCAATTTCAACTCTCTAGGTTTAGCCGTTTGGCTACAATTTTTACCGAACAGACAGGCAGACAGACAGACAGACAGACAGACAGACAGACAGACAGACAGACAGACAGACAGACGACAAAATGACGGTATAAGGGTTTTTTGGTCATACCTACAAAACCCTAAAAATCATAAGATAGACGTATAGACATAGAGACAAACAGATAAGTAGACAGAAGTTAGACGGCGAGACAAATAAAAACAACAAAAAAAGTAATCAAATCAAGCAAATGACAAATAAGACACTGTTTTATTGTGTCCCATGTCCCATGAGCCACTTGTACCTCCGTAACCTTAATTATGGCTTGTCAACTAAAAGGGAAAATTTGCTCATTCAACTTGTAACATGTAACTTATACTCTTGTAAATAGATGTTTGCTAAAATACACTCCAAGTTGAAATTGGAAACAAAAATTATTCATTGTCCTCTGGTACACTGCCTCAGATTAGCTACCACCGAAACAGTTAATTTTCTCTTAAGTGTTGTGTCTGAATTCGAGACTAATGGCGGTATTCTGAAGTTTCCATCCTAACACCCGTGAACTTAACACCAACGAAAATAACACTGCTCTATTAAATCAGATTTAACATCGCTGAAAAAAACAGTATTCTGAACAACCCGATGTAAAATCCAATGTTACAATTTGTTTCCGGTGTAGAATTAACACTGGGGCTAACTTCACGTTCGTTTTGACAGCCGTGTAATAATTATGTTTTATTGGGTTAACGTTTTTAAAACGGTTAAATAATTATTTATAAATTAGAAATAAAAACAGAAGACATTCAAAATGTAACTACTATTGCAGAAAAATCTAATTTGCAGGCTAAACCAAATGTTACTGCAGGATTAGGTACGGGTTATAATTATTAATGGAATTCCAGTGTTTGATATCAATCATATTACTACAAACCTGTTTCTTTTGTTTTGAATTGTAAATCAACATGGGTTTTTACAATTCAGGTAATTTTAACACAGGTAATTTCGACCCTTTTTAATGAGAGTACTTTCTCAGAAAAATGTTCTAATGTGTAACATGTAATCACAGGGATTGAGGGGTTGTTTAACCCCGGTAATTCCTACCAAAGATCTCTTACATAAATAGGATAGTTTGCAAAAATAGATCAGTCACACCGTTGAGTTACCTGAAAACAGTATATATTGCAAAGTTCCAGAATTTAAAAAAATGAGTGAATCGCTTCCAAATGCATCGTTCGAACAGTAAGTATTTGACATGTTAAAAGAAACTTAAGAATGTTATTTAAAAGAAACTTAATGTTATTTTGGTAGAAATTCCATTCTGTACTTCGGTATTGAGTGGAATTTGAGCCGTTATGCTTATAAAATAAATTTTCTTTTCTATATAGACAATCACGAAAGCGAAGTGATTTTAGTTGAAAATTTGTTCAAAATAAAATTTAACACCACTCTAATCTCAATTCCGTCGAGCTATTTGCTAGCGGTTAATCTAACAACTAAAATGTTAATTCACATCGACGAACGTTAACATAGCGACGTTTCAGAATACCGTTTTTCTAACATTGTTCAATTTCGGGCGATTCCGTCGATGTGCGACTTAACATCTAACTTCAGAATACCGCCATAAGAGTGATATCTGAAACTCTTAAGGCCTCCGATTTCCAAAACCATCAAAACCGCTGCTTTATCTCATTAAGGCCCAGTATTTCCACCTTACTGTTATCTATAAGAATAACTATCAATGGGATAATATTATCCTCTTGATAGTCACTAGGATAAATTGCTTTCTGTATTTCCAATTCTAGTTATCCCGTAGATAGCTATTCTGATTGAGAATAATATTTTCGAATGTTTTTTTATGTTGGTATTAGTAGCGTTATCTTAAACATAGAGAGACTTATACGCAACTCGCACGAATAAAAGAGATAGAGATACAAATAAATGACAACTGTCAAAATTTTGTACAGAAAAATGTGCGATAAACGCCCAAGAAGCGCAAATTTCAATATTTTCGAAACAAGGCAACTTGTAAATCTTGTGTTAAAATGTAAAAATGTTATAGAAAATAAAGCTACTGACGCTGTAAATCTAAAAGATAAACAAGGGGCCTGGGATTTTTTTTTATCTTGTTTAAAAGAAATGCAAAAACACTGAAAATTAAATACGACGGTTTATTTATTTTAATTTTTTTATTGGTGTAGAATTTTGCGTAGTATTTTAATTGGTGTAGTAGTAGTAATAATCTTTATTCATGCCTTTCGGCTTCGAATTAAGTACATTTCATACATATATTTTTTCCAAACCCATTAATTGTATAATAATCAACACTCACACAAAAATTCATTTAAAAGAAAAATTGATGGTGTAGTATTTGATGATATTAAATGCATTTTTCGCTAAACGAAATCGATTTATAAATTCTTTCTCATCGCAATGGTTCATATGATTTGGTCTAACACGAACTATGTATGGACGTTCTAAATACTCTACAATTTCTTCATCATCGTCTGCTTGCAAATCTTCTAAATCAACATCCATGATTTCTTTCTTTAAAAATAAATGTAAATTATTTAAAAATAATTGACAATATTTTTTTTATTTCAGTATAAATTAAAGTAGATTATTAAATTAAATTATTTTGAATTTATTTTGATACAGGTAATACACAATAAAACAGTACACATAATGGAAACAGGTGTATGTAATATGTATATAAAGTGTAGCTATGTCTAATATGTACATAGTACCTGTTATATTATATATTTTAAGTATATATGCTTATATTATGTACATTTATTTATCAATAAAATATTTTTTGACACCTATCTGTTAAAATCTGTAATTTTTATCCAATGGATAATATTTATCAGTACCTACACGTTGTGAATAACTTATCCTACAGATAACTTAGTTACTCTATAGATAAATAATTGGAAATACGCAAAAAATCGTTTATTCCTTTGATAACAACTTATCCCATAGATAGTCAATTTTATCAATGGTGCGAAATACCGGGCCTAAGTCTGTTTAAATATTTTGTATTGTTTTATATTAAATTTACTCTGCACTTCTGAAAATTTCAAATTGTTTACACTAGGCCAGTAGTATTCAACCTGTGTTCCGCGAAACCCTGTGGTTCCGTGGAACGTTTTCAGGGGTTCCGCAACTTTAAGTGAATGGTTTTATTCTGTTTCTTTAATGATTCTTTGCTTGGATACAAAAAATTTTAATCACCATTTTCGTCATCAGTAGGTCATATTTTTTATTTTTGTGGCCTTTGCTGCTTCGGCAATTTGCCAGGACAATTCTTATTTTTATGAAAATTCCATGCCTGAAAGGGATTCGAACCCGAGACATTAGCAACGCAGAGCACATGTGTTACCACTACGCTACACCGGTCGGTTAAGTTTACTTATCGACAAAAAGTTCAAATTTGTTGAGTAGTGATTATTATTTACTTCTTATATCACCTACCATTTAAATATGTACTTTGTACTGTATTGTTTTATTTTATGTATATAAAGCCGCATTCAGAGCTCTTTGAAATTAACGCGTTGTGTCTTATGGACTGTTTTAAGAAGGTCAATTGGTATGATCGGACATGCTCGTGCTTTGTCGTTGCTATACTACTGTTGAGCGATATAGTATAGTCTATCCACTGAGTTATGTCGGGTGCAAAGTCCAACAAAAATTTTTGAACTAAGAATATCAGTTGGGCGCTCCAGTGCCTAACAAACATTTTCCAGCATATTGTTTTGAATACGTTTAATTTCGGAGGCAAAATGTTATTTAAATTTTAATACCGCATTAAGTAGCAACTTCTATGTAATGAATAGTTATACATCATTTTACATAACATTACTCCTTAGTAATGTACCTGTACTCAATTTATGGTATTTTAATACCTGCCCCAAATTAACAGACTCAAGTTTAAGTACTTAAGTAACTAACAAATTAGTACAAAATAGGTACATTAACACATAAGTTGTTTATTACTTGCAATTGTTATCCAGTTAATTTGTGACTTGTTGAATATTGTTAGTGAATATTAATAAAAAACATTTTGTATTACCATAACTGATAAAAAATAATTATTATTAGCATATAATTATCACAATACAAGTCTTTGACTTAGGGTTACTAATCAACTAATAATTACTGAATATCATATTTAATTTGCAAATATACTCAAATGCCAAAATTTGTGCATTGAAACTTGTTTAAAACTGCACTTCAAATTTAAACCAAGGAATAGATCTCAGACAAACTTTATATAAGTGTACATTGTCTATTTTATTATATTAAGGGTTTAAATATTAAGCCCGTACTGTGCAGGGTTGTTCGAGCTCAGCGGGTGGCCAACTGATGGTAAGTCTAATACCCTTTTCACACTAGATCTTTAAGACGATTGAACTTAAACTTCATCGATGTTTAATATCGGTTTGCTTTCACACTTGATGTTTAATTTGAAGAAGAAATCTCCATGTAAAGCTAGTATGTATTGCCAACATAATTTCATATCGTTTGAATTTATTCTGTCATTATTTTGTATATCGAGGTTAGGAGAAGTTTATTTTTTATATTTATTTAAATAATAACGCAAATAATCTTCTCATAACCTCGATATATAAAATGATAACAGCTGAACATAGATAAAAGAAGAGAAACACAAATTCAAGGAGTATTTTTTTATAATGGGAATTAAGTTGGCAATGCGGGCGAAGTTTAAGACGCAGATCTCTGTCTTAAACATCGGTCGTGTTTAGACGAGGCCGTACGGTTTCACATTAGCGGTTAAAGATCCATTCACTTAAACATCCGATCTTAAAGATCTAGTGTGAAAAGGGTATTAGATATTTCATTTGCATTTTACGTGTATACATCAAGGATAGCGGCATTACCAGAATGTGTCACTTGAATCTGTATTGAACTTTGCACCCAACATAACTCATACCCTTTTCACACTAGATCTTTAAGACGATTGAACTTAAACTTCATCGATGTTTAATATCGGTTTGCTTTCACACTTGATGTTTAATTTGAAGAAGAAATCTCCATGTAAAGCTAGTATGTATTGCCAACATAATTTCATATCGTTTGAATTTATTCTGTCATTATTTTGTATATCGAGGTTAGGAGAAGTTTATTTTTTATATTTATTTAAATAATAACGCAAATAATCTTCTCATAACCTCGATATATAAAATGATAACAGCTGAACATAGATAAAAGAAGAGAAACACAAATTCAAGGAGTATTTTTTTATAATGGGAATTAAGTTGGCAATGCGGGCGAAGTTTAAGACGCAGATCTCTGTCTTAAACATCGGTCGTGTTTAGACGAGGCCGTACGGTTTCACATTAGCGGTTAAAGATCCATTCACTTAAACATCCGATCTTAAAGATCTAGTGTGAAAAGGGTATCAGTGGATAGACTATACGAGCGTGTCCGATCATACCAATTGCCCTCGTAAAAACAGTCCATAGCAAACAACGTATTAATTTCAAAGAGCTCTGCATGCGGCTTAATGACTGCTAATATATGTAATAAATAAATAAGTAAAATTCAAAACAGCATATCGCTCATTATTCGATTCAATTTTTATTTATAATTTGCATTAAAAATGATATTAGGTAGGTATAGCCAGGCCCGACAAGAAAGAGGAAGGGTAGCCGGGAAAAATACCCGGGGATCCCGGGTGTTTGGGGCCCCAAAGTCATGGGGAGAACCCTAGGAGCGGCCTGGCATCGGGGCAAGTGCCAGAAGCATGTGGCCGTCACTCACTTGTATTGTGAAAGTGAAGACTTTTTTTTTTGCTCATCACTTGTATTTCTGGAAGAGAGGACCTTGTTTTTTTTAGGTCATCAGTTGTATTACCCGGGGCCCGCAAAGAAAGTTTCTACCCAGGGCCCCAGAAGTCCTCTCGGCGGCCCTGGGTATAGCATTATTTAAAAAGTAAAATAATATATTATATCTTTATTTAAAAATTGATGTGAAGTGTGAATTTTCACACATTTCAGGGTTTCGCAGGTATTTAGTAACTGAATGATGATTATTTGGGATGCCAAAACAAATTTTATGTCAAAATATTTTTTTACGAATTTTAATTCGAATGCTTAATACCATTATTTAAGTTTCTAAATATGTGCAGCATTTTTTTTTTATATAGCAAGGTTTATTAAGATTTTGAAAATTGCGCCTATGGTAAATGCAACATTTACCAAAATATAACTAGAATTTTGACAAACAAAAATGCAAAAAAAAACAGAAAAATTAAAATTGACAGGAATCGAACTCAGTTAGCACATTACAAAGCTACGACACAACGCACTACGCTACGAGTGCTTATTTATCTACTGTGTTACATAGCGAATTAAATATTTAACATACTTTAGTTAAAAATACAAAAAATGCGTTATTTTCCGAAAACATAATCTGATAAAAAATTCCTGTTTAGTTTAAACCATCTGGACCATCTTGACTATGTTACAATACATAAATTGTTTAAAGTGAGTCGTAATTACACATAATATACACAAAATAGTTTAAAATAGAAGAAAAAATAAATAAATGTATATAGTACTAAATATTAAAACAAGAGTTCAGAGAAACTAGCTAGCAAGCGCGTTAAAATTTGTAAGACAAGAATTCATTGACAGAATAAAATGGATTGTCTGTTAAAAAAAAAATTATTTTATTTTTAAAAGTATTAAAACAGTCAGATTTAAAATTATTAGGCAGTAAGTTCATGAACTTTACTGAATAATAGTTAGTACTATTTCTTGATGTTTGGAGTCTTATATAGGTTGGATAGATTTTGCCTTTATTTCGAGTGTTGTAGTTATGTACCTGCTCATGTGTTACAAGTTCATTGAAGTTTCTGTGGGCACATTGCAAGTTTCTGTTGCACATTTTTGGCAAAAATCGCTTCAAAATAATTTATTTTGTGAAAATAAAATTTTTATCGTTAAGCCACCTACTAAGGGCTTTCATTTGATACCCTACTCAAAATTTAAAAAAAATATATATATATTTTTTTCGATGAGCACATATTTGTTTATATTTTTAGGGGGATATGTTTTTTAGATGTTTTAGTATTTTTGTAGGTCATACCTACAAAACCCTAAAAATGATCTACATGACTAAATGATCACTCCAACACTACACTCTACAGTAGAGTGTATTGCGGTGTGGTGTGTGTAACTCGGTTCGCAATTGTTTTTTTTTTTAATATTTATAATTTCAAAAAGAGACACGCTCTACTTTAGCTATAAATAAAAAAAAAATATATAATACATAACATTATTAACCCTAATTTAGCCATGAATTAAAAAAAATAATAATAATAATTTTTTCAAAAACATAAAAACTGCAATATTTTCCAAGTATCCCAAATTACAACTTTCTATGTTAAACCGTTTGGATACAATTTCTACCGTACAGACAGACGCATGAGGGACGTCATAAGGGTTTTTTGGTGGTCATACCTACAAAACCCTAAAAAGACAGCCTATTGTGGCTTTTTGCCTCGGGATTCCAAATTTATTTATTTATTTAGCGTATAGCATACAAAATTATGCGTCCATATAATATTCTAAATATAAAATGTACAATAGTCAAATTCTTACATCTAGGGTTTCAAGCCAATCTACTAGATCTTGTGTAACATGAAGTAGATCTTCTTTGGATCCTTGGTAGGCTCGGAGTGGGCAGTCGAAGGTGATATGACTGATTGTCTGGTTTGATGCACCACAGTCACATTGCGGTGTTGGGCAAGTTCCCCATTTCGCTAAGGTATCCGAACATCTACCGTGGTTACTGCGAATGCGGTTTAGCGTAACCCATAGGTGGCGGAGCAGATTAAAGCTGGGAGGTTCTTCTTTTGGATTTAAAGAGCGCCAATTTTCTGGGCATTTTTCCAGCCAACTCTCTACCCAGACATCGCAGATGTTGAAGTCCTTGCTTTCTATGAGCTTGGAAGTGGAAACAGGTGGCCGTCTTGATTTTAGACGGCAACGCTCATTTGCAAATTCACTATGTATAGGAAGATGGGGGTTTGTGCTGATTTTTCTGCACTCCTTAGCCCATGCATTTTGTCGGCGTAGATCCGGTGGAGCTATGTTGCAGAGGGTTGGCAGCCAATATAGGGGAGTGGATGTTATTGTGCCAGAAATTAATAGCATTGCCCTGTTTAGCTCTACGTCGATCTTGTTTACATGGGCGCTATTTAGCCAGATCGAGGAACAATACTCTGCAGTCGAGTAAACAAGACCCAAAGCAGAAGTACGCAATACTTTTGGGATTCCAAAGAAATAGCATTTAAACTGTAGGGTTTCGCAGATGTAAGAAGGTTGAAGACCACTGCGGTAGGCTCATGCAGAATAAAATTACACACACCTAAAATACTCACGAGAACACCCTGTAGTTGATTTCAATTTAGCATCGACTGCCGTTGAAGTGGCTTCTTATCGCCATTACGGCTGTTCTATTTCTTCCTCTTTAAACACATTACTTTAACTCATTCCTGATCGTGAAGCTCCATTAATTTCTCATTAGCTTTTTCATATTTTCACTCGGTTAACGTTTGATAACTCTTTCTTTACATCGATGTTGGCTAAATTAACTGTTTTTATGACACGTTTTTTTATAAAAAGACGATTTTATTTATTATGTACTTAAAAATGATATCCTTTTTCGATTATTAGTTTTAAATAATCCTCCACTCACACTTAAGGGCGTTCTAGAAACCGAGAATCTCACAAAGAACTGAGACGCAGTTAAGTTATTTTGGTTAGCATAATTGTTAACATATAAGTTACCGTAAAAATAATTTAGAAAATATTGGAGATATATATAAACAATTTTTCTTTTTAAAGCCTCATTTATAATAGGTCCATTACTTAATGCATAGCATATCAATAAAGATGGGACAAAAGGTTTTCATTGTTCTCAACATCTGTTTCTAATAAACAGATCAGAATACTTTGTTTATGCTATGGATACATAGCACATCTATTATAAACGAGGCTTAAATTATGAACATTCCAAAAAGTCCCGGTAGAGATCTGACTGTTCAACATTAAGGTAGATGTGATAGTATTTTGTTGTGTAATTATCAGACGCGCACCCAGGGGAGGGGGTCACGGGCTTCAGTCCCCCCCTCCTCAAGAGTGCCAAAAGCACGCGAGTTTTACATGTTTTTGTCAAAATACAAATGATAACCTTTTTTTAGGTAATCACTAGTATTTTGGAAGTGAGGATCCTTTTTGTTAGGTCAACACTTGCAATAACAATTTGATCTTCTGAGACCTCATCCCTCAAGAAAAATTCCTGGGTGCGCGACTGGTAGTAGTCCATGGTTAGTAAACTTTCTATTCCTTATTTTTTGGGCGCTGTTAAGCCGCATTCAGAGCTCTTTAAATTAAGAGGTTGTAGACTGTGCTTTGTTAGCTCTAATTTATGTTTCTATGCATTCTTTTTACCGTTCCATGTACCGTTCACATCTCTTATAAATTAGTACGTTACGAATAGCCCTCCATCTGTGAATTTTGAAACCAACTATTTAGCTTTGTAAAATATTTTATTGTTGTCTTAGATTTTAACCAATTACCTAAATTGATCACATTTACTGTCCGTCTTTGTAATTTTGAGTAGTCACCATATGACAACATTTCTGGTGACAGTGAATTGTCCATAAGCTACAGTGCATAAGCTATTGATTTAAGAGCTCTGAATGCGGCTTTAGTCGAGTTGAATTCTGGCCCCACTCACATTAGTCCTCCATCTTGATCTGCTAACACTTGTTAAATCTTTGGTTAACCGAACCCACCATCTTTTGCATCATAGTTAACAAATAGAGTTAGTTCAAAAAAGGCGCAACCCATACCCGAAGTACCAAACAGTGAAGAAAATACAGGACAAAATACAATCGTTAAGAAACAATAGCTACCAAATCATTTTTCTATGGATACTGTCTCATATAGGCCTACGCGGAAACGAAAAAGCAGATAAAGCAGCGAAAGAAGCAATAACTACCCCTGAAATAAATATACCAGTTCCAAAATACGATTACATCAAATTCATTAAGAAAAAGATACGTGAAGAATGGAACGACTACTGGAGGAACACTAACAGCAAACTATAGAAAATATCAAAAAATGGCCAGCAAGAGAAGACAGAAGAGAACAAGTAGTGCTCACAAGACTACGAATAGGACACTCCAACGTAACACACAAACACTTACTTCAAAAAACACCAGAAGTAAAATGCGACACTTGTAACACGTCTCTAACAGTAAAACACATCTTAACCGACTGTACAAAATACAACCACCACAGACAATTATGCAACATACCCAGAGATATCACACAAGCACTTACACCCTCATCTACAATGGAACATAACATCATAAATTATCTTAAGGCCATAAATATGTAGAATAATTTGTAAAAAGACTATACCGGGTGTTAAAAGCCTAGATGCTGAAGCACCCAAAAATTGTAATAAAAAAAGGCGCAGAAGTATTCTGCGATAAAGTTTTTAACTCTAGCTATAATTTATGCTTTCGTCTATTATTTTTCTGTTATGTAGTAAGATCATCAAATGTTAGAAATGTGAAAAATATGTATTTCTTTAATTTAATGCAGAATTTTAAAAATTAAGTGGTGACTAATAATTTTTGCCAATATTCGGCTTGTATTATCTACCACATCTTTTCCCCCTGACTTGAAGAGTGCCAACCTAAAGAAATCATACTTGTTAAAATAAATTCAATAATCAAATTTTATAAGCATTAATGCTATAAGCTGTTCACTTTTGTAAGAACAACAGAGTTTTGTAGGCATGACCACCAAAAAACCCTTATAACGTCACTTATGTGTCTGTCTGTCTATCTGCACGGTAGAAATTGTAGCCAAAAAGCTTAAAGTTGGTTTTACACAGTTCAATTTACTGATCAGTTATTTTGTCATTTAATTCATAAATTACGAGCTGTGAACAAAAACAAAAGAAATAACTTACATAATGTGATGAATTAGAACGTTAGTGGTTGTCACATTTGAACACGAAACACATAACGTACACATTTTTTGGTTATGCTACAACTAAACAGTTGGCAATAACTAAACAGATAAAATTATACCTAGAATTCCTTACAAAATTGATGAAAAATTGAACTTGTTCTATTTTCAAAACAAATTGATCAATTATTTCATCAATAAATTGAACATTTTACACACATTCAATTTATTGATCAATAAATTGAACCGTGTAAAACCCGCTTAACAGAGAAAGTTGATATTTGGCATGCTTATCAAGACTATGACCCACATATAGGAAAAATACTGAAAGTTCAAACACTTCCCGAGATAAATATAAAAAAATTTGAGTGGCATATAAAATGTAACCTCTTAATGAGTGGATCAGCAAGCAATTTTTTTTGTTTTTTTTTTTAAATATGTCAAAAAAACTTTTGTCTCCCACCCTATCTCCCAACAGGGTTGATCTAAAAATCTGCAAAAAATCTCCATAATAAACATTGATGCCCCCGGAATAGTTCAATATGAATTTTTGATCAGATTAGTTTTTTGAAAAATGCCGATTTTTTGTGACGTTGATAAAATAAAATATTTTTTTAAAATTTATTATGTGCCCAGCAAACATTTTTATACGGGCCAGTGCTGGTAAAGCACATACTCCCCGGCATTGAAAGTAATGGGCCAGTGCTGGCATTTCGTACTGGGCCAGTACCCCGGTGTCCCGTGGCCGTTATTGGCCCATTGATTTATCAGTTGCCGGCCCAACAACGGTAAAGTGCATTGAAAGTAATGGGCCAGTGCTGGCATTTCGCACTGGGCCAGTGCTGGCATTTCGCACTGGGCTAGTGCTGGCATTTCGCACTGGACCAGTGCTGGCATTTTGCACTGGGCCAGTACCCCGGTGTCCCCGTGGCCGTTAGCTGGCCCATTGATGTATCAGTTGCTGGCCCAGCAACGGTAAAGTGCAAAATAATCGCATTAGTTGCAAGATTTATTTCTGACGGACCAGTGCATATATTATACCTACTCTCTAGTGTTTCAAATGTAACATATCCCAGCAAACATTTTTATCCGGACCAGTACTGGTAAAGTACATACTCGCCGGCATTGAAAGTAATGGGCCAGTGCTGGCATTTCGTACTGGGCCAGTACCCCGGTGTCCCGCGGCCCTTAGCTGGCCCATTGATGTATCAGTTGCTGGCCCAGCAACGGTAAAGTGCATTGAAAGTAATGGGCCAGTGCTGGCATTTCGCACTGGCCCAGTGCTGGCATTTCGCATTGGTCCAGTGCTGGCATTTTGCACTGGGCCAGTACCCCGGTGTCCCCGTGGCCGTTAGCTGCCCCATTGATGTATCAGTTGCTGGCCCAGCAACGGTAAAGTGCAAAATAATCGCATTAGTTGCAAGATTTATTTCTGACAGACTAGTGCTTATATTATACCCACTCTCTAGTGTTTCAAATGTAATATATGTGTTCTTACCCAGTATTAAAATAAATCAATGGTTAGGTGCAAAATAAATACTCATTTGGCCATTTTCACCATCGTTGAATAAATTTATTTAAAAAGTAAAGTTGACAATATCGCATCGGTTTTAAACTATTAATGAAGAAATTAACATTGCTGTCAATAGAATGATGCGATATTGTTAACTTAAGTTGTTAAATAAATTTATTGAACGATGGTAAAACTGGCCGATTGTAAATTGAATTAACAGTTATAATTTATTGATTTATTTATAAATATTAAATAAATATAATTTCAGGAATAACAGGAATTAGTTTATTTAATTTATTAATTTAATGAAGAATTTTAAGAAAATGGTTTTCTGCCATTTCGGTCAAACCAATTGCATCCTAAAGATAAGGGGTGACTAATAATTTTCGCCAATATTCGTCTTGTATTATCTACCACATCTTTTCCCCCTGACTTGAAGAGTGCCAACCTAAAGAATATACTTGTTAAAATAAATTCAATAAACAAATTTTATAAGCATTAATGCTATAAGCTGTTCACTTTTGTAAGAACAAACTAGATCTGGTTATTTTGGTGATTTTTATAGTGTATTACTGACTTTTAGAAACTTGGTTATATTGTAAAAAAAGCTTTACAGTTTTTGATTAAGTTTGTATTATTTTAGGTTAGTATTATATTTACAAAATATTTATCATGTCACTATTCAAAATGAAATATGACAAATTATATTTTTTAAATGACATATTTATAATCTTGTATCAGATTTATTAATAATTGAAAATTTTATTACATGAAAAAAACTATGATTGAACTAAACTAAAAATTAAACAATTTAATATGAAACAGTTTGTGTAAACTACGTCCTTACATCTAACAAAACACACACAAATCACAATAAAAAACTGTATAATCTTGATAAACTGTCCACCAACACGTCCCAACTTGTACTCACAGAATATCACTTGTACCGACCCTCGAAGGCCACGCCATTAGGGTGTTTTATGACTAAGAACGATCATAAGCACTGGCCCGCTAGAAATAATCTTGGATTAATACAAATAAGGAATGCTTATAAAATGCTGGTAAAGTACTTCGTATAGGTGGAGTCCGAAATACAAATGTGAAGTACATTATTAATAATGGCGTTGCACTTACTTTTGGTGCCAGCAATGTACCAGCGTAAAAGCAGTTTGCCGGCATTCGGCCGTTAGTTCAATGTTTGCTGGGATGTGTACTTACCCAGTATTAAAATAAATTAATGGTTAGGTGCAAAATAAATACTCATTTGGCCATTTTCACCATCGTTGAATAAATTTATTTAACAAATAAAGTTGACAATATCGCATCGGTTTTAAACTATTAATGAAGAAATTAACATTGCTGTCAATAGAATGATTCGATATTGTTAACTTAAGTTGTTAAATAAATTTATTCAACGATGGTAAAACCGGCCGATTGTAAATTGTATTAACAGTTATAATTTATTGATTTATTTATAAATATTAAATAAATATAATTTCAGGAATAACAGGAATTAGTTTATTTAATTTATTAATTTAATGCAGAATTTTAAAAATTAAGTGGTGACTAATAATTTTCACCAATATTCGGCTTGTATTATCTACCACATCTTTTCCCCCTGACTTGAAGAGTGCCAACCTAAAGAAATCATACTTGTTAAAATAAATTCAATAATCAAATTTTATAAGCATTGTAGCGAACCGGTACGTTACTTTATAACGTACCATTTATAGTCCACTAGGGAGCGAGCCTGTGGTATAATATTACGTCTAATCTCAAACTAAAGTGAGATTACTGACTAAAGGAGTTTGGGTAGTAGGCGTGAGTGTTATCCAGGGTTCATCATTACGATATGTGAATTAAATGATATGTATTGTTGTACTTACCAACCGACTGAACAGGTATCTTGTATTTAAGTTTGGATCTTAAATGTTCACTAAAGTATTTAGGAGTGAATGGTTACACACGTTAAATAAGACGATACGAGTTTTAGTATTAAGTTTAAAGTTTTATTAAAATATAAAATTACAATTAGTTTTTTAAATGTTCAAAAGTATATGAGTTTATGAAATATTGAAAAATAATATGAAATAACCCGAATCGGTAGCACACCAGAATGTCGAACCAGTTCCTCTAGAACCCCACAAGTTTGATCTTTAAGTTAACCCAGCCGAATACGTTCTGATCTCTTCTCGAGAGAGCTAGGGGTTTAAATAAACAGTTTGGTAGTATTTCCAAGAAAAACAAAAGGTTTTATCTTTGATCAGGAGGAAGCTGTTCAAAGTTATTAGGCAATAACGTTGAATAACAGTCCTCTCGAACAATGAACCATCAAAACATATATTCCTAAAAATACGTGTTTTGGAGTAAAAATCTTAATTTTTATCTGATTATCTGAATTTTTAAAATGTATTCTTTAAATTCCCCTTGTACAAATGCATAAAAACGATTGCAATCTTTTTTCTACGAAATACTCGTGCTGGTGATTTGTGAGGGTTGGTTCTTTATTCCAGCGAACTGACATTCGTTGCAGCATTAATGCTATAAGCTGTTCACTTTTGTAAGAACAAACTAGATCTGATTATTTTGGTGATTTTTATAGTGTATTACTGACTTTTAGAAACTTGGTTATATTGTAAAAAAAATCAGCTGTGGCCACCACAGGACCGACCGCCATCGTAAAGTACTCGTATGAAATACATTCTAGCAGCAGAGTAGAAATAACTTGGCCTAATATTTTCTAACAGAGATATTATTTGTCATGACCATGGAAACTTTACATAAAAGAATGAAAAAATTTAGAATGAAAAATTTTAAAAAATTGTACAAAAAGTTGTCGAAATTTTTCGTTTTATCAAAAAACGTCTCAAATAAAAGTTATTAGTTATTGCATTTATAGCAACTTTTGTTCAATAATCTTTTTCGAAATATATTTTTTTTTGCTAAATATTCGCAAAAATCTTAAAATCGACACGAGTAAACTCCCATTTCTAGTCAACCGATTTTTACCAAAAGTTGATCAACTCGTGTCATTGATGTCAAAAGCTTAAATATGCAGTTTCATAAAAATCCTTTCAGCCTAATTTGCTCTGCACGTGTACACAGACGGACAGACAGACAGACAGACAGACAGACAGACCGACAGACATCATGCTAAAAATAGTCAAAACGTTATCTAGGGACCTCAATTCGTGGAGATCCATCGAAATCTCGAAATGTCAAAATCGGTATGATCACAATACCTCCCTTATATATGTTGACGGTCGGTAAAAAGCTTTACAGTTTTGGATTAAGTTTGTATTATTTCAGGTTAGTATTATATTAACAAAATATTTAAGATGTCACTATTCAAAATAAAATATGACAAATTATATTTTTTAAATGACATATTTATAATCTTGTAACAGATTTATTAATAATTGAAAATTTTATTACATGAAAAAAACTATGATTTAACTAAACTAAAAATTAAACAATTTAACATGAAACAGTTTGTGTAAACTACGTCCTTAAATCTGACAAAACACACACAAATCACAATAAAAAACTGTATAATGTTCACAAAACAACAACTATTTAAAAACACATCTTGACAAACTGTCCACCAACACGTATCAACTTCTACTGGACCTCGAAGACCAGGCGGTTAGGGCGTTTTATGACTAAGAACAATCAGACTTTTCAAATTATTACATTCAAAAAAAGTTTAGTTTTAAGTAAAAAGTATGAGTGAAGAAGAGACGATAGCCCGTATAAAAATGTTTGCTTGGATTAATACAAATAAGGAGTGCTTTTAAAATGCTGGTAAAGTACTTCGTATAGGCGGAATGCGAAATACAAATGTGAAGTACATTATTAATACTGGCGTTGCACTTACTTTTGGTGCCAGTAGTAAAAGCAGTTTGCCGGCATTCGGCCGTTAGTTGAATGTTTGCTGGGTGGTATCAAAAGAAAGTTATTAAGACACAGATTAAGAAATGAGAGGTGTTTTATTATTATTATTTTTTTCTTTTAACACGATTTTAGCCAAAAATGTGCTAGAAAAGTTCTTGTTCTGCACCCTTTTAACCAAAGGGGTTAAAATAAAAATCTGAAAAAATTATAGGTAATGTACATTGATATGAGCCGGAAATGTGCGAGAGAAATCATATTGCGTTTTTGAAAAAGATTGCAGTTTTTGACGAAATTAATTATTTCTTTAATTCATTGCTAAATAATGGCTAATAATGTTTTGGACTTTTCTGTATTTATGTCTAAGATAGAGTTTGTCTTTTTTAAAATTAAATCTAGGTATATAAAAAAAAAAAAATAACAGTTGAGAACCGAGAATATGTATAGACTCTTGTGTGGTGTTCAGTTATTTTAATATACTATTATAATTTGTGATTTTACGTGTTGTTTGGATTACTTAAGATTTTTGTTTTGTATCAAAGAGAAAAAAAATCATTTACTTAATGAAATACTTATAAAACAATTAACACATTATTAATAATAGTTGGATTACAGATAGGTGACTGTTACATATACAGAGCGGTCATAATTTCTTGTCAGTTATGCAATAGTTGACAGAAACATTTTATTATCAAATTTATTTCCAAGGACATGCACACATAGACGTAGATTCGATTTTTATATTGGGTTATTTATGTTCAATATTTCACTTACCTCTAAGAGCTAACCTTGATCAACAATCGTCTTCCAATTACTATCTTAATAACAATAATATCAACAACAACAATAATAACGAAAAAACAGTAATATATGTTAACAAAAACCAATTAATTATGAAATGAACACTACTTTTTCTTTACGCGCCAATGAGTTAACGAACAACAAGAAGTTATCAATACAATATCGTTACTGCTCGGGTGAGATCGGACAAACGAGGAAATCTGATTAGTTCTTTGTTAAATTGGAATTTTTAGATATGAGATAGAATACAGTTTTGATATTTTTAAGCTCATTGTTTACTGTTATGTAACTAACAAGAAATTATGTTCACACGGTATGTATCAAGTAGTGCATTCATATAATATTATAGTTACATTTTTCAGCGATTTTAAAAATGTTTTTTGTTATTTGTCTTAACTGTCAGTGTCTGGTAATAAATATTAATTAAAATATGGCTTGCGGCCAATTATTAAATTCACAAACTAATTTTAAATCTGCTGGAATAAACAACAAATTATAATCCAAAATTTACGTATGAGTATAAATTTTTCCCTATTTATAATTATTACCTTAAAATTAATAATTTTGTTTGTTTGAATACTGCTGTAAATTTATTTTCGCGCTCTAATTAGTAAAAATAACTACGAATCATGCCGTTTCTTTCTAATGCTTTGTTTTTTATTCAAATAATTTTGAAGGATAGTTGTCAACTTGGGTCACTATACGTTACTAAGGGTATGCAAATAATTATAATGATATAGACAGAGAAAACATATAGTATTGTAAATCGATACTTGTAGCAACGAACAGTCACTTATCAGCAATCCGACTATAGCGAGAATTTCGTTTCCGAAATTGAAAAAAATTAAACCATTTATCAACATATTTCTAATTAATTTGAGGAACACTTGAATACGGAGCAAATGCAGAAAAAAACGGTGGGATTTTTAAAATTTTTGCTTAGACATTAGGAAAAACCTCCTTTTAACCATCTTTTATCAAAAAGTACGTAAATTCATTGGCTTCTTCAACATCTCTTTTTGGATTTTTAGCCTAACCATATTTCCTGTGATATCTTTCTCATGACCGGCTATAAGGTAATAGTAATAATTTAAAAATTAAATTATTAAATATGTTACTGCCATAGAGCAGGGGTCCCTAAAGTGGTCGATATCGACCCCCGGGGGTCGATATGACATTGTTAGGGATCGATTCTGGCTCAGGGGTCAATTCTGAATCGGGGATCAATTGGGGGTCTATGGAGTGGCGTTATTTTTTTTTTTTGTAAAATTCAACTGGTTTCGTTATAGTCTGAAAATGAATTTATTTAAACCAAATATGCTCCATTATTATCGACAACGTTTAACCAGTTTTCGGGTAGAGCCATGATGCCATCGGTGAAGAACTTCTGTAATTTCTAGTTGAAAAACTGAATCAAGTGGTTTTCACAGGTTTCTTTTGAAACCAGCTTAATTCCATTGAGAGAATTCTGCAGATCAGAGCGGGCGCAAGGGTCTGTGGCGCCCGTAGGCAAGATTTAATTGAAAGCTTCTATGCAGGGCGTACCACCTTTTTTAGAGCATGTCAAATGAAGACCTAAAAAAAAGGTTTTCTCTTCTAAATTTCAAGTGAAGACCGAAAAAAAAGGTTCTCACTTCTAAAATTACATTTCACTAAATTACTTTTAGATTCATTTGGCATTTGGCGCCCTTTTATGTCTCACGCAAGCGCCCCCCTCACAACGGCGCCCGCATGCACCGTATGCCTTGCATGCCCGCTTGCGCCGGCTCTGCTGCATATATCGGAATAGGTGTCAGTCAGAGGGTGCTATGTCTAGACTATACGGTGGATGCAACAAAATTTCCCAACCAAGCTCTCGCAATTTTTGACGGGTCATCAAAGAAGTGTGTGGTCTTGCGTTGTCATGATGAAAGACAACACCTTTCCTATTATTCAATTCGGGCCGTTCTCTTTCAATTGCCTATTGTTTGAATAAAGAATAAACTTATTGAATTGTCAGTTGATCTTGAAGCTAAAACGCTTTTTAAAAATGTTACTTTAAGTTACTTTTTGACTAATGTAAATGTTATACAGAAATATCCAAATCTTTCGGAAATGGTATTTCCCTTTTTGCTAGCATTTTCAAGTTCGTATATGGTTTAAGCCATGTTAATTCCATCCTGACAAAACAGAGAAACAAGTTAGATGTAGAATTCCGTGGCGATTGAAGGCTGAAATTTACTAATTTTGAACCCGACATTGCAAATCTTGTAAAGAGTCACTAAACACACCCGTCACATTGACAATGACTAGCAATATTATTTAATAAAAATATTGTAATGCAATTAGCTATAATTATATTAGATAAATCTAATATAAATAAAAAACACAATAAACAGTATAAGAAATCACATAAACGTAACTTTTGCTTGTCCTATTATAATAACGTAATTGTAAAATAGAGGGGGTCGATAAGAAGTCGAAAAACTCTTCTGGGGGTCGACAGTCAAAAAAGTTTGGGGACCCCTGCCATAGGGTGACCATTTTATTGAGAAGGCAATGCGGGACGGAGCAAAAAATCTTCCCAAATATAAGTGAAGAACAAAAAAAAGGTCCTGTCCTCCCCAAATCCAAGTGAAGAGCAAAAAAAGGTACTCACCTCCCAAATATAAGTGAAGAGCAAAAAAAAGGTCCTCACCTCCCAAATCCAAGTGAAGAGCAAAAAAAGGTCCTCACCTCCCAAATATAAGTAAAGAGCAAAAAAAAATTCCTCAGCTCCCCAAATAAATACAAGTCAAGTGCACAAAAGTTAGAATTAAAATTGCGGGACATTTTGCGGGACATGTCATAATGCGGGACACCGAATAAAAATGCGGGACTGTCCCGCGGAGTGCGGGACGAATGGTCACCCTACATTGCCATCAAGTCAAAACTCACTCAACTCAAATTTTTGTTGTGATACAGAGATTGGGAATCACATTTTAATCAATATAATATTTTTTAAATTTCTATATTAATATAAACAGTTAGCTTTCATATAAAAACATTTATTTGTATATACAATTAAAATTATGGTACCTACATAATATGTACAAAATGTATACCAATGCTGGCTTTAAATGAATTATACATACATATAAAAATATATATGTATACAGGGTGTATCAAGATAGAGGAAGCACGATTTTTCTGGCAAACGCAGTGTGAGCAAGTTCGAAAAAAAATGGTTACCAAAGTTTACCGGATGAATCAAATGGTAGTATTGAAATTTTTCGGAACAAACCTGAAGT
Organism: Liopterus haemorrhoidalis; assembly: GCA_963971575.1. Classification (NCBI taxonomy): domain Eukaryota; kingdom Metazoa; phylum Arthropoda; class Insecta; order Coleoptera; family Dytiscidae; genus Liopterus; species Liopterus haemorrhoidalis. Next base: position 17,180,457 of record OZ020612.1, on the reverse strand, counting down.
ACCAAGGTCAATTTTAATTTGTCTTTTTGGATATCTTTGGATAGAGCTTTTAAAAAGAAACGACTTTTACTTAAAAACGTTTTAAATGTCATTTAGGGTTTACGAAAAATTATATATTTATAACGACTTGAAAGTAAAATAATTTTATTTATAAGTGTAATAAAAATAAAAATGTTCCATTAGCAAGTCGTACCTACTTGACAGTACATTTTGAGAGTACTGGAAAAACTATATATAGCTCAAGAGTGTGGCTGCGTAAATGTTTAAATCATAATGGAAGGCACTTCGAACACATGTAATTAAAAATACTTTGTTTTCTAGTCGTTAGAATACAATTTTTCATAAAACGTCTTTTCGTAAGATATTAAAAATTGTTTAAGAAAAAATTGTTTCTTTTCAAAAGCTCTATCCAAACGTATCCAATATGACAAATAGGTTCTTATGTTCTCTTTTAAAAAATAAAATTTGTTCTTGATATCCTGTACTTCCAGTTTGTTCCAGAAAATAACAAAACTATCATTCGATTTTTTGGGTAAACTTTGGTCATATTTTTTTTTCCTAGTTGCTCACGAGAAAATTTGTTACACCCTGTACACAAAGAGGTGCTCTAAAAGGCATCTATTAAACTTCAAGGGTGTGTGCTTTCATTAATTTTAGGCAAGAAAAAAAAATTATACGAGAGTTACCTTTTATGTTTTTACAAATGACCACTAGATGGCAATATTGAAATGTATCATTTGACATTTGTTATTGTGCAATCAGTGGCAGCTTATAAGATGACCGAGTAGTTTGTTGACAGTGAGTGAAAAAATAAGTTTGTGAAAAAATTACTCATGAAGGTTTTCGTTGGATGATTTTTACGATTTTAGTAAAGACCTAACTCAAACACAATGCATAGATTCGCTTCGTTCAACTTTTGGTAACGAAGCACCATCAGAAGACTGTTTACAATTGGTTTGCAGAATTTCGTCGTGGTCGTGCGTCAGTCAGTGATGAATCTCGTGAAAGGGAACCAAAAACGGTTGTGATTCAAAAAAATATCGATGCTGTGCGCAAAATGATTGAAGAAGATCGGCATGTGACTTACCGTGAAATAGAGGCAGCCTTTTGCATATCGCAAACTACAATACATTCCATTTTGCATGAACATTTAGCTGTGAAAAAGATCTATTCCCGATGGATTTCGTATAATTTGACCGAAGCTCCAAAAAAAGGATCGTGTTGATTGGTTTAAGGGAATGCTAAATAAATTCAACCTAGACACTGCAAAATCCGTATACAACATAGATTTCACGTGTCCTCCAAATGTAATAATCTAGATCCAGCGATTTGGATAAGTTTAATCAAATTAATCAGACACCATAGGATGAAAATGTGGAGGTACTCCATTTTGTAGATCCACGAGTTACACACTGTTGAGACCAAAATGCGCAATTTCAGTAAATGTTTAATATCTTGGATTTTTCTTTCTATAAGCTATAAAAGTTTTCGAATTGGAATGTTGACATACATTTTTTTAATTTAAAATAAATAAAGGAACACAGCCTTGAAGTTTGGCATATGCCTCTTGAGTTACTCTGTATATACATATACAATTATTTGAGTTTCACTTTTGGTATTTCCTAAACTATAAGACATATAATGTCTATTAAATTAGACAAAAGTTGCCGTCTTCAGGAGACAATTTAATCAGTGCAATCAATTAATCTTTCTCTTTCTACTGATTATACTTGAATTATAACGTTTATTAAAAAATAAATACAAGAAATTGTACATAACTGAAAAGCTGAAAAAAATACTCGGTATAACTAAAGATCTTCTCATGACCGGGTATAAAACCGACTTTATGTACCTAGTTTGCGATCTCTAAAATGTCACTTTAATCCCTAGGGAAATTTTTTGAACTTCATTTCCTCATTAAAGTGACTGATATAAAGAAGACGAATTCCACAATTATTTATTATTTATTGTAATACTAATACTACTAGAATTTACAAAATAACATAGTGACGTCATCACTGTTTATTTCCATTTTAAAATTATTAACAGTGTTATTTGAATACATTTTAACAAATCTTCACAATATATATTAAATTTAAAACTTCATTTAATATTGGCACATTCAACGTGATATAAACAAATTCTATTTATCATAATATAAACAAGCTGTCTCCGTAGTGACATAACAATAACCTAGGTCTGTTGATTTATGTTCGAAAATTATATGAAATCAAATTTCAAATTGATTAAATAAATTGTAACTGATGATCGTGAGAAATTTTTTGTATGCATCTCGGGATTAAAGTGCATTAATCCCTCGAATGAAAATACCTAAATAAATGAATGCATTACTTACATTCTCTGGATTAAATCATCACTTTACTCTTTAGATACATAAATAACTATTATCTACGATAATCAAATAATAAATGCATTATGTGTCCAACTGTCATTACATAATGTTCTTCATATTGCAACATGTGTAAGAAAAAGAGACGCGCATGCGTGGTCACCCCGAAAAATTAAAGTTTTTTTACACTGCAAGTTTTTATTTAGTAAGTTAACAATGATGACTATTTGCGCCTCACTCAGTCCATCTTTATAACTAGAATATTGTCACAATTATGATATAATTGTATGCTAATGTCCCAATTCCTTGAGCGGCCTTTGGGCCGTGTAGGTCGCGGTTGCTGACTTGCGGTTTTGGGAATTAAAGAATGTGCAAAGTGTTGCGTGTTTGTCAACGTAAGTTTTGAACTACTTTCTGATGTGTTGATAAACATTATTCAATTGTGCCGACTATGGTCTTTAATTGCTGCCAACAATTACACAAATGAATAATGTTTCCAAAACAATTGAGGTAGGACTTGACGTCATAGTGTCCTGGTTAACAGTTATAAAATGGTCTTAGGGAATAGAGTCGTCAGTCTGTTAGTGATTCATTGAGTCAGTTAGTTATTCATTCGACCATTTTTTGTGAGCACGCTACCCGAGGACCAGCCCAGCTGTCAAGTCACCAACCCGAGATGTGAGTGCCGTCTACAGGGCTTCTCCACGTGTCCGCCTCGTGCGGATACATGGTGCGGTTCGACCGATCCTGGAGAAGCCGGGGCAAGAACGGGACTGACATCAGCCACTAACAGTCAACACAGCAGCCATTCTGACAATTAATTGTATTGTATTGTAATATTATTATAATATAATAAATTTTGTAGAAAAGATGTCCGTTCTTGAATCCACCCCGTGACAATATTATTTATAAGTTAGAATAAATAAAACGATAAGTAACAGTATTTTAAATATTGTTTTAGATTACAATCAGCTGATGGTTCAGTACACTCTAAAAAAAGTAGTGTTAATAGGACTTCATATTACACAAAAAAAAAACTTTAGTGTACCATGAAGTCCTTCGCTTTTCGGGTTAATCATTTAGACTTCTTTTTTGGTTAAAATATGTGTAAAATTTACACATACATACTGGTTAAATTATAGTGTTAGAAAATAAATAGTGTTTAAATAGTGTTAATTTTAACACTGAAAAAATAATATTCATAAATATCCTACTACCTGAATAAGTGAAGATTTTCACGTGATTTGGTTAAAAATAGTGAACTTTTTTACTTTTTTCAAATGAAAATTTTAACCAAACTGCGAATGAATTTATACATTTATGAATGTTTTGCCATACATCTTGTGACATCAGTTCTGAAGTTTGACAATTGACTATATTACTATTTGTTTGATGATAAAACTATATGGTTGTGGAAAAAATATTGTATTTCACTCATATATAATGGCTATGTTTCACTCGGATGATTACAACCCTCGTATACGGTGTGGGTGGAATACATCATCCTCGTGAAATATCCCATTATATGCTTGTCAAATAAAATACTATCATTTCATGAATGTAAAAGCCTATGGTATTTCATTTATTATATTTTACAAAAACTGCCACCAAGTACTGCCACCAGAAATTCCATTTAATTTAATACAAGTTAGCGATATATTTTTTATTAAAGATCATTAAGAAATCATTGTAATGAGAACACGATGAGAACATTATATTTTTCTTGTTTCCATTCACTTTTAAAATTTAATATAATACACTGGAGTCAATCAACTGAATGGTAACGCATTTTTCGATTACAAAAATCAGCAATACGAATACTAGCCTCTATCAAATATAGAGATTCTTGTAGAGTCTTTGTGTTGGTACCTTTTTAGATCTCAGCAAAGCATTTGACTGCATCTCGCATAACATTTTTTTAAATAAGCTATATCTTTATGGTTTTGATGAAAACAGCTCCTCCTTGCTTAGATCATATCTATCGGATAGGAAACAATTTACTCAGTTTGACAACAATAAATCTAAAACTCTTCCGTTACAGTTTGGTGTTCCACAAGGTTCCATACTTGGTCCGTTACTCTTTTTAATATATGTTAATGACCTACCCCTTTTTATGACTTCTAAAACAGTTCTCTACGCAGACGACACAACATTATTAACTAGAAACTCCAATCTAAGTGCTCTCCTTTCCGAGAATAGATCCTTGACAGCTGAAGCAAATTCTTGGTTTAACACCAATAAATTATGCTTAAACACGGACAAATCCCAGACCCTGTTGTTTACTACTAGGAAACATAATTTTGAAAACCCTCATTACGTCAAGTTTCTTGGAATCCACGTAGATCCTCATTTACGTTGGGACCAACACACGGAATTTCTTAGTAGAAAGCTTAGGTCCACCATTTATCTGATAAGGACGTTGAAATACGAAGTATGTAAAGAGGTCGTATTGAAAGCCTATTTTTCATTATTTCAATCCCACCTAAACTATGGGATACTTATATGGGGACATTCTCCGTCCGCTGACAGAATCTTTAGCCTTCAGCGTAAAACAGTCAGAATTATCGCCGGTGCTGCCTACAGAGCCGAATGTCAAGATTATTTTAAAAGTCTCAAAATAATGACTTTACCAGCATTATTCATTTATAATTGCCTCTTGCTAATGCATAAAAATTTGAGCAAATTCACTACTGTTGGAGACTCGCATGAATACAATACTCGCTCAAAAAATGATATCCGTTCTCAGTACCTTTGCATGAACAAATCCAGAAATAGCTCAAATTATTATTGTATAAAATTTTTCAATGTGTTGCCCGAGGAGATTAAACAACTATCATGCAGATAATTTTCAAATAAAGTTAAGGACATTTTGTTGAAAAATCCCATTTATGATTTTAATAATTTTGAAAAATATTGAATTTTGTATATGAAATCGTATGTACCTAATAATGACTGACTAAAAACAATAGATGTATATGTAATTTGGTAAATAAATTATTATTATTATTATTATTGTATTATTTTAAAAAATTAGAGTCGACGCTCCCGTCCGAATACATTTCATCCTTGTGTATGTTTTTTTACAAAAATAAAAATCTTTTCTCCACAAATAATCACGTATACTCAACAAGAAAAAAAATCTACTTGTTCCTAAGTCTCACAATTCGTCTCGTTACCAAAAAGGAGCAAATTTTAATTGCTGCAATTAATTTAATTTATTGCCTGAAAATTTTAAAAACATTAAATCTATCAACAAATTCAAATACAGTGTTAAACATCTCCTAATTCATAAATGTGTGCATGATTTATGGTAGATCAGCGTTTCCCAACCTGTGGTACGCGTATCACTGGTGGTACGCGAGTTGCTACGAAAAATAATCAATAATGGCGGACATAAAAAATAAAAAATTAAATTTGACACTTCAGAACAGCTCGATAACGATCTTAAATGTTAATGATAAAATTGAAAGTATGATTAAGAAATTAGATTTTTGGAAACAGTGTATCGAAAACAATCAACCGGAAGTATTCGAAACTCTACATATTTTTTTGTTTTAAAATAAGGTTAGTCTGTCTCAAGATATACGAGAAAATATAATAGCACATTTAACAGGATTAAACTTGCCTTTCATGGAATATTTTCCAAAACCCGAAAACACAAATGATAATTGGATTTCAAACCCCCTTTTATGAAGAAAATTTAGAAAAAGCTACATCATTATCAGTAAAAGATAAAGAAAATTTAATACAATTATCATGTGACAGAACTTTACAAGTAGAATTCAAACGACCCAATCTAATTAATTTTTGTTTAAACATCGATAAAGAATATGAACAACTTTCTGAGAAAGCTCTTAAATTATTATTACCGTTTACTAGTACGGAATTAGTAGAAAGAGCTTTTTCTTCATATATTTTTTTAAAAAATAAGTATAGAAACAGATTTTGAACCAAATTTCAAAAAATTATGTTCTTCGAAACAAGCACAAGGATCTCATTAAATTTATTTTATAAAAATATTTGATTATAATAATAAAAATATAGAAAATATATTAATTGGTTTTTTTATAATTCTGTGTTTTTATTAAAACCATTTATTAGTAAACGAAATATGACAAAATAGTAGAATCTACTATTTTGTCATATTTCGTTTCTATCTACTATTATATCTACTAAGTAAATAAATATACAAAATACAATCATTTTAACGAAGTGGTACAATTTAGCGTGATGTACCACCAAGTGGTACGCGAGCCAAAAAATGTTGGGAAACGCTGATTTAGATGAATACTGTATAAATTAAAGTAGTTATGTACAAACATTTTGATTATATTTACCATATGTCATATTTGTATCAAATTCTTACTTTTGACTTGCTACAAATGTATAACATTGTATTCTTATTTATTTGTATTATATAAAATGTACGTACATATTAGCAAAATAAATTATTATTATTATTATGGGGTTTGTGAGGTCTTGACAAGCGTCCACTATTATTATTATTATTATTACAAAGCTACGACATTTTTGTTTTAATTTTTTTACATAAAAATTTACATTAAAATTATCGATACATTTGATTTGAAATACCTTTTTCAATTTTGCATCGTTAAAAAGTTTATTCGTTTTTAAAAATATCGAATATCAAAATATCTGTAACAGTTACACCACCAGAATTATTTTGATAATAAAGATATTATTCATAACAATACGTAAAGTGTTTATGCAATACATAATTTTGCTATGTTAGCAGTTTTATTATGAAGGTTAGACAGAATATAAATAAAAACATTAGCAAAATATGTGTGGTATAAATATGTATCAAAATTAATTGTACCTGACTCGGTTCCTGGCTGTGGTCTGATGTATATGTAACGCATCAGATCCAGTCAAGAGCTGAGTTCGGTCGACCATGAAAGTTTTATATTTTATTTTATATATTTATTCTGTTTTAAATTGTTTTTCATTCGATAATTACGCAATTAATTTATAACTTTAAATTTTGTTATTCTCATTTATCGATTTTTTTTCTTTTTTTACATAATAAATTTACTATTATAAATTTTCCCACTTGTTCGACTTAAAAATTCCCATCAACAGAGTAACTGATAAAAATGAGTTAAATTATTTTTCCAAAATGCATCCCTCTGGCTGCTACAGTTGGTGGCCAATGGTGGGATTTTTAATTAAGAGATCTTTTAGTAGTTTTGGTTTGTTACATATCAAAATGGTTTTATATTCAGCTTTAAAGTAAGCTACAGAATATTTAAAAAATATGATTGCACCATTAAACTGAGCGCGTGTATCGAACGTAACTGCTGAGAATCAGAGCTAAATATGTTTACTTTGTGATTAGCCAACTGTTGCAAGTTCGCTAAACAGCAAACGAAATGGCTAAACAATTGGCGTACGACCAAAAATCATTACACATTCGACCAGACGAACGAGTTCGACGTTATTGATACCTCTGCTTAGCAACGTATTATTCTGCATTTTTCATTTTATTCAGAAGACTTAGGGCTGGTTTCTCGAAAAATTCAGTTGTAGATATCGTATCGATATAGTATCGATATCCATGGATACCGCAACTTATCGACACAATAGCGAAATTTGGGTTTCTTGAATGTATTTTTCTATTTATTGATGAGATATCGAACCCATAACTTATTGATACGTTATATTGCCGATGAGCACCCTTTATCGTATCGATAAATATGAGAATTGTCATCTAATGTCAGTTCTGACATAAGACAGATAAGGTTATTTCGCAATTGCAATATATTTTTGAAAAAGGTATATTTTTCTTACAAGATATACTAGAAATTGCTTCTTAAAATCATATATATTAAGATATTCTTATACTGTTATAGAGGTAAAATGGACAATTCAGGTTCTGATGAATTTGATGAGGATGTTGTAATTGCAGTATGTTTTTTACATCGGAGAACTGTGAGAGATAAAAGTGACCCATTCCGCATTTATAGCGAATTAGAATTTATTCAACGATACCGGTTAAGCAAAGGAAAATGTATGGAATTATGCCATCTAATTGGAGGTGATTTAGAACCCATGACCCAAAGAAGTAAATCTATTTCGGCACAATTTCAAATTTTAATTGCTTTGAGATTTCTGGAAACAGGGGCTTTCCAAATGCTAGTTGGTGAAGATGTGCATGTACACAAAAATACAGTTTGCAAAATTTAAAAAAAAGTAATACATCGAATTGCTCTGTTGAGACCGCAGTATATTTATATGCCGGAAAATAATGAGGAAATTATGAAAATAAAAAAAAAAAATATAAACTTTCCAGCTGAAATTTTTACACATTTTTTCTGCCATTTTTTAACAATCTATTTTTAAACTAATTGTTAAAAATATATATTTTTGTAAATTATATTTGACACTGACATTGACTATTGTCATTTGTGAACAACTAATCACATAAATGACAAGAGATTTTGTAAATATTTTGGCTGTGTGAATTGAAATGCATACATATCGCTACAATAGTTATTGGATACAATAAACATGTCAGATGAGATTCGAGAAACAGTCAAAAAGTTATCGACTCGATAATGTTTATTGTATCGATAACTATTGAGACGATATCGTGTCAATAAAAAAATGTTCCAGAAACCGGCCCTTATTATTAGCAAATAAAAACGCTGTCTATGCAACATTTTTTGGATACAATAGCTTGAGTCCGAATACGGGACGTAAATATCTTATTCAGCAATATCGGATTTAAGAAGATTGCTTGAATTTGCATGCCTGAGGTGTTCTGAATTATCGTATGAAGGAGGAAAGTCTGTGTGGACCTGTGGAAACATATTTGCTGCAACCTCGTTTTGTTGCTCAGTATTGTATAGGAAACGTTGATTACAGGCTAGATCATTACGTACACATGTCTCGTAAGGTGGTGGTGTGTCCAGTGAATCATAGTTGGTGGGCTTGTTTGCTTCTACATCTCTATTGATCACAGCTTCGTAGACTGGAGGTATATCTTCTTGTGTTTGTTGACTAAGTTCTATAGAATCTTCAACTGTAGGTACGAGTGGTTCTACATTTCTTTCTAGCGTAGTGTTACACGACACAGATCTTCTAGCTGGCCCACGAGTGTTGAATACCACTATAAAGTTTGTTTCCATGTTTGTTCTTTGGGCACAAGCACGTTCCATAGAACGCGCATTTCTCCTTTCATTGTAAAAACAGCTGAATTTGAACCCAACTACAAATAGAGTTATCCAAAAATAACCTAGAAACATTTTTTTTTAATGATTCGATTGGATGTATTATATTATGTTTGGTTCGGTGGTCACTACTTGAAATTTGCAATAAATGTTGTAATAAATAAAAAAAAAAAAAAATATGTGAAGCCTACATTTCACAGTTTCTTAGATGTCTTATATGCCATAAAAAAAATTGCTGCAAGGGCACCAAAACTTTTTAAGGGTTTTGTAGGTTTGATCAAAAAACCCAAATACCTCATGTATCTGTGACTTTACGGTATAAATTGTAGCGAAAAAAATCATAATACGCCCGTGGTCGCCTACAGACGACTGCACTAAACACTTACAAACGTCGATTGAGCAAAATTACATGTGTTTTTGCTAAAAACATTCAGTAGAGTGCAAGAGTTGACATATTATGGATGTTGGCCTTACGTTATATATTTAAAAACTAATTTTAAAGAGTTATTGTTCTTATTTCACCCATATAAACCTTTCGACACTACCTGCTGGGATCCGACTCAAGGTCTACCGTTTATAGGTCTACAAGTAATATGTTGTAACTTATTGCCTGTGTACTTTAGGTAAAATTTGAATAAAAATTTAGCATTAGTGTTCCTCCATTAGCCTAATGTAATTTTACAGCAAAAATAATAATAATAAAAAAAAAAATGGGGCACTAGCGGGTAAATTTTCTTTTGTACGTGTACAGTAAAATACGTGACCAAATGCTTGGGTCTATAAAGAAATAGTGAGGGAATGCTGGGAGGAAAGAGCCGGAGAGGAACAGAAAGGAAGTGGGGGAACAAGAAAGGACAGTCAGAATAGACAAATCAAGGAGCACAGGGAGATATAAGGAAGTCAAGCTATGCCAAGCTACCAAGCTACTTGAAGGGAGAAAGAGGAAGGTCAGGAGGGAGGGTTAGGAGGATTGCGAGGCTAAGGTGCAACAATGAAGAGAGAGGAAATAGATATTGGAGGAAACAGAAGGATAAGATGTGCAGGATGTGCGGGGAGGAGGAAGATATAGAGCACCTCGCAAAGATGGAAGGGGAGAGGTGGGCGAGGGAATTAGAGGTAAGAAGGATTGCGATTGGGGAAGGATAACAGGAAGGAAGGAAGAAGCCCGGTGGGAAGCAAAAGGGGGAAAGGAAAGAAGGAAGGGGGCTGAGGTTACCTGGGAATGGGAAGGAAGGAAGGGACATAGGAGGAGGGATGAAGAAATGGTTGGAAGGGAAGATAATGGAATAAAATAAAATAGTAATAGTAATAGTAATAGTAATGTAATGTAACGTATGGTTAATATGACGTTGGGGTGTTGATATGAGATATGTTGTGTAATTGTAGTGAATACTCTAAACACCGAAAGGTCGAGCAAAAATAAAGGATTATATATATATATATATATTCATTTTTTCTTTCGATACTTGAAAATAACGATATTTTGTTTCGATACGATGCCGGTATCTAAACTTTCTAAGTATTGCATATCCCTACGTACAGGAGATAATACGATACTGATTTAGCCGTCACTAAACACTTGTTCAAACTAGTAGCAAACAGCGCTATCTAAGATTACCAATTAAACAAAAAAATCTTAAGCTTACGAATTAGTGGCCCAAAAATATACATCAGTAGGAAAAAAATGGTGTGGGATATGAAATGAAAACATATATACGAGATATTGCAAATTTCACTAAGTAGTGACTACTTTATTTGGAAACCTTACCAGCAAAAAGAATACTAAATAATGTTAACAGAAAAGTACATAACATATTACTTACAAATAATTGCAAAATGCATCACAGTGTAGATATCCCTAAACATTGAAGTAAATGATGCTTCATATATTACAACCATACAGATGAAAGTACGCAACAGGAACCATGGTATCGAACAATATATGTTTTCCTGGAAAATATTAATAAGTTAAGTCTATTCGTAGAGTCATTTCCAAAGCTTTATTATCCCCGTCAGCCCCGTTAAAATTACTTTGCGCTTGCTTCTGATGATAATAAATCATTGGAAATGATTATACGAATAGAGACCTATTATCAATCGCTTTTCGCTGTCAATATAGCTTCATTCATTTCTGTTGTAACTGCGAAAATCATTTCTTGAGATGCGAACTATTTTTTTGTGACTGTACTTTGCCACAAATGCGAAAACAACGTACATGTAAATTGTACCGGAACGCTCGTCGATTAACAAAATAGTTACCTACACTTTCTTAATTAAGTACATACGGGTCATATCTAAATTGTATACAGGATGTTTAATCTAAGTGTGCCACTATTGCTATCTCGAGAACTATAAGAGCTACGAGGCTGGTTAAATTAGCCACGAATACACAGTTTAGTACCCTTACATCATAAAAATGTTGAGAAAAATGCATATTAAATTGACATTAATTTAAATCAAATCGCACAAGAATCAGCGTGCTATGAATGAAACAAATGAACAAATCATAATATTTTTGTTTGTTTGATTAATTATTAAATGTCAATTCGACTATTTTGTGAAGAATTTTGTTAAATTGGTGAAGAATTTTATGCCGTAAAAATGTTGGAGCTGCGGTAAATATGTACAGTGAGCGTTTTCCTGATAGAGAAGTTCCTGGACGGGGATATTTTTTTATTTTAAAGTGGATAGGCACCAATGGCCCGCAAGGTCTCCAGATTTAAATCCCCTAGATTATTTCTTATAGGACTATGTAAAAGATATAGTTTATAGCACTGTGCATCCAAACGTACAACATTTGAAAGACAATATTGAAGATATTATATCTAATATTGATGGGAAAAAATTAAAAAAGGTCCGAAGTAGTTTACTTTTAAGGATTGAATTATGAATTAATAAAAATGGAGGCAATTTTAAGCAATATTTATAATTAAAATTGTACTATGTCGTAGAATTAAACTGTTCAATACATTTTGATATTCATTTGTTTCCTTCGTAGCACGCTGATTCCTGTGCGATTTGATTTAAATGAATGTCAATTTAATATGCATTTTTCTCAAATTTTTTGTGTTGTATGGGTACTAAACTGTGTATTCGTTGAATTAAGAATACAATTCCCTTCCGAACAAAAATATAAAAAAAATATGTTCTCATTTAAAATAAGAAAGTTGGGTTCCATATTTGGAGAACCACTGATCATAAAAAAAATTTGTTAATAGTTTTGTAATAGAAATGGTATTTCTTTGCTAATTTAACCAACCTCGTAGCTCTTATAGTTCTCGAGATAGCAATGGTGGCACACTTAGATTAAACACCCTGTATAGCTATATCTAGTCTTGCCATAAATACTGTTACAAAGTTTGCAGTGAAAGCCCACAAGGTGTTTAAAGATATTTTAATTTTATTTTAATGCGCACTACATAAGTGCATCTTAAACAAGAGATCAGTTTTCAAAATGTCTCTTAAGTCTCTGCGCCCACTCGCCAATAGAATTACGAAGGGTTTCTTGAAATATTTTCATGAATAGATTTTTAATATTCAGGAGGCTTTCAACCGTTTGAATGACAAAGTGTATGCTGCTAGTTCACGATAAGCTTGTGAAAAAGTACCGATGATCTAGATGCCATAATCCTGCTTCAGTTATGGTTTGATAGAAAGGGAGCTGTGACGGTACCACTAAGCTTCTTTTTTAGAAGAATGGGGTAAAAACGTCGGTCAAAGTCTACTGGAAAACCGTGTTGATAGATAAAGAACTGAACAACTGCCTCTTCGCTGATCACCACTAGAGCTTCAGCGGTAGTCCATAATGCGAAGGCAGGTAGTTCCTCTACTGATTGGCAGCCTAGCAGCCTAGCAGCTAGACGTCAACTCTCTCTTTTACGGGGGAAGAGGAAAGATCTTCTTTTCTGGTATTATCGGATTTCTACCGACTAAAAACCCCCTACCAGTGGCTTTCGGAGGACACCCCGGAACCGTTAGGGAAACATAATAATAATAATATATTTCAGTAAAAAAATACATGAAAGTACATAAACATAGTGAATTAAAAAATGTAACAATAATATACACAAATTCAAAACATATAAGAAGATAAAGACATGTCCCTTACATCATCATACATGTATTCTTCTATACATATCTTCAGGGTGTCTCGTCCAACTAAATATCATCTGGGTATCGTATCTCATGCAAGTTGCCTTTTCCCCTTCTTTTCCACTTCTTTATTTAATACTTTTTTGCTGTAGGTCTCAACTGCTGACCACCTACCTTCCCCTGCCAGCATCTTACCAACTAGAGTATCAGGTGTGACGCTTTTTAGGCTTTCAGTCATCTCACTCCTGTCCTACGTCATTCCGGGAAAAGGTGTGTTCAGCGTTGTCCTCTTCTGTTCCACAAGAAAACCCATGTGCTGTCCTTAGGTTTCTTAATCTTTTTGAGGTAGGACTGGAAACAGCCATGTCCAGAGAGCAACTGTGTAAGGTAGTAATTTGTCTCACCGCGTATTCGCCCTACCCATAGTTTGTTGTCTGCTATGAGTAGGGTTGCCAACTTTTTCTGAGACAATTCCTGGACATATTGCTCAAAACTGAAATATATATATATATATTCCATAAAGATTCTCATGTCACTAATGGAATTTAGTGATGATCATGAAGATATTACACATATTTACCAGGTCTATATTTTTACCATTCTTACTAAGTGTTCTTAGTTATTTTGTAATACGAGATTACCCGCTCGTTTCTCTTTCTCTTTTTAAATTTACAATTACAACGTTCTGCGCCTGCGCTATTATTAATTTCCGTTTAATAGTCAAATGCTTATCCTTTACAATTTATTTTGACTTCGTACTTCCGCCACCTAGTAAACGTACAAAACGGCGACTTAGTTGCGTTAATATCTTAAGTTATTAAACATGTTTAATTTCTAAAGTTTTCATCTATGAAGTTTCTTTATTTGCGTTTGGTTCCACAAAATTTTTGCGGTCCGCGCCTTCCTGCTATAAGGTTAATGTGGCCCACGGTCCAAAAAGTTTGCCCACCGCTATTATAAATAATCAGGAACTGAAAACAAAAATTATTATAGTTTAGATGTATGTACGATCAAAAAGTATAAATAAAAATCATTTTATATATATATATATATATATATATATATATATATATATATATATATATATATATAGAAGAAATATGGTTCTTGACGAAAAATGATATGAGGAGAAATAATAGTTCTTATTTACTCGTCAAATTATATTAAAAAATATTATTACAAAATAATAATTTTATGAGACGTTTCGACTGGGACATCCAGTCATCTTCAGTCTAAAGTTAAAAAAACCAAAACTAATTAAAAACTTCTAAACATATTTTAGCAGCTAGACCACTATGTGTACGTAGAAGTGCGACATGTTGTGTCAGAGCAGGCAAGCCCGTTAGTAACGCAGGCAAGCCCGTTAGTAACGGGCTTGCCTGCTCTGACACAACATGTCGCACTTCTACGTACACATAGTGGTCTAGCTGCTAAAATATGTTTAGAAGTTTTTAATTAGTTTTGGTTTTTTTAACTTTAGACTGAAGATGACTGGATGTCCCAGTCGAAACGTCTCATAAAATTATTATTTTGTAATAATATTTTTTAATATAATTTGACGAGTAAATAAGAACTATTATTTCTCCTTATATATATATATATATATATATATATATATATATATATATATATATATATATATATATATATATATATATATTGTTATGGGTTTTTCCAATTGTGTTTCGTCTCACTCTTTGCTACGTTCACCAATTCTCTCCCAAGTGGGTCCGCATTAAGAAAGTTCGCAAATTCTGCACACAATTCATTATTCTGTCTGACTTGCAATTCCGCCTTTACTAAGTTGACATTCATTTTGATCCTGACGTTCGTCCATACGCCAGTCATGTGACTAAAAACTCTTTCTGGGTAGGCATTGCTTGCAGGGATAGACAAAATGAAACACACAATTTTCATCAACTCGACCGATTTTTCTTGTTTTTTAAAGTATTCTGCCCATATTTTGTCATCGGTTTGCTCTTTGTTCAGATCAGGGAACACCAATCGAAGCTCTGTATATTCATTATACAGAGCATCGATATCAATTTTTATTTGCAAAACATTTTTTATTTTTCTTCAAAGAAAGACATTTTATTTTGTTAAAAATGTTTCTTTCGTTAAATTCATAGTTCTATTTTAAATATGTGATGCAGCTCTTAAGAAAACCATTAGCATCAAGTATGAAATCATTCTTCTCTTCGTTGGGCAATTTCGGTAAAATGGATGTTACATTATTGCCAAAGAATCCATCTGTTAATCAAGATTCTAATTGGTGTAATAAGCTACACATCTCTGAAATTCCGGGACATTTTGACATTCAACCTGGATTCTAGACAGCAATTTCAATTCCTGGATGGTTATTAACCCTAGCTATGAGACGTTGTGTCCACACGTTTTTGGTTTTTGAATCCTATCTATCCTGCCATTTTTATCTCACGCATGCCTCTCTTTTAGTGCGGGTGTTCACTAGACTCGTCTCCTCTGTGGAGATTCTACTCCTGGCAACCACATCGATAGGGGGCAGACCCGATATGTCCAAGATTGCCTTCTCAGAGATAGTTCTGTATGCACTGCAAACTCTAATCGCCACTCACCTTTGGACTGCAGCCAGCTTCTTGCGATGGTTCTACTTTAATAGCGCCCTCGACCCTATTGTGGTTGCATGACCTCAACTTACTAGACTACAAGATTTCGTCCTTGCTTCAGGACTTGGCATGCAAGAAGAGGTACTCTAAATCGCTAACATGAAGGACTCCTGGAAGAAGGCATCGGAAGATTTTTCTGTAGAAACCTTTCATAATTCTGTTAACGTGTGGCCATAGAGATTTAAGCAATGTGTAACGTCCAGAAGTGGTCAGTTAAAAAACTGATTGGCGTTTCTTGTTTAAGAGACATCTATGTATTATCCTAATTTAATGATTTTTGATTATGATGTTTAGAAACAAGTTCCGGCACTCTGGATCATACTGGGTCGTTCCGGCACGTTGCGACTCGAATACACCATTGTCCGTTACTATATTTCATTGTAATTTTTTGCAGGATTTCGTAGATATAAGCCATAAATTCTTATGCAGTTACTCATGTGTCTTTGTATAGGGTAGAAATTGTGTCCAAACGGTTGAACGTAGAGAGTTGAAATTAATTTGTTATGCATATAAAGAATATTAACTCGCCTATAGGAAAAATACTAAAACATAAAAAAAAACATAGAAAAGAAATACATATTTTTCAAAAAGATGATATAATATAAAAGTATTAAAGAAACTAAAAATTATAGGGTCTCAAAAATTTTTGACTATAAATCTACGAAATCCTGAAATGTGTTTACATTTGCAGTATATGTCTCTTACGGCATGCACCTAAGTAAAAATTCATACTTTACCTTGTAGACACCCAGAAGGTAAATAGAAATTATGATAAAATTGAGTAGAAATATCCATGGCACTCCGTGAGGTCTTAAAAATATAACACCGAATATAACCTAAAATTTTAATATTTCATTAATGCAGGTAACAGGGCAAAATAAGTGAACGGGTAAAAAAAAGGCCGTACTATATTAGTTTTGAAGATCGCAATAAAATAATAAAAGTTATGGAACTCATAAAATTACAATAGAAGTGATATAACTAGGCGTGTCAACCCATAGCCATAGGGATTAGTTTTTCACATTACGCATCTTACAAATTAACAAAAACAAGGGTACTTATTTATAGCTAGTATTTAAACGTATGTATAAATAAAAATTTTGAAATATTGGCTCATTTGGTATTCGACTCGCATTAGCTAACAATATTTGGACTAGCATTTAATATTATTACGTTCAATTATTAAAAATTTTAATTTACATTATGTGGAGAACTCACGAAGATATTGACAGTGAAAAAAAGGTAGTGGTGGAAAATAATTCGGAATATAGTGATGCAAATAGTCAATTTAAAAATGTACAGTTGACAGAAAACGAAAGAAAATTAATATTTAACGTGTACAAGCAGAGGCGGATCTACATACGGGCTAATAGGGCTTAAGTCCTGGGCCCCGGATCCGCAAGGGGCCCCCAACCTCTCGGGTAGATACCTTCTTGTTTGCTCTCCACTTACATTTGGGAGTTGAGAACCTTTTTTTTTTGCCCTTCACTTAGATTTGGGAGGTGAGGACCTTTTTTTTGCTCTTCACTTAGATTTAGGAGGTGAGGAACTTTTTTTTTGCTCTTCACTTATAAAAGAGCAAAGAGCATATGTAGGGCCCCTTGGCATTTTTAAGCCCTGGGCCCCCAAAAAGCTAGATCCGCCACTGTGTACAAGCAGTGCGTGAAGTTGTTCGGAGAATTTTTTGCAATTAAAATGACCAGTGATTTTACAAAATTATGGCATTATCAAATAAAGTCAGCATTACAAATTGAAACAGGCGAAAAGCAGAAGAACAAAAGACTACGCAAAGCAAGATATAAAGAATATGATTCATTTTTTCAAGATGTAGTCAAAAGAAAAATTTATCAATTATATGCGGAAAAAGAACTACCATCAAATGATACATTATATAAGAAACTAGCTGAGTACCCGTGCTTCGCTACGGTATATTGACGGTTTGCCATCATCGTGCAATTATTATAAGTCATTATTATAAGTAAAGATTTTAAAAAGTCACCTATATGCCAGAAAGGAATGTTATAACTCAAGAAGCACAGGAGATATAAAGGGTTCGATGCCTACGTTATGGAAGGAATATGTGCCCGGAATTCCATGTATCTAATCAAAAATATACCTATTTACCCCTTTAAAAAAA
This sequence comes from Liopterus haemorrhoidalis, assembly GCA_963971575.1. NCBI lineage: Eukaryota > Metazoa > Arthropoda > Insecta > Coleoptera > Dytiscidae > Liopterus > Liopterus haemorrhoidalis. The sequence goes on along the minus strand of OZ020612.1, from coordinate 17,162,040 downwards.
AAAAAAAAACGTTTAAAAAACTTTCTAAAAATTAGAAAAAAAAATATATACCAAAAAGGAATGTTATAACTCAACAAACAAATAAGTTACGAAACACTATATAAGTCACCCTGATTTAATGTAGATTCGCCCCGTTAAGTGTTGATTGTACGGGTAACCATAGTAAGTAAAAAGCAAGTCGTTATTACATCAAGAGATATTAAGAAATCCGTTTTCACGCCCTAGGGGTCGAATTTCGAGAAATCTCTTCTTAGTGGTTGCTAACGTCATAGAAGAAATATAGTCCCCAAATTTCAATTGTCTACTAAAAAATACCAATGTACCAATGAAATTTAGAGAAATATAAAAAATGCAATTTAGGGGTGAAAAAAAACGTTCAAAATGAAATGATCTTGAAACTAATGATATTAAATGACACCTAAATGCGAAAAAAGAACAACATAATTATAGTACAACAAAGAAAGAAGCTACAAAGGGTTCTATAATTCACCCCGAATCTAGAATTCGCCTCTTTAGGGATTGATGATTAGAGCAAAATCCTGAATTTAAATACAAATATGAATGTTGAAATTGAAGGGTTTGAATTAAGAAAAAAGTAGATCTTTCCTTCAAATTTTTTATTTTTATACTAGATGTACATTTCGTTCACCACGTGAACATTATCAATAGACTAAATATAACAAACTTATTACAATATTTATAAATATCAAATATTGTAATAAGTTTGTTATATTTAGTCTATTGGTAATGTTCACGTGGTGAACGAAATGTACATCTAGTATAAAAATAAAAAATTTGAAGGAAAGATCTACTTTTTTCTTAATCCTGAATTTAAATTTTAAACACATATAAGGATAACATTGTAAGCAAAATCCAAATCAATATACCATTGGACCTAAGAGCTAATGAAGAATCCGAGGAAAAACATTTTATCACTTTTCATCCCCTAGGAGTCGAATTTCGAAAAATTCCATATAAGCGGGTGCTTGCAACATGGGGGGAATATATTTCCTGAATTTCATATCTCTATGTCAAGGGACGTTCTTTCGAATAAAAAATACCAATTTACCCCTTTAGGGATGAAATTTAAAAAACTTTCAAAACGTTTTCTAAATATTTTAAATAGAAAATTATGTACCAAAATGGAATGTTATAACTGAATGGAAATACAAAGGTTTCTATAATTCACACCAAATGTAGATTCACCACTTTAGGGGTTGATTAGGACAAAATCCTGAATTACTGTTTCAAAAATTTGTATGGGTAACTTTTGTAATCAAAAACCAAGTCAATCAGACCAATTCTGTAACTCAGTTCCTATGCTCATAGTAACTAAATTCGTCACTATGAGCAAGGTCAGTTACTATCATGAATGAAAGTACTTTTTATAATATTTTATCTTGTACTACCGTTACTACACAGTACATTTTTAGAGAATTGATCTGAATATCTCATTGGTCCTAAGGTATATTGAGGAATCCTTCAAATCACATTTCACCCCTTAGATCTCGAATTCCGAAAAATCTCTCCTTGGTGCTTACATCACGGAAGGAATATACTTCCCGAATTTCATGTCTCTATATCCAAGGGAAGTTCTTTCGAATATAAATACCCATTTAACCTCCCCCCCATTTACATTTAGAGGTGAAATTTTAAAAGACTGTCAAAACTATTTCGAGATATATGAAAACTATACCGGTGTGCCAAAAATGAGTGTTATAACTTAATAAACACAGGAAATACGACGGGTTGTATAATTCACCCCGATTATAGATTTACCACTTTAGGGGTTGATAAGGAAAGAATCCAGAAATAAAATTTTCGGCATTTGTATGGTTTATCTTTATAAGCAAAAGCCAAGTCGATATCTTATTGGTACTAAGAGATATTAAAGAATCCTTGATATCACATTTCAGCCCTTAGGAGTTGAATTTCGAAAAATACCGTCTTAGTGGGTACTTACGTCATACAGGGAATATACTTTACGAATTTCATGTATCTTGTCCAAAGGACGTTCTATCGAGTAAAAAATACCCATTTACCGCTTTAGGGGTGAAATTTTTAAAAACTGTCAAAATCATTTCGAGATATTTTAAAAAGACACCGATATGTCAAAAAGGAATGTTATAACTCAATAAACACAGGAAATACGAAGGGTTGTATAATTCACCCCGATTGTAGACCCCTATAGGGGTTGATTCGGACAAAATCCTGAAATAAGTTTTTCGGCATTTGTATAGGTAATCTTTGTAAGCAAAATCCAAGACGATATCTTATTGGTCCTAAGAGGTATTGAGGAATCCTTGAAATCACATTTCACCCCTTTTCACTTCTTAGGGGTGGAATTTCGAAAAATTCCGTCTTAGTGGGTGCTTATGTCATGGAGGGAATATACTTCACGAATTTTATTTATGAATATGGGAATATGATGGGTTGTATAATTAACCCTGTTCGGAAATTCACCACTTTAGGGGTTGATTAGAACAAAATCCTGAAATAAGTTTTTCAAAATTTATATGGGTAATCTTTGTAAGTAAAAACCAAGACGATATCTTATTGGTCCGTATAGATATTTAGGAATCCTTGAAATTACATTTCACCCCTTAGGGGTTGAATTTCGAAAAATCCCGTCTTAGTGTATGCTTACCTCATGAAGGGAATATACTTTGCGAATATCATGTATAGCATGTCCAAGGGATGTTCTATCAAATAAAAAATATACTTTTACCCCTTTAGGGGTGAAATTTTGAAAAACTGTCAAAACCATTTCGAGATATTTTAAAAAGACATCTACATGCCAAATAGATGAATAGGACAAAATCCCGAAATAAGTTTTTCAATATTTATATGGATAATATTTATAAGCAAAAATGAAGGCGATATATTATTGGACCTGTGAGATATAGAGGAATCCGTGAAAACACATTTTACCCCATTTCGGGGTTGAATTTCCAAAAATCATTTCTTAGGGGGTTGTTCAAGTCATAAAAGGGATATACTCCCCGAATTTTATGTTTCTCTGTCTAGACAACATTCTATCGAATATAAAATACCAAATTATTCCTTTAGGGGTGAATTTAAAAAAATGGTCAAAACACTTTTTAAATATTTTAAAAAGACACCTATATGCCTAAAAGAAATGTTATAACACAGAAGATGCGAAGGGCTCTATAATTCACCCTGATTGTAGATTCACCCTTTTAGGGGATGATTAGGACAAACTCTTGAAATAAGTTTTTTAACATTTATATGGATAATCTTTATAAGCAAAAACCAAAGCGATATATTATTGACCTAAAAGAAATTGAGGAATCCGTGTAAACACATTTCACCCCTTTTCGCCTTTGAGAGGTTGAATATCGAAAAATCATTTCTTAGGGGGTTCTTAAGTCATAAAAGGGATATACTCCTCGAATGTTATGTTTCTTTGTCTAGACGAAATTCTATCGAATAAAAAATATCAACTTACTCCTTTAGGGGTGAAATTTAAAAAAACGATCAAAACACTTTCTAAATATTTTAAAAAGACACCTATATGCCAAACAGGAATGTTATAAAACAATAAACACAGACGATGCGAAGGGTTCTGTAATTCACCCTGATTGTAAATTCACCCCTTTAGGGGTCGATTAGAACAAAATCCTGAAATAAGTTTTTTAATATTTACATGAGTAATCTTTGTAAGCAAAAACCAAGTAGATATCTTATTGGACCTAAGAGATTTTAAGGAAACCGTGAAGCCACATTTTACCCCTTTTAACCCACTGAGAGGATGAGTTTCGAAAAATCCGTTCTTAGTGGGTGCTTATGTCATGCATACTCGTCGAAATTCATGATTGTAGGTTCAGTGGTTTGGGCTGGGCGTTGATTATGAGTAAGTAGCTTAGTTACGATTATATATATATAGAATAGAAGACGATGGAATTGATTTAAAATATAGTGTATCTACGTTTCGCCGCTTTGTGAAAAGTTCAGGCTTTCATTTTAAAACGATTGGTGCCAGAAAAACAATAATGGATTCTCCTAGAATTAAACAAGGAATATACTATTACCTACTGAAAATAAATAAGTTCAGAGAAGACAAACATGCAATAGTATACCTCGATGAAACATGGTATGACACTCACGATGTTGTGAAAAAGGGATGGGTGCATAGTTCAGAAAACTGCAAATTAGATGCACCGGTTTTAAGAGGTAAACGTATTATTATTTTATATGCAGGATGTCAAGACGGCTTTATAAATGATAGTTTATTATTATCTGCTAAAAATATTGCATCTGCAAGTGCTGACTATCAAAGTGATAGGAACGCAGATTTATCAGTAACAGAAATCTCTGCGCCACTGACCGTTGACTGTTTACAACGTGGTTGTAAACATGAACCCTAGTTCTTTTGTAGTTCAACAATGTGATTAAAATTATACGGGATAGTTGTTTTATTCCGATTTTCAAAATTAATATGGTATGTTCTATAGCAGCGGTTCCCAACCTGTGCTCCGCGTGCACTTCTCAGGGGCTCCGCAGCCGTTCCAGGAAATAAATAAAATAATTAAAAATTGAATAAAATCAAAAGAATTAAAAATAAAAACATAATCAATATAAGAAAACTGGAAATTACATTCTGAAAGAAAATTGGCCAAGTTGTATGTATGTCCGAATGATTTTTTACTCTAACCGGTTTATGACTTTATGACTAGCTGGAATGTGATCGGCGAGAAGCATTTTTGTTTGAATAATCTGCGTGTATTTTGATTATTTGCTTCATTTCATAAAAATCTGTCTATCTATCAATATGTGAGCTGTGAAAGACAAATGTGAATGTATATTAAATAAAAAATCTACCCCCTCCCCCATAACATTACTTCTAATCACCATTAATTTGTAAGACATAGGGTAGGTCTAGGGGCTCCGCCATAGAAATTGATTCTAAAAAGGGCTCCGAAAGTAACAAAGGTTGGGAACCACTGTTCTATAGTATAGTGGAGGTTGGCAGTAAGAAAGGTGAACGGTGTCTATTTTATATCTGTTATCAAATGCTAAACAAATTTTAGTTCATGTGCATTTACTCGTTTCAAGTTCGCCTATTAACCTTTTGAGCAGATAAGCCAACATTGAAAAAATCACTTAATATTTGAGAAACATGTAACATTAAAAAAATACTATCTAGTTCCGCACGAAGCTAAGAAACAAATTATATTATATTATATAGTTTGTTTTTCTTTCAATTTATTGTTATGTTATAAATTATTATAAAGCCAACTCGCAATTCTCTAATGCAGGGGTTCTTAAACTTATGTAGTCCGGGGACCCCCTCTTGAACAACATTTTATTTTGCGGACCCCATCTCGACTCTAGGCATTTTACGTCGTTCTTGAGATTTAATTTCTGGCTCAATAATCTATGAGATTATTGAGCATAAGATTAATCTATGAGGCACTATATTGTAATAAATATTGGTAAAAATGTATCGCTGGTTATTTTAATAAATGGTCTTGTGCATTTATAGAGGAACATTTTTATTAGCATATGGAATAAAAAACATAAAATGAATAAAAATAGTAGTAAAAAGAATAAAAAAAAGTTACAAATTATAATACGTTAAACTCATACAAACATTTCTTGGTCAAATATTGGTCAAAATAGATGTTATTATAATATGTTTTCTGTAAATAATTTGCAGTTGAATAAAAATAATTAAATTTTTACTAATTATTGTTTAGTTATGTCAATAACTAGTTAGATAACAAATACAAAAAGTCTTGACCAGGTAGGATTTTTATTAAATGAGTTATTTGAATAAAAGCGAAAAGTTAGGGGATGTAAAGTTAATGTCTAAATTGTTTCGCGGACCCTCAGTAATGGCTACGCGGAGCCCCAGGAGTCCGCGGACCACAGTTTAAGAACCGCTGCTCTAATGTATAATAATTTTAAATAATATATTAACAAATAATTCCTTTAAATTTAGTTTTGGGATAGTATAAAATAGAAACTTTTTTGTGTAGAATAAGTTACTATTTAAAAATATATATGTGTTCCATTTAAAAAATACTGTTTGATTTTTAATAATTCGAAAATCTGGGGCACTATTTTTTTCACCATCGTTATCTGCGTAAAAATGATTACGTAATAGTATGTGTATTTTATCGCAATCGTAGCTCTGCCAATAACGAAGTTAGGAATAGTGCCGGGTTAACTGTGAACAATTGTTTTTCTTGATTCCGTAAAACTAGGACATCTCCACCACTGTGTTCCCTCACAAATTCTGGGAGTTCAAGAAATATCAGTACAAACAAAAAGGGAAACTTATATTAAGTGTAACACTAGCAACAGGGGCGCACACAGATTTTTGGCTTGGGGGGTCCAATTATACATAATTTTTATAAACACAGGGCAAAATATCAATTTCAAGTGAAGAGCAAAAAAAAGGTCCTCACTTCTAAATTTTAAGTAAAGAGCAAAAAAAAGGTCCTCACTTCTCACAGTACAGGGGGGGGGGGGTCCGGACCCCTTGGACCCCCCCCTTGTGTGCGCCCCTGACTAGCAAGCTAAATAAATAGTAGAAAATAATTTTAAGAATCAACTTACTATATCAATTACGCTAATTGTGTAGCACATACATTTTAGTTTTGTTATGGCCATGTTATTCTTAGAAATATTCACTGATTAATGAAGATAGACGTACAAGCAGTTGGCAGTCTGATACAGTTATCAATAAAAGATAACGTTCCAAAATACAAATATAAAATAAGTAAATATTATCTACAAGAGATTAAGGGGCGCACAAACGTACTTATATAAAATTAACAATCTATACTAGCTATGTGTACGAATATACTAAAGGGGCCTCTAGTAAATTAGTTTAGATGACATTTGCCAGTGGTGACGCGGAAGACGCCGGTCTGCCGTGCTGTAACTGACAGACGCGGTCAAACATTGACGTATGAATCTGAACGCCGAGAGGATAACGACATGAAAATGTACATTGGCATATTTCGGAAATAGACTTTATGTAATCGAACACCGGTTTCACGTGGTCCAAAAGAGACGCCGCTATCAGATTTCCGTTTGGGGGAAGAAGACAACATGATAATTTATCGTGTAGGACAGAGATGAAAATAAGGGCGGGAAAATCGATAGTGGTTACAGAATGTGACGCAACATGGAGCCACCGCTCGGTGACGACGCTTGAGGGGTGAGTTGGGGTAGACGTCGGTACGCGCAAGACGTCTAGATCCATCGTATTCGACCAAACTGTGTCGTGTTTCGCGTGAAGTTTGCATTTGCGCAGTGACATTTTGGGACATTTAACGTTACTATTTTCATCTGTGTGGCATTAGGTTGGCAAACGTGGAACACTAAGGGTGTTTAACGGTAAAACGAAACGTTGCTGTAACAACCACACGTTTACTAGAACTAGGTAAGTCATTGTTCCAATTTTTTATAGTGTAGTTGGTCGCGAAGTTCGCGCCTTTTTCAAATTGGTTTTTGTGCACGTTTTGACTCTGCATGTCGTTTGTTTTCATTGAAATCGTCAAGGCTTCGCTGTGTTTTGTATATCTTCACGTGTTTGATCGTTATAATAAGCACACTTTTGAATTATTAGTAGAACCATTATTACACGCCAGTACATCCAGGACATTCAACGCTGGCTAGGACCACCGATCACTAGGACACGTTGTTCTCTCCACAGTCATCTTCAGTGTCTTCGATAAACAGTTATTTATCGATACTGGTCGATTTGTCGTGGTACACTAATGAAAAAAACACGCTTTTAATTCTGCAATGCAGTTGTTTCGAATGGAGTTCACAGCTGCAGACTACAAATCACACGTTTTTTCAGTTTTTAATTTTGTTCTTTCTGTGTTCGTTTCTGCAGTTGGCACACAAAAGCATTAAAAATAAAAATAACGACTTTGTTACACTCGGAACTTCCATGCGATAATTCTAACATATCAAGAACATTTTGTTGTGTACTGTATATTTACTTTTGTTATGTTGGTGTTATTTATAGAGAATTGTATGGTTATTGTAGTGGTAATACGATGCCGTCTAATGATAAGTTCTGCCAACTTATTTTGTACGTCTTCCGTGTTGTGGAAAGGCATTTATCTCTAGATTTAGACCGCCTAAGCTTCAACTCAAACAAACTTAAGTCAAAACTGACAACTTGAGATTAAAGTTTTACATTTTCTACTGATTTTAATTAACAACTTAATTCAATATGATGAATGTATCGCATTTTAAAACAAATTATGTTATAGTTTGCCTTCAAATAACACTTCTATTTTATAACCATTATTTAACTAATCAAAATCGAATAAATGAATTAATCAAATGAATTATTTATTGCATATCAAAAAGGTTTATTAATTTTGTTTGTTTATATTTTATTATTCTTATTATTCCAATGTATTTGTTAAACACTTACTAAATTATAAATAAACAATTCTAAATTATTTTTTTGTTTTATTTATTTCTATTGAACTGTCTTTGCCTAGAATACATAATCGACTATTTTGTATAGTAATGTGACCTCATCCCTTCCGTGACCCTTGACCTTTGCAATTTGAATTTCTCCAATTTCTTGCAATTTGGAAACCTTTTCGGTAGACGCATTTGTATTCTGTATATTACATCTTTAACGAAACTATCTCAGCTGAACTCATTTAGGGCACGTTATCGAACGCTGAATACGTGAAATATTTGATGTAATTTTGGAAGTTATATATATATGAAACATATATGTCAGTGTCATGACTGAAAAATTGACACGTGAAGATTCTAAACAGGTTTGACATTGAAACTGAAATATGAACAATATTTTCTCTATTTGATTATTTTGTATAATGTTTTAATTCTAGTCATTCATACAGTCATTATTATTATTGCTCGAAGGTCTAGTGGTACAAAGTGGAAGATGATAGACCACGTGGTCACTATCCGAAGGATAGATGGACCAAATTAAAGTAATCAGGAGTCTATCAGACCAATTTGTAACTCAGTTACTATGAACATAGTAACTAAAATCGTCACTATAAGCAAGGTCAGTTACTATCATAAATGAAAGTCATTGTTCTTTTTATAATATTTTATCTCGTAGTAACGTTACTACACAGTAATTTTTTACAGAATTGATCTGATTGAGTGAATGCAATCAGAATGGTGACAACTACACCAATGTTTCTCAATTTTCTTACATCGTAGATCGGTGAAGGGTCAGATAAATTTTAGCGACCCGACAATATTGAAGTACACATGATAAATTATTTAAATGTATATGAATAATATTTATTGTACAAATTAATGTTTTACAACATGTCATGCATTTAAAACCTGATACAAATGACAGTATTTTTTGAGAATAAGTCAAATTTATACGCGTGGTCGTTGGATAATATTCTTCTACATTAAGTAATAAATGTAAATAAATAAAATCACGCAAATACATAAGAAGAGAATGGAGAGAAAGAGCATACAGAGGAAGTACTTTCTCCTTGATTAAAGTTCGATACCTAGAACTATTTCAAATTACGCGCGCCGTCTTTTATTCAGTGAATAAATACTACGCGTCAGCAGTAGGAGGGAGTGAGATATATATATATATATATATAATTTATTCCCTCGAAGAGCATTAATAGTCATCTTAGTTATCGTATAGGTCAATGAAGATTGCTGTACTAATTATGGCATCTTCAAAAATCTTCGTCTTCTTCTTTGGGCACTATCAATTAGGTTGACTTTTGGCCTCACTCACATAAGTCCTCCATCTTGATCTATTCATTGTCAGGTCTTGCCAAGTACCCTGTATACCAATAATTGTTAGATCTTCGATTAGCTGATCTCTCCATCTCTTCCGAGGTCTTCCTACTGGTCGACGGGTATTCAATCTTCCTTCCCTTATCTTCCTACTCCATTCTGTTCTCCCTCATCCTTCATAACGTGTCCTATCCAATGTAATCGTCTGCTTCTCAGTTCTTGTGTGACACTCAGCCTTGAGTACAGTTCTCGGATATCTTTGTTCTTATGGATTCTCCATTCACCATTAATTTGAATGGAACAAAAAAGTTCTGCGTAATATTTTATTTTCGAAAACTATGAGGTGTTGTCGATATAGCTTTGTTAAGATCCATGTTTCAGAGCCATATATTAGTACGGGACGTACTATAACTTGGTATTAACCTGATCTTGGTGTTCCTAGACAAGAGATTCGTTTTGAACAGGGAACCAAGTGCAAAATACGATGCATTAGCAGCTTTAATTCTATTCGTAATTTCCTGTTGTATTAGATTCACCTGATTTATTATGGTGCCCAGGTATTTGAAAATAGAAACTATCTCAAAAGTGTTGTCATTAACACGTTCGCGGACAGTACGGCTATAGCCGTCGAATATTTTTCCTAGCTCCTACTTTTTTATTCAAATATACAAATGACTGCTGGGGCAGGTTTTAATTCCATTTAAGTATATGAAAACTAGTATAAACTGTCCTATCAGGAACATACCAAACACAGTAAATGTCCTATTATAAACAAAAATCTAAAAAAGTGACATTTTGGGTACATCTCATTGTACAAAACTGTCCGCGAACGTGTTAATTTTTAAGTTGGTCGTGTTCTCATGACTGCGTCTACTAACAATAAGATTCTGTGTTTTTTCATTACTGATGATGAGTCCTTCTTTACGAGCTTCGTTAGTAAGGTATATTACAGCTTCAACCTTATTTGAAATAATATCCAGGTCATCTGCATAACCTAAATTCTTGTGGTACCCATTGAGCTGTAGACCACGGTGGTTGGTGTCTTGGGCTTTTCGTAACACCATCTCCAGCACGAGATTAAACAGCAAAGGTGAGGTGATGTCTCCTTATTTGACTCCAGTAAGAATTTCAAAAGGCTGTGACAAAAAAAAAACTCCCTTGCAACTGTCAAGTGTCAATATAAAGGTGTCTCAAAAGAAATTTTATATTTAGTGGATCGATTAAAAAAAAAGTAAGCCGTATATAGAAAAAATGTTTATTAATTATTAAAATACACTTTTTGGGGATTTATTTCTTAAAAATAATATCGTCTAAATGTAGACCCTCGCGTTCTCGGCACTCATTTAATCGAACAATAAAATTACTTATGACGTCTCGGCAGGTGGACTCAGGGATGGCTGCCATTTCGTGACGGATATTTTCTTTCAAATGCGCCAGTGAAGTCGGTTTATTGGCGTAAACTTTAGATTTAAGATAACCCCATAGGAAAAAGTCCATAGGGATTAAATCTGGACTGCGTGGATGCCAATTTATGTCACCTCTCCGGGAGATCAATTTGCCTGAGAAAATTGCCTCTGACTGGCATCTTGGGGCTTTAATTCTTGCACCAATTGAATTTTGTAGGGGTGCAGCTTTAGGTCTTTGTGCATAATGCGATGTAATGATGATCTATGCACATTTAAAGCACTTGCGCGCTTCCGAATTGAAAGGTTCGGGTCGTCACGAACAGACTGATTAACATTCTCCACGTTTTCTACCGTTCTTGATGACCTAGGTCGCCCGGATTTTGATTTATCCAGCGTTGTACCGGTCTCTTCAAACTTTTTAACCCAATGTCGAATGAGAGGAATGCTTGGCGCATCATTTAAGTGGCGAAAATCTCGAATACTGCAGAATTTTCTACGCGCTACAGTCGCTGAATCACCGTTTTTGTAAAACTCTCGCACGCATAACGCGCGGTCTGCTCCCGAGAAACGCTCTATAGCGACTGAATTCCCAAGAACCAGGGTACCGATTGACATAACCCCCGCGCCCCTCGGATACGTTGCGTTCACGCAGTAAGCTAAATAAATATAAAATTTCTTTTGAGACACCTTGTATTAAAATGATACTTTTACATTTTTTTTTTATATATTTATTAGACATTAATTAATTTAAGAAGGATTGGAACAGAAACTGACCACTTTTGTTCTGCAATAAAATAAAAGGTTTAAAAATACTCAATATAAGACTTGACTGATGAATAATGGAAGGAATAAAGCGAAGAAAAACATCTATGATATGAGATTTGGGACATGGAACGTGCGAAGTTTGTATAGGCCTGGTGCAACCATTGAACTGACTAAAGAAATAGAAAGCCTTAATCTTAAAACTATGCGCAATACAAGAAGTAAGATGGACAGGCACTAGAACTGTGTCTGTAAATCAAAAATACACCATATTTTATAGTGGTAATGATCAAGATCGACATGAATCTTCAAAAATGTCTATCCTAATTCATATTTCAGTGGCGTGAACAGTATGAATTTAGGAATCTTCAGTCAGATAAATATAATAGTTCAAAAACTAATTTCAATAGATTTGTTATTTACTATACAAAGCTGTCCAGGCTGGCTTCACTCGGGGACTATTTTTTATTATTCACCTTGTTTTTTTTTGTAACTTACATAATTAGGTGACGGAACAGAAGATAATACTATAAACATTTGAAAGACCAGGATTAAAGTGAACAGGATTACTTATCTGACAACCTCTATATAAACAATGTTTTTAGGTCTACCATCAGGCACTATCAGGTAAAGGTTGTTGCTAGAACTGACACGAGAACACGCTACATATAGTAACTCATGCGAGAAGCATGGACTCCGCAAATCAACGCCATCTATTATCGCAAAACAAACATTAGAGTTGCCGTGGTTCTATGGTAAGACTGTTCGACGCAGCACAGAGATGCGGGTTAAATCCCTCCACCTCCTTCGGAGTTTTATCTTCAGATATTATGCAGTCAGCTCTGGGGTCAACTAGTCCCAAGTATTTAATACTTAAAATGAGTACCTATTTATACAGAGATAATAGGATCGGCCAAAACGTAACACTGACCGCGTGGTTTTCATATCTATGGCTTGCGGTCTAGAAATAGAAAACTTACCTTCCCTGCCCCTATAAGCCCATCTAGGCGTTGGGAAGCTATTATTTATTTATTTATTTTAAAACAAACATTGATAGGCATTTGGAGGCGCTTAAACTGAAATGGTAAAATGATAGGCATTATGGTTGCTTAAAATATATTGCAAAAAGTCGAATTTTGTATTAACCGCGCGCACAAATATCATTATATCTTTGGAACTATTCAAGAGATTTTCAAAATTTTGTTAGCTGACGAAACCTATGTTGTCGCTCATAATTTCAAGGATATGCGTTAAATATTAACGAAAAACATAGATTTAATTTTCAACATGCGCGTTATAATTATAACTATCGAACTACTCAACCAATTTTAATGAAACACAGCCTAAAACTTGACCAGATGATGTAGCCAAAAAGAGAAAAACCCGAATGAAAATTGTATCAGCAGTTCTCGATTGAAAAGCACACATACACACAGAGTTTGATGATTTTCGAAGCATTGGAAGCAAACGACTTTTCGTAAATGATTCTAGGTTCGAATTCTATTATGAAATAAAGATAGAAAAAATAATCAGATGAAACATATATTCGTATATCATTGCTTCCTAGCAGGATTGGGTTACGGAAACTATGTCGAACGGATTGGAACGAGGAAACTAAGTAGCAGACCTCGACCTACAATTCTTCGCACTGGCCTTGTCCTTATTCAGTAATACAATAGAGCAGAATTAGGGCTGCCACGCTGAGCAGTATACGTTTACAGGTTAATAATAATAAGTAGTTTTAATAATAATAATAATAATAATACATGTTGTAATAATAAATCTTTATTGATGGTGAAATTAAAGTAGATAGTTAATCAACGTAAAAAGTTTTAGAAACAATACGACCTAATGGAAAAGATACTGAAAAAGCCTATGTATCTGACAAAGAAACGAAGAAAATAAATAAGATAAGCGAAACAGATACCTTTCTCAAATAAAGGTTCAGTATCAAAGTTGAAGTTAATTCGAAATATAGTCTCTGATAGATATGCTTGTGAATTTTCAATCTCTCTAGACATACGTTTCATAAAATATATTCCAATGTTATAAAAAAATATCATTCGAAGGGAAATAAGATATAGGTTTTCCTCTTCGTTATTAGAAACTGTTTGTCGGGATAATTTTTGGCCTCATTTATACAAGTTTTCCTAGTTATCTTAACAGGAAACACGGACTATAACAACATTATTCATTAGATTTTCACTCAGCTGATTGCTTTATTTCCTCCATTTTTTTCAGGATTTTCAATCTTCCTATCTAGGTCTTCTTTATTATTCTGTTTTCTTTCATTCTAACTTCTTATCCTTGCAATCCCTTTATTAATTGTAATCGTCTGCTCTTAATATCTTGTGGCATACTTGACTTAGCATACAGTGCTTGGATATATCGCGACTTCGCTATTTGCCATTAATTTAAATAGGTCCAAAAATTTTATACCTTTTTTCAGACTATGATGCTGATAATGCCTGGTAGCGAAACAGGCGAAAAGGTGGTAATCCCCCGAATACCGATAATTCTTACAGTTTTTGCATTTCAGTTCAAACGACTCTGATTTCCTGTTAGGGTTTGTTTTGTGATGATTATTAGTAAGTCGCAGGGTTAAACCCTAAAAATAGCTGGCGTTGATTTGCGTAGTCCATGCTTCTCGCATGGGCAAAAAATATGTATCGTGTTTGCGTGTCAGTTACAAGCAACATATTTTACTCGCTAGCGCCTAATCTAAAAACTTAAATATTGTTTATGAAGGGGCTCTCTGATAAGTAATCAATCGTGTTCAGTTTATCCTGGCCTTTCACATGTCTATAATATTGTCTTCTTTCCGGTCACCTAATTACGAGTAGATATGTATGTTGTCGCCAACCTCAGTAGCACAGTGGTAGCGACCCTGCTTCTCGTGTTAAAGGTCTCGGGTTCGAATCCCGGTCAGGGCATGGATATTTGTATATGTCCATATTACCTCATCCTCATATAAAATAATAAAAAATAAATATAAAATTAAAAAAAGCATCATATCATAAATATATCACCGCTCCCAATCCAGATTAGGTCACCGTGGAAGTTGTAGACCTGAAATTTCACTCTTCGGAGTGAAAGGCTCGTGCCCTACATAAAAGTAGCAGTACGGTAGTGAAATTTACGGCTCGGTGAGACTACTGTGGGACGTTTGTGGACTGAAGATGATGTATGTAGTATATTTCAAAAAAATGTGGGTCAGTAATAAAGAATTGACCTTGTGGGAAACCGAACGAGGAAGCTAATATTATATAAAAATAGTATATGTCGTACTCTGCCCTTGTTACCGATGCCATGAGGCAGACAGCCTAAGCTTTACCTCGTCGACGGTCTTCTTCATACTTAACACGTGTTGAGTCCACTGTTATTGTTTGTCTTTTATATTCTTAATGATATTTGTTTACAGTTCACGGATAACTTGAAAATATTCTAATATACAGACACATAGGTCAATTCTGTGCAATCCGTAATGCGTTCCATAAGCAATCTATAGGCGTTATGTGTCCCTATAGGCATCTGATTGATTCTGTGTGAACCCGTTATATTTATCAACTAATTACCTATAAGTACTCGTTCTGCCTATAGATTGCTTACGGAACTCGTTACGGGTTACACAGAATAAACCCAATAAACTATCAAATCACAAAATTAAAATTAAGTGGCATAAGTATGAAATTATATAAATATTGTAATTCAAGGTTTGCCTCCCAACTCTGTAACTCTATCTTTTAGAAGAGTCACGATATAATGATTGAAAATTAGACTCATGGTTCATATTTTTAAAGATTTTATTTTAAATACTAGTGCACCCGTTGCCAACTGTGTTGGCAAACAAATCATTACCTTAATGTGGAACTTGCTCGACACCTCAGACTTCTTTCTCTAGCCATACTAACTTCATCCAATTGAAATTGAATCAACTCTTCGCCCATTATTAAAAACTGGACAAATAATGAGCATTATTCCGAATTATAAATTCATTAACTTTTTAAGATGGTGCATTATATTTATAATGTTACAACTAAAAATGATTTGAGACGTTAAAGTTAAAATATATTTATTAAAATTAATTTTCCATTTTCTTATATAATATAAATCTACACACACGGAAAAAACGCACACGGATTAATACGCACACGGAAAAAAGCACACATGAAAAAATACACACACGGCAAAAAGGGCACACGGAAAAAAGCGTACTTACACTATATCTCAAATCAGGGGGTAGATTTACAATATCCCACTGAATACTGCGCATGCGTCACACACACGTCATTTG
The DNA here is from genome assembly GCA_963971575.1 of Liopterus haemorrhoidalis. Classification (NCBI taxonomy): domain Eukaryota; kingdom Metazoa; phylum Arthropoda; class Insecta; order Coleoptera; family Dytiscidae; genus Liopterus; species Liopterus haemorrhoidalis. Next base: position 17,145,822 of record OZ020612.1, on the reverse strand, counting down.
TTCAGTATACAGAGATTCTAAACAGGTGGGACTGTGCAGAACTTTTAAAACACAATTTATTTTTAGGTGGTTTATATAAAAAAAAAAAAACAGTTATCAACCATAACCTAAGATAGTGCTTTTAAGGTGAATCACTGTCCCTGGCCCTGCACAGAACAGTTTAAATACAATTTATTTTTAGGTGGTTTATAAAAAAAAAAAAAACAGTTATCAGCCATAACCTAAGATAGTGCTTTTAAGGTGAATCACTGTCCCTAGCCCTGCACAGAATAGTTAAAATACAATTTATTTTTAGGTCGTTTATAAAAAAAAAAAAAACAGTTATCAACCATAACCTAAGATAGTGCTTTTAAGGTGAATCAGTGTCCCTAACCCTGCACAGAACAGTTAAAATACAATTTATTTTTAGGTGGTTTATAAAAAAATAAAATAAAATAAACAGTTATCAACCATAACCTAAGATAGTGCTTTTAAGGTGAATCTAACCTAAACTAAAAGGTAAATGATATTTTAATGTGATAAATAAACAGAAACTATTGTTTTAGAGCCACTGATAATTCTTGAATTATTTAGTGTAGTCGTTATGTGCTGCCATCTGTATAGAGTTTGCAGTGGGATATTGTAAATCTTGTCCTATAAATCGTAGAAATAAAAAAATAATAAAGCATTGAAAAAATAATAATAAAGAAAAAAAGTCACATTTTTCTTACTTTCATCAAAACCAAATATTTTTTAAAATAATTATTTTTCTGCTAATAATAATTTTAATCAAAAATGTCGAATATCACGGAAGGATAACGTTTTTCTGTGTTTTGTTTCGTAAAAAAACCGATCCGTGTATTTCACAACTAAATTAATAATTGTGAAGTGATTTTTTAATGAAAAACACAACTGTCATTTTTACTAATTTATTGTCAACACTCAAAACAAAAATTCACAGCACACTACTGTCCAATACATAAACAATCATTTCTTACAATTCTATCAATTATTATAAAAAGTGTTCGTAGAATATTCACTATTATTGCATCTTATAATAATTATAAAAAGTGTTCGTAGAAAATTCACTATTATTGCATCAACAATATATTTTAAACAATTTTGACATAAATAATTAACATATGCGCGCCTCTATCGGGGAATGAAGAAACGACCGGTCGAACATACGAACCTCTATGATACGAACATACAAACAGGCGTATTATATTATAGGATGTCAAAGTAGTTCCCGTCAACAATAATGCACTTAGCCATTCTTTCTTTCCATTTTTTACAAGGCACCAATATTCTTTGGGAACACCTTCAAAATATATATGAATTGCAGCATCAAGTTCTTCTTCAGACGAAAATCTTTTACCCCGCAATATTTTTTAAGCACAAAATATAGCCAAAAGTCACACATTTCCAAGTTAGGTGAGTATGGCGAGTGTTCTATTACGTACTTTTATATTTTTTTCGCAAAAAATTGGAGTATTGAAGCTGCCCCAGGGCCGCCCTAACCACAGGGCTAAATGGGCTATAGCCTCAGGGCGCAAGCCTTTTGGGGCGGCAATTTTTATTTCCCCGTTTGCTATTCTATGCATTTTTTTACGAAGAGGGGCGCATTATTTTTATTAGCCCACGGGCGCCGAATTTCTTAAGACGGCCCTGAGCTGCCCTATGGTAAGACGCGATGTAACATAATGTTATCATGATGTAACGTAATCCCTTTCTGTGGAGCTCTACTGAGCACTTCAGGCAAATATTTTTGAGTGTACTATTTAGCTGTAACTGTGTCTTCTGTCCATCCAGAATAATTGTCTTTACCATGCCCTTACTTCTAAAGAATACTTCATACATTACCTTTTTCCAAATTTATGGACGCCACTATTTAAAAGTTTTAAAATTTCACGGTAATTTCTTACAGCTCCGCTTTTTGGAAATTAGAAAGCTGATGTGGAAACATCACAACGATACATTAAAATATTAATTAACTGAGTTTTAACTAACTTAACTTAAATGACCGATAAAGTTCAGTTTTTAAGGTTTGTTCAATGACAAATAAACGAATCAACAATAAACTTATTTACGAGGGATGTTACCTAAATTCTGGGAATTGTGCTATAATTAAATTATACAGAACTTATAGGCAATGTTATTGGTGCAAGACAAGTCTTGACATGTTTATGCAACTATCTAATGCAATATTGTTCAGTCTGATTTAGGTGTTCGACTGATATAGACGCGTTTTCATAGCACTGTTTTTGTAACCATGGAAGACGCAGCAAAATCTCAAAGAGCAATAATTTCCTTTTTGTCGAAAGAAGGTGCGAAAACATCAGAAATTATTCAGTGTCTGCAAGGAGTATTTGGTGAGTCTGCAGAATCCAAAAGTACTGTTTATCGGTGGATCGATCGTTTTAAAACCGGTAGAACATCACTAAAGACGATCCACGCAGAGGGCGCCCAAGCACGTCGATAAATGAAATAAACATTACTGCCGTCGAACACCTACTGAAAGAGTACTGGCAAATGACTATTCGTCAAATTAGTGTGCGCCTAGGGATAGGTACACGACAAGTTCATGACATCTTGCATGATTGTTTGGGCGTTAGCAAGGTTTCACCGCGCTGGGTGCCAAGGCAGTTGGGACCAGAACAGAAACTCAATAGGTTTGATACTTGAGGACGGCTTAAAAAAATTAGTTTATCGTTAGGATAAATGTATTCAGTTAAACGGAGATTATGTTGAAAAAGTACATTGTAATATTGACGAAAATTAACAAAATAATAAAAATTATAGCTAAATTCCCAGAACTTTGGAAACATCCCTCGTATATATGTATTTCTTTCTTAAGATGCCTATAGGTGGCGTGGCAAGTCACGGCCAATGTTTATACTTGTCTAGCTCCGCGGATCGTGTGTGGGGGCAACAAGTCGCAAGCCACAGACAACGTACGCTGGGATTCGTGCTGCCCGACGTGTTCTTCGGAGGCAGTATTCTTATCACAAATCAAAGGAGTTTGACCAACATCGGTGCAGACTTGTATACGCATGTATATATCATCCACATGACGCGCACACGCTTGTCATTACATCAGTCGAGAGTGTTGTGCTCAAAAGAAAAGTTATAATCATTTTTGCTTAATTATGTTAACGTAAAGTAAGAAGTAATTTTTTTATACTTTTAAACTAATTTAAATATCAAAAGCCAGGTCGAAGCTGCGACCATAACCTCACTTTCATTGTCAGACGCCATTTTACTAACGCTGGCCCATGTTCGCTATTTTGTACTTGGCCAGCACTGACGTTTCATCGACTCATCGTTTGTAGGGTACGGAAATACAAGTGTCCGCCAGCGCTACAAGTTACGGCCAGCATCAAAACCAGCATTGGCGAACGCTGGCACACCTTCTGTAAGCGCCTTTACTCATGCTCTCAAGGCATATGCGAGACAGAAATATATAAATAAGTTAATTGTTGATTAGTTCATTTGTCATTGAACAGACTTAAAAACTAAATTGTACGATAAATAGCTGCATAAAATAATAGTGCTACTTTTATATTACACGGCCTATCTGATTTTCTTATCCTGAATAATTCTAGCGTGACCCTCTTACTCGTTTTGAAATCCAGCTTTTTTAATTTAGGTGTGAATGTATATTTACCCCTCTTCCTTTCACCCCCATTTTAACATTAATGTTGATTCATTGACCTTGACCAACATTTCTAAAACGTTCTCCATTAAGAGCTAATGACCTGCACTAGAGACTGTTGATTTATTATTTATAAAATAATTGATAGTGTTTATGTTAAACTCTGACGTAATGTATCGAAGACTTATCTATCTTAGATGCTATGTAATCTACTGAATTTTTTAAACAGTGTATAAGCTATTCTTCTGAACAGTGAGATAGCACTTAACTTGGAAAATGGGAAAGTTTATTAGATGCATTAAAAAAAAGTTAAAAAGACATAAAAATGTATTGAAACAAAGTTAGAGTTTACTTACAATAAATATAGACTTATCGATTCTTTAATATAATTATTTGTTTTTCCTTGATGACACAAGATAACACCGAGTTCTACCATAACAAATTATAGCTTCTATTTATAAAAAGGGTCGATAGAAAAAAATGTTTACTTATAGATTATTGTTGAAAGATTAAAGATATAATATTTTACTATATTATTACTTATCTTGTTGTAGAATATAACTGTTTATTATCAGGGAATCTGTTTTAAAGTTATACTGCAATTATTAAACAATTATGCTGTTAATAATGTACTAGAATTGATAGAAAAATCAGTTGTGTCCACCACAAAACCAACCAGCGGGGCCGGCGCTAGATCTTTTGGCGCCTGGGGCAAGGCCAGCAAAACAGCGTCCTTTTATTAGAATGTGCAGTGGCGTACCGAAGTGGGGGGTTAGGTACAACAATATCAACAGAAATAGGGAAATATAATTTCCAAAAATCTATATAATTTTATTATATACATACATAGGTAGATTTAGTAAATTTTTTGATTTTATTAGTATTTAATAATATAAACGTTTGAAAATTACTATGCATAGTTCATAACAAGTTCATAACACCCATAAAAAAACACAAGAAAAAACTACAAAAAACTTTTATAAGAAAAATTTAATAATATTATTAGAATAAAATATTTGTTTAATTTAAATGGGACGGTTGAGACTTCATACTGCTCACAAGTTTGTTAATGTTCGGGAAAGCAACAAATGTAGAAACACGCAACGTGTTTTCTAGGTGCGAATTCGTTATTCGCGTCCATGTTTTTGATTTAACGAACTTCATCCTAGAAAAAAACTACTCAGCTTTTGCGTTATTCTCTTCTGAGCAAAAGCTGTGAGTTTTGGAAATTTGTCAACTAGGAAATATTTCTTATAAAACTCAATTGGTGAAATATCCTTCATTTTTGATTCTCTGTATTTACTTTTTGATTTGAGTTCTCCTGTAGCTCAAGTAGTTCCATTTGCATAGAAAGTGGCGCTTGTTCCACATTAACATCAACCGTTTAACCGCATTTGATCTCTGAAAACAAAGATATACTCGCGGACTAGATTCAATGGGATTTTGGATAATTACCGCGGGCCGGACAAAAGGAGGCGACGGGCCGGCTCCGGCCCGCGGGCCGTAGGGGGCACATGCCTGGTTTACACCAAAGGAGATCTGAGCAGCGTATTTAAGCGAATAACTCAATATTATGTAAAAGGGAATAATTGCGTTTTGAAATCAAGCTTCACATTTATAGAAGGATTTTCTAGAAAAAATATATGCTTTTTGGTTAGATATGAAAAATTGGTCACATCATTTATTACCTCAGCCGTAGGTGATTTATCTTCAATTTTTGGTATTCAACAGAATTCACATCTAGGGATCGTATATAAGCTCTGAAAATGTGTGATTTTAATTTACTTGCCACATACAATTCACTGGAGCGTAATACGAGGTTCAACGCTATTTCGAACTTGTACAGATACCTACGGATTTACTAAAGTTTAGTAACTAAACACTGCCTAACCATAATAATTTAATCCTGCCTAAAATATATAGGGAAGTTTCAAGGTTCGTTTAATAAATACTAAGAGTGGATACTGTGATGATATTAGACACTAATCTGAGGATCAGTTCATTATAACCACACGTTTTTGATAACTCTAAAATAAGCCCTTCTAGGCTACAGCTTAACTAGACTATAAAAGTTTGCCCTAACTTTTACATTTATGGTTACAGAACTACATGGCACAAGTATGCCATTCTGAAAATTTTCCAATTTGTGTTTTTGTTGAATACATGAATTATAAAGTAAACAGTACAAAGAAAGTTTGGGAACATTGATCTGTCGGAATTTTATTCTATATTTTAATTCTGTTCCGTTTTTAATGATATTTTTACGTTTTCGTTAGTATAAGCAAGACAGTCTTATACACTAGTGACAAAAAAAGGACAGTCTTACGATTGTTATTTAAAGGTTGATAAAAAATGTTTAAACGTTTTAATAGAAAACTTTAAGTATTGAGAGGTAATCAGTGATGGGATTCATATAATTTTACTACCGGTTCGCTATGAAAGCTCGATGGGGGGAGGGTTGTTTAAAAAAAATCAGTGTATAATCTATAATACATGGAAATATATATCAATAATTACAGGTTAAACCTAACATAAATGGTAACAAAAATAATATAAACCGGATTTTATGTATCTAAATAAATTATACAGCATGATCCAACATTAGTACCAAATGGGAAATTTTTTTATTATCAATTTTTCCAGAAAAAATCACTATCCATATAATCTTAAAATCGATATTGTGGACACCTATATTACATAGAGCAAAATATTTCTGAAGGTTTGAGATAAGACCGAAGATTCTTTGCAGATTTTTTTTCTTCGGAAAATTGATAGCAAAAAGTTTCACATTTGTTTCCAATTTCCTAGATCACGCTATATAATAAAAACAATTCATGAAATTATGCTTTAAAGTAATCCCAAATTGGTAATTGATTGTCCTCCTCTTCTTTATTATTTTTATATTTAATGCGAGGGTCATCAGCGGAATGATTACTTCTTTCTATATTTTTATTAAAGAAGAAGGATCCCAATCTTTTAATGGCAGGCCGATTAAAGTTATTACCATTAAATTTGATATGTTCGGAACAGTCAGACGGTTTCTTCTATTTGAACATATCAAATTCATCTTCGAAAACCCTCTTTCTGCTTCTGCTGAACTTACAGCAATTGTTTTTACAATATTGATTTTTGCACATTTTGAGGAATTTTATAACTGTCGGGAGTTTTTAAGACGTTCTCCACTCTGTATTCATTAACATCAATATTAAATTTGAAAATGTCGTTAAATATTGGCAACTGTTGTTCGCCAGTGTACTATGGAACAAAAACTTCTACCATGTTCCAATTATTTGGTTCCAAAATATATAAAAAGTCCAATTTATTTTCATTTTAGCATCCTGGTTGTAAATGGTCACAATCCATTAATCTTTTATTCAAATTTTTATAACACTGTCTATAAGTTTTTCCCGAGAGAGCGCCACAAATCGCAGATTGTATATAAAATTTATATTTTTAAAAGATTCAGATATGAGTAAAATATGTACAGTTGCTCCTGGTATTCATCTACTTACCCATCGTTTTATGTTTAGCTAAAATGTGATGACCACTGACAAAAAAATATGCAATATTATTATTTTTTTTATTTGTTTATCCCTTTGTACGATGCGAAATATAAAATAAAATAATTTTTAGTAATTTTAATTTTTTATTACCGGTTCGCAGAACTAAAGAAAATTTTCGATACCGGTTCGCGCGAACCTTCTGAATCCCACCACCGGAGGTAATACAAAATAATAAGTCTGCATAAAAAAGTATTTTCTGTTGTTAACTAAACATTGTAACAATAAATAATGCCCGTTTAAACGAAAACTATATGATACCCATATTAAGTACACGTATGTTTACACAAATAACTTTATGTTAACACAATAAATATTAAGATAAAATCTTGGGCATAAGTTAGCCATCTTAGGGATTCCTAAACTTTTGCACGTGTTTTTTTCCATCATTATATGAAGATAATCATAGTATTTGAATATCGCTGGCGTTTTGGATTAAGTTAAAAACACTATTAATTACGCTATAAAACATCATCTGCGAACTGGTCCATGTACAAAGAAACCTGGTTCAAGCCATCCACAAGCGCTTGAGATAACCGATTCCTTACCCTAGCTGTTCTGTGAGATCATGCAATAAAACAAAAATGCGTCCGGAAGACTTTGTATGAGCTGCGTCCTTAAATGCAGATGGCCGCAGTATTCGAAGCTGACTTCGATTGCTTCGTTTTTTTCAATCGCTGACTTTTTGGATGTAGATAAATAAACTATTAATTGCACTATAAAGCGTCATCAGCGAATTAGTCCCTACAAAAATAAATCTGGTTCAAGTTATCCACGGGCCACTAGAGCTCGAGATGATTCCTTACTCGAACTGTTCTGCACGATCGTGACTTGCCTACAACTTTTCTCTCACGTCGTTTCACAGAAGATCGAAATTTGACAATTTCACCACAAACTGTCCAAAGAAGGTTGACGTAACGAGGGCTTCGATCTGGAAGACCTGTAACTTACTAGGTTGCCAAATCATCGAGTTGAAAAAGTGCTGTTAGCTCGCGTGCTTTTGACTGACTGGACGCAGATTAGAGCAGCATATTTTTCACAAATGAGTCGGGGATGAGTATGAAATTTCCAGGCGAGCTTGAACGCGTGTTTTAAAGATTCCGACATGCAGCATTTTCTTTCGGTGCCGGTAGCTTTTTGGTTTAGGAAAGCATATCAGTGCACTCTCATACCGAGCTTATTTTGATTGAGAATGGTGCTTTGACTGTAAATAAGCACAGCAAGAATTGTTTAGAAGATCACGTCGTATCTTATCCTCCATATATTGGAAATAGTTTTACTTTTATTGCTCAATAATTCACGTTCGCATTTACGCGAATTGTGAACGTATTTCTCGATGTTGTGGGAATTCGTCCCTTACGGTGACCAATTCGCAGATGTAAATCCGGTTAAAAATCTATAAAATAAACTTAAGCGACGCACTAAATGATGAGTACCGATGCCAAAAAAAAAAAAAAACATTCGTTTTGCTAGAAGTAGAAAATGTTTTGTTCCCCACCTTGGAGCGGTTAAAAATCGTAGTAATATACGTTAATCGGAATTTTGGACGCAAGTTTTGCGACAGGCGTATTCATAAAAAATATATATATATATTTTTTTCTTTTTGATTTAAATGCCATTTTAACAATAAATGTTGTACAGTAAATTCGGAAAAAAGCTTGATACTTCACATTTCTAAAATAAGCAACGTTCATTTGACACAGCACTGTTTTTTTTTCTTCATCCTTGGCGCGACAGCCCGAGATGATCCTGGGCGAGGAGTCGGCAGACCACGGCTCGCAAGCCGCATATGGCTCTTTGAGGACATTCGTGTGGCTCTTTAAATGAAGTAGGAAATGAATAAAATTAAGAAAATATTCAAAAAGTCGTATTAATACAAAATTATGGCTCTTAAAAATGTTTCCACATGCTGTAAAAGGTGAATTTGGCTCTTTAGCTTTTAAAGTTTGCCGACCCCTGGCCTAGGCCTCCTGTTTCCAGGTTTCGTGACCATGTTTTCAATCTGTGTACATTCAGGAGTAATGTGGTCAGTATTACGTCCATTTTTTAGCATACACAGAAAGGCACAGTTTAAAGCCGGTTGCGAACGGCTAAGCAGAACCTGTAATTTGTATTCATAGGTTTTGTTTAATAGAAAGTGAAAATATCTCATATATTTGAACGGTTAGTTTGCAGACTATCAGTACTATTCACTATCAAAATTTCTGACAATTATTTTTAACACCTGTATAATGCGAAAACCGCTGTATTTTATTTTATGTACATTCTTTCAAAAAATATCCTGTCCTTCGCAGGACTGTACATGAAAATTTTAAATATTGCCTTTTTTCTACCTCTCATCTGAATTCTTCGTACAAGTCCAAACCAAGAAAGATGTTTGTATTGAATAAGACTGCGAAGGGTTTCTGTTATACAGTAATACCCCGCTACTCGACTGCCTCTTAGCTCGACGTTTTCGCCACTCGACGTGAATGTCGAGAGTGAGAGTCGACGGAAGCATTGTTATCCGACGCGTGATCGAGTACGGATCACGTGATACATATTTTGGTAAACAAAGCAAAATGAACGCATGGCCAGCAGTTCGCGCCTAGATATCTTGACGACAACAACTCAGATTTAGTGCAGCTATGAACTTTTTGTTTTTTGCTAAAATAAGTGATTTATATTTATAATTAAGGGTCCAAAGGATAGAAATGCAAGCATAGCTAAAAGGAAAACATATACATATATGTATTTCTTTATATGTATATGTATATATGTACATATGATTCCCTTTATTTATTATGGAGAAATTCGACTCGCCACTCGACGTAATCGCTACTCGACGTTTTTTCAGAACGAATTAACGTCGAGTGGCGGGGTATTACTGTATGTTTTATTTATCTTTGGTTGTCATTTCATCACTAAAGTGAGAAGATGGCTAATTTCTCCTTTCCTTACCACAAATACACCTATGAACATACCATCACTCACAACCGAACATTATTTGCTGATACCTCCTATAAACAATGTAGGATATTTGACATTCTGTACACTGTCCATACCATTGGTTTGCGTGCCCTAATATTTGAAGAAGTAACTACAAACGTATGTATCATGATCGTCAGTGACGTGCATGTGGGGAGATAACACATGTCGAATGTTATTAACATTGAAAGATAAAGAGATACGAATCTATTCATGTTTGTAGCATGACAATTCACTGATTTAGGGTTATTTTTGTTTGATTCCACCGAGGGTGTTATCGGAATTTAAAGGGACCCAATCTAAATTCGTCAATATTTTTTCTGTTTGGGATTGCTGTTTCATATTTTAACTTGTTTCATTAAAGGGGGCGAAATAAAATTGACAGTGAAATGAAAATAAGGTATCATTTTCATTTCACTGTCAATTTTGTACATGTTTCTTATGTGGCGATCTCGTTATAATGATCAGATTGGCCAAGTAATTTAGTACAGTCATAAAAATATATTCTTGCTCTGGACATACCTAAATTCCGCAAGAGGCAATTTAGAGACACATTTACAAACACAGTGGTGTAGTGCTAAATGAATAAAGTGCGGGAGCTCTCCCTCACTCACGTAAGGAAGTTAATAATAAACCGTAGGCATTATAGTCGGATTGCTGATAGGTGACTGTTACATGTATGTATTTTCAGCGATTTTAAAAATGTTTTTTGTTATTTGTCTTAGCTGTCAGTGTCTGTTAATAATATTAATTAATAGACCTTGCGGCCAATTATTAAATTCACAAACTTTAATTTTAAATCTGCTGGAATATTTTAATTCCGAAAAAGAGAACAATGGGCCACTTATTTCTCTATCTTGTGTCCATCAAAGAGTAGCAGCTGCCTTAAAGATTTCGGAATCAACAATTCGTAGAATTATAAAATGTTATAAATCTGAACTTCTCACTAACAAAATCAACCGAAGTAAAGAAAACGAAGGAAATTAAAATCTGAACCAGTTTATTTTATTGATACATTGGCACAAACGTATGGTCATGAAGTACTAAGATTACCTCCTTTTCACTGCCAGTTTAACAACATTGATCTAATTTGGGGAATAACAAAAAATTATTATGATAGACATATTGGTCAAAACGGATATAGTGATAACGAAGTTTTGAAAATGTGGCAAGTAGCCTGTGATCAAATTAGTTGTGAAACTTGGGCAAAATCTGTTAAAAAAAATCGAAAATTTAAGAAAGGAATGGTGGGAAAGGGAAAGGATTGTTGATGATATTAATCCAATAATAATAAATACAAGAAATGACAGCGATAGTTCAGATGACGACGATATCATGCATTACAGTGACTAATTTTTTTAAATAAAAATAAACATTTAAATACAACTTGTAGCAATATCTTATATGAATAAATATATTTTTACTTAATATTTTATTACTTTATACTTAAGAGAAACAAAAATTTAATTTAATTAAACAACAAATTATAATCCAAAATTTACGTATGAGTATAAGTTTTTCCTTATTTATAATTATTACCTTAAAATTAATAATTTTGTTTGTTTGAGTACTGCTGTGAATTTATTTTCGTGGTCTAATTAGTAAAGATATCTCCGAATCATGCCGTTTCTTTCTAATGTTTTGTTTTTTATTAAAATAGTTTGGAAGGTTAGTTGTCAACTTGCGTCACTATACGTTACTATGGGTATGCAAATAATTATAATGATATAGACAGAGAAAGCATATAGTATTGTATATCGATACTTGTAGGAACGAACAGTCACCTATCAGCAATCCGACTATAGGAATGTTTTAGTGCAAAATTAGATAATGCGGGGTACTTTATTATTAAACCGACTGCAAATGTGGGAATGCATAATAATCAATGTAACTTTTTTTAAATATTTAATCAAAAAATATTTAAAAAAAAAAAAAAACAAAAAGAAAATCAATTTATAAAAATGTTATCTTATTAATTTTTATTTATAAAAGCTATCAGACGGAATTCTCCTCAATTTCTTGAACATTGCATATACGTGTTTTTGTGGCTATGGATGAACGATGGTTTCTGATCCACTTTTTCAAATAATTTTGTGGTTTCCATATTTCAATTGGAGCACCATGTAGATTTATGAACATTAAATTTGACACATGCTCTATTAGTAATCAAGATCTACCTTCAGTTATTATTAAGTTCATACAGCTAAATCCTCTTTCGCATTCAGCAGAATTACACGATATTGCCTTATATCAATGTTCTTCAACCTTTTTGCCCCCGTGGACCGGTGAAAATAGGATAAATATTTCGCGGACCGGCTGGAAGATAAGACACAAATAAAAACCAATATAGATATTATTTTATTATTATATAGGTACATATATGTTATACAGTTATATAATTACAATTTTTAGTGCGACATCTGCTGCTGCTTCTTTGTTAGAAAATTTGATATCAATTAATAATCAAATTTGAACCTAAAGTGGAAACATTTCTATATCTTCCTTTTATAAGCCACTATGGCAAAGAGCTAGCTTCTTCAGAAGTATGAAAAATAGCCGCGAGAGGCGTTGAATTGGGGCTAGTAAATATTAAATAAATCATGGTTCGGACAATAGTTAGCTTCCGAGACGACTAAAAAAATGTGTTATATACTAGTGAATAGAAGAGTGCATCTACATGATTCGGTTGAAATATTTCGCGGACTGGCAGGAATTTTCTGCGGACCACGGGTTGAAGAACACTGCCTTATATCACTGGAGTAATGATACACCACAAGCACAAATCACAAGAGGAAGCAAAAACATTCAACAAATCGGCGTTCAGCGCACAGCACTTCGCAGTGCACTGACCGTATGTAATTATGTAAACCCGCAATATATAATTCGGAGATTCCCTTGTTTCACGCGATTAACGTCATGTGCGCGAATTGCGCATTTCAATTTAAGAAGTAATTAAAAGAAGGGTGGTTTTAAACGAGTGATATTAATTTCGAGCGATTTCGGCTGTTCGATTTTTTAAATAGCTGGAGTAAATACTTCGGGGGCGCGCTCTCCCTCAAATAACAGGTGCGGGAGCGCCGACCCCTTGCGCTCCCTCCCCACTACACCACTGCACACCTTTCATGTGTTTGAGAAACTTTTTCACACAAAATACCAATTAGTTCACTGGATACCAAATCTCGCACTAGCGACTAATAATAGCTATATATTTAGGAAGGTGACATCTGTTTTTTTTCGAGTTTTTTCCCGCTGGGCACAATTTATTCCATTCTTTTGCATCTTTTTTACCATTCACACGTGTTCAATCGTTATCATGTCCTTTTATGACTAAGAAATAATTTTCTAGAAAAGTTTTTAAAATTCATATCACGAGTTGTATACTTTGGTCTGCAGTTGAACTATCTGGAGTCAACCTTGCGTTATTGAACTAGAGATTGACCTAGAACTTAACATTGAACTAAAAACCAGAACTACGTCAACTAAGCTTTTACTGTAATTAAGGACAACTTGAGTTAGTTAAGATCTGTATAAAAAGTATTCTAAAGCTGTGTCCACACTATGCCGATCAATAGGGATCGGATTTATCCAATATCCTTCGTACACTATTGGCCAGCAGAGAGGAGTGAAAATGTCTCAGCAGCTTTATTAATTATTTTATGTTCCAAGCTCAGCAAATATCAAAACCTAACGTCTCTAGAATCGAAAGAGATATAGAAGAAGTGATTTGAAAAAGAACTTGATATTGGACAATGTATACTAGTTAAATTTATGCAAATTTAGTGGTGGTGATGGCGATATTGGAAGGGGGAGGACCAGAAATTTTCAGAATTGGGCTGAATATCAGATAGCGTGATATTACATACAAAAGAGCCATAATTCCAATGAACATCTTGCTGTAAGTTTACGGTTTCTTGATACTGAGCATATACCTATAAACAATACACCAACATAAACATGACAATTTTTTCGCCTAGGCCAACGGAGGCCATGGCCTAGGACCCACTTATACAAGGGGCTCGGTCGCCGGTCTTAATTTTATTTTGTAGAGTTACCGATTGTACAAAAAAAAAAATTAAAAAACTAAATTACCAGAATTAATAACTTGATTAGATGAGTTACGTCCGTAAGTTAGTAATTATAGTTGAAGATAATGGGATTCGGACCAGTCAGAAAATAAAAACAAATTTATTAACTTCGCTAACGTTTCGATTTTAATTTAAATCTTCATCAGAGCTACAAAGATATATAGAAATTAATTATTACTCTATAATAACTATTAATAGATAGCGTTACTTACTTGTTTCAACCATCTCAAACCCCTTTTCAAATTCATACGTGGCTTATTCATATGCTTATCTCTGAGTTCAATAACCGGACAATATGATGTGTTCTTTATTAATTTTAAAATTGTTATTTTATATCGTGACTATTAACTAAGGTATTGTAAATTTTAATATTGTTTTTTATTCTTTAACTCATATTTGGTATGTTTTTATTATTTAATAATTTTTTTTATGTTATATTTAAAATTACGACAATTTTGTAATGCTTATTTTAACTACTTGACTTGTTAAATTTGAACACTATCATAATTTTATACATGTAAACTTTCCAATTTAATAATTCTATATTTCTATATATCTTTGTAGCTCTGATGAAGATTTAAATTAAAATCGAAACGTTAGCGAAGTTAATAAATTTGTTTTTATTTTCTGACTGGTCCGAATCCCATTACCTTCAACTATAAAATTAATAACATTAACATTATAAATACACCAGGAAATTCATATTTCAGACAAACTCCCATTCGGCATTATAGAATTTATGTATTTAAAATGTAATTTTAAGGGGGGCCCGTTAAATATCCATGGACTAGGGCAGTAGCGGACTGGCAAAATTTTTCGGTCCTGGAATATCGGAATAAATCGGCACCACAGGGTCCACTGCCGACTACATTGGATCAAGGATTGACCCCATAGATCCATGAATCGGTCCTATCGGGATCGGGCCACCGGGAAATTGCCCGGTGTCCCGGCGGGCCAGTCCGCCAGTGGGCGAGGGCCCTTACAATTCAAGACAGCCTTGAGCATAAAGCAATGAGTGGAAAGTGATGCAAAACAAGAGAGATAGAACATACTCACTTCTATCCTTTTGTCTGAACAGGAAAAAATGCGCATGTGTTGTATTAATGGTGGAAGTTTGAATGTGACAGTTATTCCCACTCGATACGTAGACGGAATTATGTAGTTTACAAATAACTGTTACAATAATGCGTACATTACAATTACGAAATAAAAAAATGGTAATAGTATCAAAAATTTAATCCTATTTAATATTGTCGGTTAGATGCACTTGAGATGCCATAACTGAAGGCAGAAAAAAATGTGACAGTTTTTTAAATTAAATACTGAATTAAACTAAACAGATAACTGAAGGCGAAAGAAAGAAATTAATCCATGTATAACTTAGTACTCAGAGGACACTTGCGCATACGCAGAAGTGATATTTCGCACAAAATTTCTTGGAATAAAATTTTGTACTAAATGGAGAAAAATTATTAGAACGTCACTGTTAATCATAATGATCACTCAGTATGTAAGATGATTAAAAATACCTGATTTCTTCTTTTACTTAGCATGGTGAATTTGTGTGTGACCAAAAGTCAACCGGACTGAAATTACCCAAAAGATAAGAGAGAGAGAGAGAAAGAAGAGAGAAAGAAGAGAGAAAGAAGAGAGAAAGAAGAGAGAAAGAGAGTGTGTGTGAGAGAGAGAGAAATATAAATTGATATTTTTTTTTTTGGAAAATGATCATAAGTACTTTTTCAACATTATTTTGAACAGGAGGTCAACTAAAACCTACTTCGCGATATACAGGTGAGGCAACATTTATGTACATGTTCCAATAAAACTTATTACGGGCAATGGGGGTCAGTCGATAACCGTATTAAAAACTTTTTTGCATTTGTTTTGCAAAAGGTATGACAGTAAATCTTTTTTTCAAATTACACTACACATATTATTTTACATATTATTATAGAACTTTTTTTTTCTATTCAACTATAAGAAATAAAATTATAACATCTAAAACCAAGGTAAAGGATATTGCCCTTACAGCAAAAAGACTTAAATGGAAGTGGACAGGACATAATGCGTACACAATATGACAGGTGGAGTAAAAGATTTATGGAATGGATACCAAGGGACTGCAAATGCAGAAGAGGTAGACAGGTCACCAGATGGAGAGATGAATTAACTTATTTTAATAGGGAATGGCCAGCATTTACAACACAAAAGAAAACTGAAGGAACTTGGGGGAAGCCTTTGCCCAACAATGTGACGTATAGGCTATTATTATTATCATTATTATTATTTAATGGAAACAAATACATGCAATTGTTTCTACCACAAGCCAATATAAGAAAATTAGAATTAACCAAGCGTTTCAAACGATAAATTCGGAAAATAAGGCTTCTTCTGTTCAAGAAGGTTTTAAAAAACGTGTACAAAAGTGTTCTGCAAGGTCATCATTTTGAACATTTAGTACAATAGGTAGATTACTGTTATGAGTCACTAATCACTTCTTATTTTTAAGACGAAGTCGCTTTTCTCAAAAATTTTATTATGTAAGGATATAAAAATTTTACACCGTTGAAAAGAGAAAAAAGCTCTATAATATATATATATATATATATAATATAAGTGTTAAATAATATGTGTAGGGTAACTTGAAAAATAGTTATTAACTACCGTGCATAATGCAAAACAAATGAAATAAAATGATCAGACCACTATAGTTTGATCCCCATTAATCCGAATAAGTTTAATTTGAACAATATATTTATAACTTTTTTTATTAAGGAAATAATCAAGATGATCATAAGTGTGGCCTCATCCTGTATGGTATTTGTGAGAAACATGTTAAATACTCCTATAATACATGTATGTGAAAGTATTTGGTATAATCTTCAGAATCTGCTACATAAATTCCAACTAATACTTAATAAAAGTTCTAAATAAATAAATATTAATTTTTAAGCAAACGTTCTTCAGGTTCAGCTGTTCTTATTTCTTCTCTTGAGTAACATTTCTTATAAAAACTTCTGACAACTTCTGTCGAAAAAACTTGAAGAACTTTTTGAAGATTATTACTGCGACAGTTGAAATAAAGAATTGGTAAATGGGTGAAAAATTGTGAGACATGAAAAGGAGTAAATCTGGGGAAAAAAAACTTTATTATAAAAACCATTTTTAAAGAAATGGAAATTTCTTGTTTGAAAACAAATAATATTCACTCGAAAGTAAAAAGATCTTGAATTGTTTAAGTGTTTTATAAAAATATTCTTGTCTTTCAGTTGTTAATAACTTTTTTTTTATTTATGTGCCAGAAAAGACTCGTAGACATGTACAGAGTAATTTTGAAATCTTGTTATTACATAACGGGAAATCGCTTAAAATTTTGTGCGAGGTTGTAAAATTTGTCTAAATTAATCTAAATTACACGATGCCAACAAAAAGCTACAGCCATATACACATAAAAATTAAACTAAAAATGGACTGTCCAACTTATTTATGTTAGGTAATAAGATTTTTTTTGTAAACACATGTTAAAAAATAATAAATAAAACTAATAGGTTCGTCAGGTGGCCGGTGTCAAGTTTCTACTGGTCCTATTATCCCTGTATAAACAGGTACTCATTTTAAGTATTAAAAAGTAGTATTAAAATAAGTATCAAATTTAAATACTTGAGGCTGAGTCAACCCCAGACCTGACTGCATAATATCGAAAGTCTTACCACGGAGCCACGGTAACTCTAACATAAAACAAAATATTTGTTTTAAACCAAAATGCCCGGTAATGTCAATTCGGTTCAGGATATTTTGTAGTAATATATACGATGATTCATTGGCGTATCCAGGGGAGGCACTGGAGGCACGTGCCCCCCCCTTAAAGCTCAATGAAATGAAAATTTTACAAATTTAAAATAATCGTACAGCAAAATAATTTACGAATTTTACAATGTAAGCTATATATTATTATGATTTGTATTCAAATTAATAGAAAATGCATATATCCATGTTATTTTTAGGTTTTCTTAGGTATAATCAATAAATCCTTATTCCGTCACATGAGTCTGTCCGTTTGGTAGAAATTATGGGCAAGCGGCTGGATTTAGAGAATTGAACACATGTACGAGAATTATTGAAACTTAAAAAATATCCTGCGAAAAAACGTAAACAAATATGTATTTATGGAAGAAACAAAAGTTAGTAAAATTTTGAGGGATTTAAATGAAAGTTTTTGATACATAGATTAACAATCAAAAACTTTTTATCAATAAATAACACAATTATCTTCTCTTTTTGTTTTTGATTTAAACATCAATATCTAACAACAGGAGTGTCAAACTCATTTGGGTCGCGATCTATTTTTCTTACGAAATGATAAGCAGTGACGCACCTTCAAATATCCCAAAGGGCTCCTTGAAATTTATTTATAAATAGAAAGGGAGAAGGGAGTATATTTTACATTTTAAATACCTATATTTTTATCTTAAATAATGTTTTTTTTTTTCGTTAAAGCTTTAAGGACCACAAGAAATATGTTGCTGGCAGTATGCGACCCTCGATCCGCCAGTTCCCTCATCTCTCTTCTTACAGATAACATCATAAATGTCCCATCTAAATATGAGTCCTGTATGCGCCACTGCGATGACTCATATATTGCATAGTAAAAATAGGATCCTAATTTTATGATCTATTAATAATTCAAATATTACCTATGAAATTTTATATTTTTACCTATAGAAAAATCAATCATTTACCTATAGATAATTAAAAAATCATCTATAGTAAATTAATAGTTGACCTATAGAAAATTATCAATTGATCTATAATAAACTACCTATAGATCGTAGCGACATCTGCTTACTAACCTAACATAACCTAAGCTAAGATAGTGTTTTGTCATTAAACTAGAAGATGGGTAGCTCGCTTCGCTCGGCTTCTTCTAACCAAACCCTTTCTTACCTAACCTAACCTAAGATAGTGTTTTGACATTAAACTAGAAGATGGGTAGCTCGCTTCGCTCGGCTTCTTCTAACCAAACCCTTACTAACCTAACCTAATATAAGATAGTGTTTTGTCATTAAACTAGAAGATGGGTAGCTCGCTTCGCTCGGCTCTTCTAACCAAACCCTTACTAACCTAACCTAACCTAAAGTAGTGTTTTGACATTAAACTAGAAGATGGGTAGCTCGCTTCGCGATAGAGTGCAAGAGTACTTATAGGTCAAGTATTAATTTTATAGATCAATAATTATATCAGTAGGTATATGATTATTTCCATAGATCTATTAAATATTTACATAGGTTGATAATTATTTTCATAGGTCGATAAATATTTCTATAGCTCAATAATTAATTCCATAGGTCAAAAATTAAAACCATAGATCAATTATTTAATACATAGGTAAACTATTATTTTCATAGGTACTATTCTTAGATCATATATTTTTTTCATAGGTCAAATATTTTTATCCATAAAAATATTTTAAAATTACTCTGTAAACTCTTACTAGAGTCTTGGTGAATGCCATATGCATGCCAAAATTCAACTCTACGTATTTTACTTGCCCGACCTTAATATATAAGGGGCAAGTATAGTAATCACGAAAATTTTCGATGTCGAGATTTTGACTGATGACCACGTTTCATGGTCCAGGGAATCCAAAAAACCTATTTTCGATCTGCCGTCCGTATGTGTGTGTGTCTGTGTGTCTGTGTGTCTGTGTGTATACACGATAATTCAAAAACGGTTTAACTTAAAGAGTTCGTTCTGATACTAAAAAATTCTCCTAATAATTGGGAAGAACCCTATTGTTTTTTATTAAAATCCGAAACCGGAAACGGAAGTTATTAAACTTTAAAATTTAAAAAAATTCGTAACTAGTAAACCATGCCTTGGGCAAAAATTTGTATAGGACATAATTTGATGTATTTTTGAAGATTTACCTAAATTTTAAATTAAAAAAAAAAAAATGATCTATTTTTTTTTATTATTATTTTTTTTATGGGAGGGCAAGTCTAGCGGATGTCTCCCTACGCCACTGGTTTTGTTTGGCGGTTGCTTTGTTAAATAAAAATTATAAATAAAATAGCAACCTGAACAAACGCTCTGTATTGGGCATAATGAAGTACGTCACCCTCACCCGAAGTGAGGCAGCCGTTAAGTTTACGAACCGTGGTCTGCGCCTAGCACTGATGTTATGCATAGGTGGAGCAGGCTCCCGTCTGTAACGGCAAATTTAAGGGAGCGGCTGAAGGCGTTAATAAGTTACAGAATATACCTCCAAGGTTCAATCCCTGGCACCGGTGAAAAAAATTGAACATTTTTCCTCAAGATTCTCCCACGGAAGGCACTGGACAACCATTGAATTAAATGTCCCAGGAAAATCCAACAATTTTTTTTAAGTAGTTCGGAACCCACGTTATACCTGTAGATCCCATCCTTTTTGTTTCATACGCAACACGCAATACATGTGTTGGTATGTATGAAATTCTCCAGATGCTCGGAATCGAGTATCTCACTTAAAGAAGCACTACGAAATAAAAAATAATCGTAAAAATTATCCTGACAAGCAGACGATGAGTATTTAAACTTAAATATTTGATTTTAGAAAATTACATCCTTTGTGTCTGATCGTTTTTTCCCTGAACTACTAAAATATGTTATAAAAACTAAATTACAAATTTTCTTTCTTAAACATTCTCTGTTATTTCCCTGTTCTCTTGAGTTGTTCATAAATATATTCATGAATTAAGTTATAAAAAATTAAATCATCGGACACATGCCTGAAATACAATGCCCAACAACGAAGAAAAAAATATATAAAAACATAAGAGCGAGTGAGACATTAATATGCAGCACTTGGGCATGTCTCGCATGACAGGAAAGTAGAGTGGGTTGCCTGCTTTAGACGTTTTAAGGGGCAGCTCTGTAACTGGTACACAAAGGATATGACTGCATTAAATTGAGTTAATATATGACTTGTTTTTGTGATGTCTTGAAATGTTTAATATATTGAACAAAACATAATTAAGATGTGAAATTAATTAGATGATTACAGTTGATGGGAAATGACTAGAACTGATGGTAAAATAAGCAAGTAGAAATTTTTGTCTTGGATTTTGACGTGAAGACGTCTTTAAAATCAAATTGGTACTAGGTGGCAAGAAAGGAATGTTGAGTGTTATAGTATTTCCAAAATGAAATGGCCACTCTTCTTAAGAAGCTTAACAATGCGATGAAGGGTGTATGGCAGGAATCTTAAGACTTGTATTACAGTAAAAGAAATTAAAGAAGGAGGTTGTACGGGTTGCGGGCAGCAATGAAAACCAATCAAATCAGGTGACAAGTTTCGAATAAGATTTATTCTTCATCGGAGCTGATAAGAACATTAAAATGCATAGATAGATGTGAGAGAGTGCATGTTGGAAAATATTAGTCAAAATAGATAAAAATAAATAAATAAATAAAGTATAAAATAGAAAACTAGTCACAATATAAAATGAATAAAATACAATACTAGGTACGTAAAAACACATTAAAAACTATAATTAAGAGTAAAAAACTGTAATGCACAAGACTGATAGTGAAGATCGAAAAAACCAATTAGGATATTTTCCAAATTTCTAATCCTATTGTTTTTAAGGGGTTGTTATACTTGTTTGTTAGTTAATTTTCAACGTTCATAGCGTGCATACATTAACAACATGGCTCGTTGGCGGCCATTTGATTTTGAAGAAATTCCTATTTTCTGTAGTGAAAATAGTGAATCTGTGCAAGGTGATTTGGAGTGCGAGAATATGGACGTTGACGTGGAATACGAAAATGTGGACGTGGATACTAAAGAAAAATGTAATTTTTCAGAAGCATAGTTCTGATACTGAACTTTTATAACAAGTTAGTTTCGGAAGGTAATGACAAACCTATACTTCGGAACTGCGGAATTAACTAGTGTTCCATACAGAACAATTCAACGTATCATTGATATCATAATGATAATAGTGATAATGATTAATATTTTAATAATTTTAAATTACCATAAACTGACAAGTTAAAAAAAAGAATGATTTTTGTTTGTGCAAATTTCAAGTATTTAATATAAACTATAAAGATTTTAAAACAAAACGATTTTTAAACATGCCTATATTTATAATTATATAGCCAGTCCTAAGCCTGATAAAAATGTGAAGGAATGTCATGTGAGTATATACAGTTCATTCTAAATAGCATACAAGAAAACACGTTTATTTTAAATAATTATTAAGGTCCTGGCAACTATTTTTAATTGAACCATAAACTCAGCAGGTATAATGGTTATACTGTCAGTCAGTATTGGAATCAGTAAGCGAGAGTGGCCATTTCATTATGGAAATACTTTACGAAAAAATTTGTATCGAGTTGAGTTTAATAATTTCTATATTATCAACGCGAACCAAACGAAACTAGTGTCATTCGATAGATGAGGGAACAAAGACATGTTAGTGATCTTGAATTCGCATGCCGCGATAAGCGGGGTAGGCTTTTTGGGACTTTGCGCTGAGACGCGCAAACTTCAAATCTGTATAACTCGGGACTGAGAAGCGCTACGACATCAAAATTATTCTCAAACAAACGCTAACATCGAGATCTGTCAACTTAACACATTAGAAGTGAACTCGACTACAGCGTTGGTTATGAAACTTTGGATTTCAGTTGATTTTTTTTTTAAACTTCATAATGTCCGCATATACTTGTCGAAAAGCCAAGCAGAAATCGATCCAATGACCAAAATTGGAGCCTAAATAATCCAAAAATGTACCACATATGGAAAGGTGCAGGGCTTACAGAAAATGCATGAGCTGACGCCACAAAAATAGAATATATTATTCACTTAAACCAGTGGCGGTCGGTGAATAATTTTTGGGTTTTGCAATTCCAAGGATTACACTCGCTCGTGCTTTGTCGTTGCTATACTGCTCTGTCGTTGAGCTATATAGTACGAGTTTGTCCGATCATACTAATTGCATACCCAAATATGTTTCACTGACCGCCACTGACTTAAACCTTAGTGGTTGAGTCCCCGAACACAACCTATCCCTTCTTCTTTCTAATTACGATGATTTAACATCCAATCCAGCTTCCAATGCGACATAATCCACATTATTGTCAACTTTCGGTCCGGACGGAAGAGTCTATAAATTGGAGGCCAGTGTCTGCGAAACGAAAACTGACTCATATTTATTTTCTCTTTGTAAACAAAATTCAAGACGAGTCAGTTAAAGTAAGATAAGCCGATCAGAGTAGCGTAGTGGTAACATGCGCGCCTTGTGTTGGTAAGCTCTTGGGTTCGACTCCTGTTTAGGCATGGAATTTTCAACACGAAAAATTAGAATTGTCCTGCTATTATTATTGTTTTTTTTTTACTTCTTCAAATCTGTTTTCAGTCATTGTGATAACGCGATATAATCTGTAAAAACTACTTGTCACATAAACTACGTGCTATAAACGCAGTGCTCAAATCTTTTAAATTAACTCAACCAGCAATGTCACTTTTTCAAACAACTGTGTAAAAATAAATGCGCTGCACCTATTAGTACTAGTTACTACGCAACTATTTTTAAAGAGTGATACTACTGGATGTTAGTAATTATCTCTACCGCGATTTAAACCATATAAAGCACCTATGTAATAATTTTAAAAAATGTTACTGAATGCGACCCGCGATATAAAAATTTTGCCGATCACTGATATAAAGATTAACGTGCGGATAAGCGGTAAGTGTTCTATATTCGCATCCGACCTGAAACCGTACATCCAATATCCGCATCCGCACAGTTTTAATCAAGGGCTCGCAATCTTTTAATGACGCGGACTACTGACCGCATTCAATAACAAAAATTTTTTACGATCTTAAGTTCTCATTTCCATCTTAAGTTCTCAGCCGGCTTACACGTATTTACGTCGTTATAAATACGCCTAGTGTGCAGGGCCGGCGCCTGTGCAGCCGCACATGGCCCCGCGGTCAACTGCAGGCCCCGCGGTTCAACAACAGGCCCCGCGGTTCAACAACAGGCCCTGCGGTTCAACAACAGGCCCCGCGGTTCAACAACAGGCCCCGCGCATGGAGATGAGGACTTTTTTTTTTGCTACTCACTTGGATCTGAACAGCAGGCCCCGCGGTTCAACAATAGGCCCCGCGCATGGAGATGAAGACCTTTTTTTTGCTCCTCACTTAGATCTGAACAGCAGGCCCCGCGGAACAACAGCAGGCCCCGCGATTCAACAGCAGGCCCCGCGGTTCAACAATAGGCCCCGTGCATGAAGATGAGGACGTTTTTTTTTGCTTCTCACTTGGATCTGAACAGCAGGCCCCGCGGATCTTCTCGCACATGGCCTCGCAAATCCTAGCGCCGGCCCTGCTAGTGTGTAAGAGACTTAAAGCAACGCCGCATTAATGTGTGAGCTACGCTGGATAAGAAAAGTGAACATTATATTTTCTTATTGGTGGGCCACATTTGTACCATAAGCCGCCAGTTGGCAACCAAACCCCAGGTTGGCAATCAAATAACAAATTATTTGCATCTGCAGAACCAACAATAATTTATCGGAAAATTGACAAATGCTGAGATCTCATATGTGTAAGGGTTTAGGTACGATTACATGGGTTGGAAACATTGCGTCTTAGATAAGAACTTTGCGTCACTGGAAACGTCAGATGGTTTTGTGATTTTGTCATTTAACGAATGTAATATTCGTACGCTGTCACTTGTATCGTAATGAAATGAAAATATAAGAATAAGAACAGAATAGAAACAAATAAACTATTCTAATAGGCTAAGTGGTCCTAAAAAGGGCTGATGCGATCCAAAAATACAACAAAAGAAAATAGAAATACGTTGAATTTAACCTAAAAAGCTATGCACTACACGCAATATCAAATGGAAATCTATAAGATATCTAAAAGAAAATATATAACTAAAATGCTAAATAACAAACTAAATAAAAAAGGTTTTTAGAAATTACTATAAGTTAGATATGTGAACACAAGTATCAAAACACATCAGAGCGTATTATAAAATGTCAAATGTAAACATCGTTTTATATAGCGATACCAATACAAATGTCCCTATATTAAATAAATACTTTTAAAGTTTGTAAATTTTCAAAATGACTATCGAACACAAACTAAATATGACTTCAAAAGGTATATTTTAGTAAAATAAAAAAAACTAAAAGACTGAAGAGCAATGTTAGTCTATAATTCACATAAAAAAAAAAAAACAAACGATTTAGTTATTTTTTCGCCACTAAGTTTGTCATTGTTAATCATCAAGTTATGACGCAAAATGAGCAACTTCGTTGATTAAACGACTGAACTATATTATAAGACGCAAGCGCAGAGTTATTTTGACCTACTCCTAAGAACTCTTCGCAAAAACAAGTCGTTTATTAACTCAATTTAATGCAGTCATATTCTTTGTGTAACAGTTACAGAGGTACCCCTTAAAATGTCTAAACCAGGCAACCCACTCTACTTTCCTGCCATGCGAGACTTGCCCAAGTGCTGCATATTATTGTCTCACTCGCTCTTATGTTTTTACTTTGCTTGTGTCTGATGATAATAAACCATTATAAATGGCTCTATGAACAGACCTTATATTAGTGAATCTGAGATTTAACCAATTTACAACACCCGCGGTCGATGAAAGTTCATTCCTCTTTCATCCCCATCATGTTTCCTATCCACTGTACCCGGATGTTTTTATTTTGTGATTTGGCTTTGAGCACATTTCTCATTCCTGCGGCTATGTTTTTTATAAAATTATATTTTACTGAACCCTCGTCTTAATATAACTCGAACATCTGAGAAGTAAAGTTAAAATCATAATAATAAATTTGCTGCAGACTTAGTTGTAATGCAAATTATCATAAAATATAAAAACCGTGCTCTTTTGTGTACACCCCAATTTTTACCCTCATTTCAAAACATTTTATCTTAAATCTTTCTGTTTCAATTAAGGTCCTTACTTAAATTCACTTCCATTTACATTTTCTCGTATAATCAATGACCCGAGGATAAGAGAGTTGACAAACCCCCAGCTTATTTTCATTCAGCCGTTTCGCTAAGTGTTAGGATTTGGCATTTGATTGGTGTTTGGACCGAATATTTATGTATGTGTACGCACGCACACGTCCTGTTGGCATAATACGTGTACCGTACTTGAAATATTGATTCTAACACACATTCATCAAATGATGATACCAACGTGCGAGGAAACTGACATATCAATAATGATATGGCCAGTGTTGGATTCAAAACATGTTTATTTATTTCAGGAAAAATCTACCAAAATATTTACTGTTTACTGACAATTTGTTTCAACAGAAAAAAATATATTTGAGGAGGTAACATTCAAAACGTTGTTTGTTACACAAAATTCAAAATTGAGTTAAAATTATAGGCTAGTCAGTCAGTCAGTGCAGTTGCGTCTCTGTAAACGTCACATTTTTTATGGCGTCATATTAAATACGTTTACATGGCGTCCAAAATAAGTTTAGTTAACTAAGTAATAAGTTTTAGTAAACTAAAAAGGTATGCACTAAACGCAATGTTTAAAATACAAATCTATAAGATATCTATAAGAAAATATATAATTAAACACAACACTGTTAAATACACAACAAACTAAATAAAAAATATAGACAATACTATAAGATAGATATATGAACACAAGTGTCAAAACAAGTCGGAACGTAATATGTCGGCAAAATTAAACAAAATAAACTTTACCGATACCAATACAAATGTCCCTATGTTAAATAATAACTTTAAAAATTTGTAAATCTTCAAAATTACTATCGAACACAGAGCCGCAGTAAGGGGGGTGGAGGGGGATGGCCTTGGGCGTACTAAGGAAAAAGGGCGCTGACGGGCTTGACCAAGGGGCGCCATTACATTTTTTTTTTGCTCATCACTTGAATTTTGTGAGTTGAGAACCTTTTTTTTTATTTGCCAAGGGCGCCAAAACACGGCTCTGATCCTTACTGAAGTTTTCCTTACTGCGGCTGTGATCGAACACAAACTAAATATGATTTAAATAGGTATGTTTTAGTAAAATAAAAGTGTGAATAGCGATATAATTTCAGTATATCACTGTCTTACTCTCTGTTAAATGTATAAAATTAATCATTAAATAATCTAGAACGTGTTTGGTCCCGTAAAATACTAAAACGTGTAAACAAGAACAGAAATTAGTAAATTTAAACAACTGAGTTTTTTTTAAATGTTTTTTACGTTCATTTTTAACTTAAAAATGAACGTAAAATGGTACAAAGAATTAATCTATAAAAGATTTTCCATCTATAAAAGTTCCTCAATGAGATGTTTTTTTGTGTTTATTCGGAAAATTAAATTTGTGATTTGCATATTTAAAAAATTGAGGTGAAAAAAAAGGTATTTAAAGCAACATAATACTGGATGCCTAGAAATATTTGTTCTATACATACCAATTCTGTAACTCAGTTACTATGATCATTGTAACTAAATTTGTCTCTATGAGCAAGTTCAGTTACTATCATGAATGAAAGTCATTATACTTTTTATAATATTTTATCTTGTAGTAATGTTACTACACAGTAATGTTTTACAGAATTGATCTGATAATCACATCAAAATCAACAGCTTTTTGATAATTACTTTTATTCGTTATTTGAGTACTAAGAGCTTCCATTTAATTTTTCAACAAAATTTAAATAATCTGCAAAAAATAGCTTTTTGTTTATTTACTTCCTATTCAAGTCTTCATTAGATTATTTAGAAATATATTGATAAATGGCTTCATTTTTTTCAATTTCAGAAACGTTCTCTCACTATTAACATTGTGTTATTTATTTTATAAGTATTTCATATTTATTCCTCTTTAATACCTTAAATACAAAAATCTTAAATATTTAAAACAATAGATTGAATCACAACGTATAATAGTATAATAATATAACGGAACACTACATACTACACTCTACAGTGTAGTGTGGCGTTCATAGAGTCTATACATAGGAACCCGGTTTTCAGCTACTTATCTATTTTTAAAAAAATTACTATATATTTTGTTAAACAAAGACACTACCTTAGTCATAAATTCAAAAATCCGTTACTAGCCATTATTAGCCATTATTTAGCCATTATTTAACCAAAACCGTTTTTGTCAATGGTTCACAGTCATTAAATATTACTGGATTTGTTATATATTATCATTATCGAGAATTTTGACGATTATATATTTTGACATTTGGATTCGAATCATATCGAAAATGTTATTCCGGTGGGCTAGTCCGATACTGTTTTGACATTTGGCTGATATTTCAAAATACAACCAGAAATTATCGATGTTACAATCTTGGGAATTAAATATATCATTTAAATTACAATATATTATTGTGGGTATATATATTTTGGGTAAGCCAGATAATTTTGATATGTAAAATATTTTGACTGACGGATGTGGTGGTGAATTATGTTTTTTTGAATTAATTTTGGTCACGGAATAAAATCGTTATATAATTGTATAATGCACAATTAACTCTATATCTACGATATTTGGAAAAGCGAATATATTCTAAAATGGAAGGTTTTAACGGAAAATCGATTTGAAAATGTTCATAGAGATTTTAAAAAGCCAATTCGAGAAACGATCATTCAAACTATCAACATATCAGTTTTGTCATACACTTGTCTCATGTTCAAGTCTTAGGTAATAATTTGGTACACAGCATTCTGATACAAAGTTCATAGCTCTGACAAACGACGATTTTTGACAGCTTCACACTTTCAATGTGAAAATCCAGTCTCATAGGTGCCCAGACAGAGGTCCACCTTCCATTGTTTCTACACCTCCCGAAAACACCTCATGCCATCTAAAGACTTGGACACGAAACTAGAATGAACTCCCAAAGTATTTTAAAATTTTCTATATATATCTAGTGTCATAGTCCTCGTTGCCCATTCCACTATTTTTTCTTGCTATAGCCTTTTGTTTTTTTTTTTTCATATTATTCTTGGTCTTCTTCTTGCTTTTTAATGTCCCAAAAACCATATACAGGGTGTTTGTTTGGAACGGTGCACCCCGAAAATCTCCTTTAGTTGTAAAGATACAAAAAATCTTCAGAACAAAAGTTAAACTAGACAAAAAGGCCCATCTAAAGGTTACTATAAGAATTCTGAGGCTCTTCCGGTTTCACCGAAAATGATGCCAACTTTTGATCTAGCATAGGGAATCGATAATTTTATTTTTTTTTCCTAAAAGTACATTAAATTAGCTTTACAATGACACCAGAAAGTCATATTTTTATGTTAACAATTTCAAAATGGCGACCATTTATTTACAAAATAATAATCAACATAAGTTTTACAAAGTTGAACGTAGCAAGCTTTGAAAACAATAAAAAAAGAAACAAAATATCTCTAAAATAAACTATTTGACTATTTAGAAAAAAAAAACTATTACTTTTTACAATTATTTTACAAAAAAAAAAAAAAAATACAAGTATTCGATCAAACCACCATTATTGTCCACACATTTTCTCATTCTTAATAAAAACTCTTCCATCGCCCTTTTATTGTTTTCAAAGCTTGCTACGTTCAACTTTGTAAAACTTATGTTGATTATTATTTTGTAAATAAATGGTCGCCATTTTGAAATGGTTAACATAAAAATATGACTTTTTGGTGTCATTGTAAAGCTTATTTAATGTACTTTTAGGAAAAAAATATAAAATTTTCGATTCCTTATGCTAGATCAATAGTTGACATCATTTCCGGTGAAACCGGAAGTGCCTCAGAATTATTATTGTAACCTTTAGATGGGCCTTTTTGGCTAGTTTAACTTTTGTTCTGAAGATTTTTTGTATCTTTACAAATAAAGGAGATTTTCGGGGTGCCACGTTTCAAACAAACACCCTGTATATCCATATCACCTCCTGTAACAGTTCAACTATTTGCTTTATGGGAACCGTTCCAAGACAACCTCTGTATTCCTAACTATCCAATCTCATTTCCCTGTTATCTTTTTTAGGAATCTCATTTATGTCGATTTTAATTTATTTCTAGATTTTCCGTCGTCGTCAATGACTCCAAATCCGTACCTAACCAATATGTCAAAATTGGAACTACAACCTTTTTGCAAATTGCTTGGTCTCTTGTTGTATATCGGATTTTGTCAGGAATGCAGATTTATTCTGGTGAAAAGTATACCTACCATTCAAATAATTTTTATTATTTCCGCATAAATTTTGCCATTGTGTTCAAAAAATGTATGAGGATCAATCCCTGAACTTTTCGACTATTTGTCAACGGCATAACATAATTGATTATTATTATTAACCCAAAATATCCCACAGTACTCTGGTAATTCGTAGTGTTGATCTCTTCCGCTGTATTGCACTTCTATCCTTCTCCAACTATTATAGGGATGGGCTTTTTATGGAATTGTTGGTATAGGTATATAGGTCTACAACTCCCACGGTGACCTAAAAAGGAAGCTTTATAAATGAATATATGAAGTTGCGATTTTCTATTATTTTAAATATGATTATCTACTACCATCAATTAATAAATGCATTATGTATCCAACTGTAAATACATAAAAATGCGCATACTGCACGCCGTGTATTTGATTTGTACCTAAGTCTTCATTAAATTAATAAGAAATAACTTGTTAAATTGCTTCATTTTTTTATTCGATTTCAGAAACATATTTATCACTATTAACAATGTGTTATATGATTTATAAGTAAGTATTTCACTACTATAAATAATTTATTTCTTTTTGATACCTTAAAAACTACAAACTGAAATAATTCAAACAATAGGTTAAAATATATCAAATGTATACCATCATACATGAACGCTACGCAACTTGCATTACATAATGTATTCTACCTCGCGTCCATTCTAAGTCAGTTCTTAGCAGTTAAAATTGATTCATTATATTTTTAATTTCAAAAGAAGACGTACACTATCTTAGTCATAAATACAAAAGAGCCATGACGATAGTCTTAATTTAGCCATGAATTAAAAGAATAATCAATTTTGTCAAGAACATAAAAAATACGATATTTTCCGAAAATATAATCTGATCAAAAATTCCTATTGCACTACTCCTGTACATAGTAATGTGTATTACTCAGAATTTTTTCAGATTTTTAGATTTACAATTCATCGGGTTAATCTAAAAATCTGAAAATAGAGTGTGGGAAAACGTGTAGAAAAGTGTAGAAAAATGTTGTTGAAGCACATTTTCTTGCAAAAATTATGTTAAAACAATTTAAAAAAACTACTTGTCGTTCCTTAATGTACGTCTTAAGACAACATTTCCCAACCGCCGGTCCGTGAGATTTTTTTGCCGCTCCGTGACATTTTGTTACAAAATCTCCGGGTTTGTAGTTTGGAGGGGAGACACCTTTTTTTGCTCATCATTTGTAATAATTTTGGGATACACATTACTTTCTAAACTTGCCAGTCCGCAAATTTTTTCTAGGTCGCTTGCCGGTCCACCATGTAAAAAGATTGGGAAACGCTGTCTTAAGATCTTTCTTTTGATACTACACAATACATTTTAAAAAATTATAATAATTAGTTTTTCAACGACACAAAAAATTCGATATTTTTCGAAAACTAATCTGATCAAAAATTCCTGTTGAATTATTCCGGTTCCCATCAATGAGGTTACATACATTATTGAGAAATTTTTCAGAGTTTTAAATTAACGCCTCTGGGAAATAGATTGGGCACATTTTTGGTGAAAATCGCATAAAAAAAAATTATTTTTTCGTTTCATTTGATAGCTCACACAATATTAATAAAATATATATTTATTTTTTATAAATTTTACTCTCGCAATGTGTTTTTTTTTTGAACTCTCTGTAGTTTTCCTATATGTGGGTTAAAGAGTACTAGCATCCAAATTTCAACTTTCTATGTTCAGTTATGTTTCAGTTTCGCAACAATTTCTACCGAACAGATAGATAGATACATGAGTAACATTAGAACGCCGTGATGTTTGATCATACCTACAGAACCCTAAAAATGAGGTGTTAACTGCAAATATAAACAACCATGCTTGAAGATGAAACTTGCATTGAAGTTCGAGTGCGGGTGCAAATCTCACCGCGGCATATTTTAGTTTCAGTAATGTAGTCTCACTTTTTTGTATACTTCTCGCACAACCCTCAGAATAAGTCACTGTTAAGTTTTTTGGATGAGATAGTTCTAATTTTATTAACTGTGATCGGCGTTATTTAATTTCATAATTATTTCTTCAGAAAGATAAGAATTTTAACTAAAACTTCCAGTTAAAATGAAAGGTCAAAGAATAACTTGAAATAAGCAACAATTTCCTAAGATTTTCCTAGTTCAGTGTATCGTTGAAGCAGAAATATTTCTTCTTTTGTTGCGTTACAAGGCAGAGGCAGTGCAGGTCACTGAATCCTTACACACCACATCTCTTTATGTAAGGCTAACTAAAAAGGATAATAAACCACTGACTGTTACAGATCTAAAGAAAGGAACAAGTAGAGCAGTCGAGTAAAGGAAAAAGGCAACAGTGGAATGAAGTCTAAGTAATGTGCTCTTTATAATTAAAATACTGAATTTATTTTTGCAATACAAGAGTTTTACGAGTCCTTAAGAAAAAGGGAGAACATTTATTACTTTATATTAGGGACAGGAAAACTATGAAACTGAACATTTGACCTTATAGGATTTGTGTAACATATGTGAGTTGTAAATTGTGATTCCAGGAACTTTCAACGCCAACATTTGTATGCCGGAAACTCATACGCATTTATACGACAAAACATTTATACGCCAAACATTTGTACGATGAAGTATTTTCCACTATAAATTTTCACTCGTAAAAATGTCTTGTCTTATAATTGCTGACGTATAAGTTTTCGTCGTACAAATGTTGCCGAGAAAAATTCTGCACACAGTAAATTATGTGTCTTTTTTACGGTTTTCTAGGTGTGACACAAAAACCCTTCTAGTCATTCATGTGTCTGTCTGTAATGTAATAATTATGGTGAAGCGGCTAGACCTAAAAAAAAGTTAAATTAGGCATGCAAAATACCGAGACATCAAAAAATACATCGCCCGAAAAATATACTTTTGTATTTAATGCAGAAATAAATATTTTTAATAAACCTCTTGTAGACCGGGAGCTCATGACAGTTTTTGGTCTCCGATTTCATACAGCATGCCTTTTGGAGGAGAGAATGTTTACCCTGTGACAACAAAAAAGGGATGGTACTAAACCCCTGCACGCTTTCCGGTCATAGGGAAAATTGCATTTCCATTTAAACACAAAATTTTTGTGCTTTCTCTGATTTAATATTGCTTGTCCTTTTGTCAAAAGAAAGTTATAACAAATTTAAAGTCTTTTAAATATATGCATGCGATTCGGAGGGTCCCAAAGGGCTCAAACGGGCATGTGATCTTGTAATAAAAAAATATGATTTTCCGCGTTTTCATACAGCATGCCTATAATTAAAAGACTTTAAATTTGTTATAACTTTCTTTTGACAAAAGGGCAAGCAATATTAAATCAGAGAAAAACACAAAAATTTTGTACAAGTGGAAATGCAATTTTCCCTATGACCGGAAAGCTTGCAGGGGTTTAGTACCATCCCTTTTTTGTTGTCACAGGGTAAATATTCTCTCCTCCAAAAGGCATGCTGTATGAAATTGGAGACCAAAAATGTCATGAGCTCCCGGTCTATTGATGTATTGATAAACGAGCAAAATTTTATTTTTCAGAAACCATATTTTATACGATTTTCCCCATTTATATATATATAAGCCCTAATTTCTGTGTATCCTCGTAACGCTAAGTTCCTAGGTGCTAGCGGGGCTTGAGGTGTGTGGTCGGTCGCTTCCCACCAGTCAAAGCGACGTTCTCCGACAGCAACTCACTTAGGCTAAGCACATAGTGAAGCAGAGAGCAAAGCAGCGATGAAAGCGGAGAGTAAAACAGCGAAAGAATGTCGCGCTTATAAAAGAGTGTCTACACATAGTGACGCGGTTAAAATCGAGCAGAAAGTTCACAACATTATAATGGATTTTTTACTAACAGAAAACCCTTCCCTGAAAAGTAGACATATACATGGTGAATTTCATCATTTCTATATGCAACTCCGCGAACATCCAGAAAAGTTTCATTCTTATTTTCGCATGAGTATTTCAACGTTTGATTATATTTTGGAAAAAATTCAACATAAATTGGTAAAAAATGGACAAATTTCAATCGGAACCTACTATAAATACCTCTTATAAATGAGAACTACTTGTAAATGCCTCAATATCCATTTTAAACAACTATTTTAGTAACGATGATAGCAGAGAAATCAAAATTGTTTGAACGCTTCGCTTTGCTCGACTATAAAAACGATATAACCTCTCTGCAGTACGCTCCACTATGCGCGTGTTAACAGGAATTCATTTATTTAATTTCGCCGCTTTGCTCTCTCCGCTTTCATCGCTGCTTTGCTCTCTGCTTCACTATGTGTTTAGCCTTAGCGAGAATATAGCTCTTAGCTCTCCAGTCAGTATATACCTTGGCTTAATTAAAGAATGTTGTGTCAATTAACGTTATGCCCGCGGGCCGTGTCTGGCCCGATACTTATTTTTAAACGACACTCATTGAGCGGCTTTTTAGGATTTCCTAGGTATAATCAAAAACAGCTATACCATTGAGGTCCAGCACATGGCCCACGGGCCGTACCCGACCCGATATTAATTTTGAAACGACACGCATTAAGCAGATTTTTAGGATTTCCTAGGTATAATCAAGAAACGTTTCTGTTTTGTTAATATACGCAGAATCATGCAAATTTTAATAATTGATTCCTGTTTATATTGATTTTTATTTGATATCAGTTTGCCAACGTTGTTGGCAACGGGTTAAAAATGTTTTTCCAAAACCTTATTAACCACTTGCGACTTGAATACACAATTGAGCACGACCAAATAAGGCGTTTGTCACATTCTCTAAAATTTCAGGATTTAGATAAGTTACAGCTGCTGCATTAAAAATTCTCCGAAGTTCAAGTTCTTTTATATATCCCCAAAAGTAATAATCTAGTGAAATTAAGTTAAGGGATCGTTCTGTCCAGCAGTAAATGCTTAATGTCCTATATTTTTTCTTTCAATAAGTCACAATTCCGATCTGAAAAAAAAAATCAATATATGCATCAAAATGTACAGATAATGTTCTATCTAATAGGATAATTTAAATGTTAAGGTGCGTACTGACTTGAGCATTTGTACGCGCACGGATTTTCGTGCGGGTAAAAAAATTTGCACACACAACTTTCTAATTTGTGCGCGTAAAATCTCGCTCCGTGTATTTCAGTTATATCCACGCACATATTTATTTAAAGTATTCCATAATTCCACAATTCCATAATTTTTTACTTGCTTTGTGCTTGATTCTTTGTTACTATAGATATAACTGTCAAAATGTCCACCGGTGAGCAACTAATCGTTAATGAAATCCGGTGAATAAAATGGCGTCCGGTGAGTAAGTACGGTAACTCACTGGTAGATCAACGTAGGCATACAGGAAAAAAATTTACCAACCGGTAACTCACTGTTGAGTCTGCTGAATGTGGCCATAGTAGACATAGTAAAAAAAAAAAAACGGTGGTGCATGACACAACTATATAGAAGCAGGGAAATATACAATAGTTTAAGTTTGCTAGCAGAACTGCAAATGCAAGAGGTTAGTGGACAATTTCAAAATTTTGTTCGAATGTCAGCGGCAGATTTTGAACTACTCGTTAATAAAGTTGGTCACAAAATTGGGAGAAAGACAAGTTTTATAACGGCTGTTCCCGCGAAAGAACGATTAGCCATAACCCTACGTTTTTTGCAACTGGGGATTCGTTTACCAGCATACAATACATTTTTACTCCATTCCATGTTGAATATTTACTGGTGTTTACTTAAATTTACGCGCACAATTATATGATTGTATAAACCCGTACACACTGAGCGCACAAGTTCTTTGATCTTATCGGTGGGACCGACAAGTTACGGATAGCATTCGTGGAAGGATTACTGTATGCGCACACAAATTATACCTCGTACTCACCTGAGCATTTGTACGCACACATAATCCGTGCGCGTACAAATGCTCAAGTCAGTACGCACCTTTATGCTAAATAACTTAATTACAGATATCAGATAAAAATGTTATGTAATTTTTTAAATATATTTGTGGTTTTCAAATAACTTTGATATTAATATAGTTTTGTGCAGAAACGTTCAAATTAAACGTAGTTCATGATAATGGAATGTCACTTGGTACACGTCTTCTTTACGAAAATTAAATCATTTATACCCGCATCATCTATATTGAGAACTGTGGCAAATTGAAGATGGTGACACAAATGCAACACCAAGTACAATAATTATAAGTAATTTTCAACAGGCGTTTACCCAGGGGAGCTCACAAGCTTTAGCCTCTCCCCCCCCCAGATACTAAAAAACACGTTTCCAAGGAACACATTATTCTTCTAATTACGTGAGCTCGCTCAAAGAAAAATACTTTGCTTCTGAGCTTCTCTAAGGAAAAAAAAAATGTCTTCTGAGTCAAAGAAAAAACTACTTTGCGTGCGCGTCTTATTTTCTTAAAATAGCTACAAATATATTTGCAGAAAGAAGCTTACAATTTTCCGCATCGTACGCAAATATGTGTCTATTGGTTTACAAGATGACGTCTATAATTTGTATATATAAATATTTTTTTTTTCTTGGCAACTGATGGCCATTAACCTGGATATCTTTATTTTAATTTTGGATAAATTAGTAACTTTATAACAAATACAAACATCCATGCCTTGACCGGTATTCGAACCCGAGCCCCTATGGTTAGCAATCAAACACGCTGACCACTAGACCAAAGGGACCGGCCAATTTATTTATTTACAATTAAATAAAAAAAATTTACGACCAAAAATATCCTGTTTTAAATAAAAATTCGCTGCAAATTTTGATGGTTACTAATTATATTTCAGATTTATAGTTTTGTAAGTCAAGAAACTTGTAAGAACTATACTATTGTACCACCCTTATGCTTTTATAACGATTTTTATAAGAGGAAAATCAATTCGTAAATATAATAATAGTGTATAATAACAACAAGCAAGCGCTAAAAAGTTTGTTTTTACCGTTTGACCGCTAGCAAGGGTATGGACGTAGGTTCAACTATTATTTATGTCAAATAATTTGTGTAAAAAATATATGTGCAAATTGCAGACTCTGCTTAGCCCTTTACCACCGGCTATAAACTGTAGTTGCCTTTCTGTGTACGCTAAAAAATGGACGAAATACTGACCATATTACTCATGTATGTACACAGATTGAAAATTTGGTCATGAAACCTGAAAACAGCAGGCCTAGGTTCACCTTGGCTGTGGCGCCAATGATGGCGATGAAAATAATACTGTCAGCGTTTTAAAGTATTAAAATTATTCTGGGATAAGATATGGCATTAACTAGGAATCTGCAAACTACGACCCGTGGGGCAAATC
The DNA here is from genome assembly GCA_963971575.1 of Liopterus haemorrhoidalis. Taxonomy (NCBI): domain Eukaryota; kingdom Metazoa; phylum Arthropoda; class Insecta; order Coleoptera; family Dytiscidae; genus Liopterus; species Liopterus haemorrhoidalis. The sequence goes on along the minus strand of OZ020612.1, from coordinate 17,108,029 downwards.
CGGTCCGCAAGAAAATATCGTCCGTGCACATTTTTTAAAAGGTTTACTTACATAAAAACAGCAATTTAAAATAATCAGAAAATCGTCTCACAGTAGTCTCACGGAGCCGTAGTTTTCACTACCGTATTCCTACTTTTATGTAACAGTACTAAAACATAGGAGGGTTGGGAATTTATTTTTGAATATCGATATATGCGCGATTCGATATATCGTAAGTGTAATATCGATATTCGATATATCGAAATAATTAACACGTAACATATAAGATATATAAATCACAGTTTTTTTTTGTTGGCTTGGCGGGAAAAGCAGTCGCCACTTGACAGACAATCACTTTACAGTTGGTACTCACCCAGATACCAACCAACTTTCTAATATTTTCTTAGTTAACTGCTCTTAATCCTAATTAATTAAATATATATGTGCTGTCCACTTTTGTAAGGTCAAACCAGATCTTTTTGGTTACTTTTATAGTGTATTATGGACTTTAAATGTCAATCAAAAATATTCCTTACGCAGTAAAACCGACTTTAGATTTATTGGTTATGATCATTATTAAGAAAGTGACATTTTTTATAATTTTTTAATACCAACATGACATATAATTTTAAAAGTGCAAATTATAAAATCAATATTTCGTCTTACAGGCTATTTCAAGCGATTAGGCGGAACTAAATGGAAATTTTGTTATTTTAGGTTGTCACGAAAACGGATCTTGCTTGGGTTATTTCATGTTTCAGTTTTGGTCTGTGAAAATTTAAAATTCGAACAGTGAAACCACGGAAACGAATGACATATGTCAAATATTTTAATAAATTTTTCCATATTTTGAAGACAAAAACATAAATAAATGGGAAATTTTTATTAAGAATGACAAAAAATTAAAATGCAATGAATAGGACATTTTATAATCAATTTAATCTAGAATTTAAATGTGAGCATGATACAAAGCTTAAACAAAATGACCAAAAGTCCGAATTATTAGATAAAAATTACTAGATTTCAAAATCTAGTTCCGCCTAAACGTTTGCAATAGCCTACAGTTTGTTTTTACAAAAGTGAACAGCATATATTTAAATGTGAAAAATATACAAGAATACCGATATTTTGTGCGAATATCGATATTTTGCGCGATATATCGTATTTCAAATAGTGATATATTTTTCTAAAGTATCGATATTTTCGAAATATCGATATATCGTTCCCATCTCTAATCATGGATAATGTTTATATTTGTGGATCCGGGTGTGTATCCGGGAATCGTGTGTATGGGCGACATAGGGGCGGCTCAAGACAGTATCGGGGCGCCACGATCAAGGGGCGCCGAGTCAAATAAAAAATTTATAGACTATTACAATATCAAAATGGCTTTAATTAAAATAATATTCATTTTTGTAATAGGTATTATGACCTTTAATTAAAACTAGCAAAAACTACTTTTATTTACTGGCCGGCACTTCAGGCTTCTAGTAAAAGAGGGTACCATGCAAGGAAATTTAGAAAAAACTACATTTTTTTACTGGGTGGCACTTTAGGCTTCTAGTAAAAGGGGAGCATCATGAAAGGAGATTTAGAAAAAACTTCTTTTTTTACTGGGCGGCACTTTAGGCTTCTAGTAAAAAGGGAGGCACCAAAAAGGAAATTTAGAAAAAAAATAATTAAAAAAATATATAAGGGCGCCTAACCTAATTTTGCATCGGTGCGTCAGGTACCCTTAACCGGCCCTGGGGCGATTAGTCACGAGACACAGTCAACATACGCTGAGCTTGGCGCTGGTTGATGTTCGCTTCTGAGGCGGTATTCTTATCACAAGTCAAAGGAGTTTGACCAACATCGGTGCAGACTTGTATATGCAAGTTAGCACCGTACACAAGACGCGCACACACTTGTCATCACATCAGTCGAGAGTGTTGTACTGAAAAGGAAGGTTAGAACCATTTTTGCTTAATTATGAAGTCTACTTAAAGTAAAAAGTAATTTTTTATACTTTCAACCTAATTTAAATATCAAAAACAAAGCCGAAGCTCCGACCATAACCTCACTTTCAATGTCAGATGCCATTTTAAAAACGTTGGCCCATGTTCGCTATTTTTATACTTGGTCAGCACTGACGCTTCATCGACACATCGTCTGTATGGTATGCAAGTACAAGTGTTTGCTAGTGCTACATGTTACGGCCAGCGTCAGTACTAGCGCTGGCGAACGTTGGCACACCGTCTGTAGGCACCTTGAGATTATGAGACGGGCCGAGAGGTAACAAAAATCATTCATTCGTTTCCAAATCGCAGAAATGTTCAGGAAACTACTGGAACGTTTCCTTACAGAGTTAGAGGTTAAAATATCTCTTTTCTTAAAATTATGCAACAGTTTTGGTAAACACTTTTTCAGAGTTCGGAATTAAGTGTTCATTTTCTAGTCTATGTTTTATTTTTACTTGCATATTGGCAGCACAACACACTATTGAAAAAGTCACGTGGATTTGAACGTGGCTAAACACAGGTTGTGGAAGATATATGCCAGTCTTATCTAGGATTTGCCCTTGGGATTTATTAATGATCATTGCAGAAGCTAATTTCACTGGAAATTGCCTTCTGCTGAAAGAGAAGAGGAGATCTGCGTTAATGTAGCATTACGCTGGAACTGCCCATCTCGACGGTTGACAGTAACAGCCAACCGTAACATCTGACAGTGACTGCTAGGATATTCCGTTGAAACTGCCCTCCAAGGCGGGCGACTGATCTATTATAAGACAAGTAGTCAGTTGGCTGTTTGGGAGAGTAAACTCCGTTATATTATGGAAAATTTGGAAAAGGGTTTAGATACTATTATAGCGTTTTTATAAGAGGAGGAAGAAGAGGATGATGAAATTATACGCTTATTGCCAAGGGCGGTCTCAAACAAAATATTTGAAATCTGTCCTTTTGTATGAATTACGAAGGATCTTGTGAATATGTTTTCTACTTTATTATTATTATAGTATATTACAAACGCAGATATGCAGATAAAATTATGTGCTTAATTTATTATAAATATATGTTTAAAAATTGTGGTTTGTTAATAAATTTAAAATTATGCAGCTGTATTTGACAATTTTATATAAAATAATAACAATCTAGTCACATTCACGCACATGAAACGTTATTTGTTCGTTAATAAATTATAAATATTGAACTAAAAAGCTTAAATTTCTACGTGACTACATATGACACCTCAAATTAAATTTGATCCAAAAATAAACATGAAAATCACAAAAATGAAAAATTACCGTGAATTGTGAGTTTTGACACATTTTAGGGTTTATATAGACATCCGGTAAGCGAACCTGGCTAACAGATTAATGTGCAGTGATAACATTTTGGGGAAATGTGATTACATTTTTGACAGTAGTCTTTAGACAGTAGTAATTAAGTATTAAAACATTTCATTTAAAGCCGTACTTGAATTTAAAAAATCTCAAAAAATAATCTGCTTCCCTTTGTACGAGGGTCATTTTTTTCAGGTGCCGTTAGGTTGGCAATGGAAACTCAGTTGTCATTGTTAAACGGAGCTTGCGCAATCGTATATAGCAATCTATATGTCAGTATCTCCCAACCAGCTCGGTCATTACGTGCCGTAGTTTGAGATTGAGCGTTGTTTTATCATGGCTACTACAATCGAAAATCCCACCGCATACAATATTCGCTCTGTGATGCGTTTTCTATAAGCAAAAAGCAAAAATGCGGCAGAAATTCATCGAGACTTGAGCGCCAACGGTTCGCAATTTCTGAATTCTCCTTTAATTTTTCTTAAATTTCTCGGTCAGCTCTTTATGACATTGTTACAGTAGAACTCGGCTAGCGCAAATTTTATGCACGGTGGGTCCCCAAACATCTTACAGACCTTCTGAAAAGCTGAAAACCAGTGTGCAAGATTGGCTGAGAACCCAAGTGGCAACATGATATGAGGAGGGTATACGAAAACTGGTTCCCCGTTACGACAAATGCCTTAATGCTGGTGGCGACTAACTAGAGAAATAATTTAGATGTATGCTCAAATCTTGTGTATATTAAAATTTTTCTTATTATCCTTATTTATTTTTGTTAACACAACGGAACTTAAAAAAAAAAACAGCCCTCCTATTACTTCGGATCATGTCAATGAACAGTACTAACTCTTGAATACCACTTTATTCGGTGAAAGAACAATCATGGTCTGGGGAGGAATTTCTTTGACAACTCGCACGGTCTTAGTGGTATTAAATAATGGCAAACTTATTGCTGAGTGTTACATACAGAACCTTCTTGAAAAATATGTCATTATTTCAATCCAATATCGGTTCAATTCTTTTGCTAATGGTAGATAGTGCCAGACCTCACAGGGCCCGGGAAATCCAAAATTACATTATGGATATTGTTATCAACACCATAGCACGGCCAGTATGGAGTCCGGACGTCAGCTCGATTGAACTGGGATATCCTTGGTAGGTGCTAAGAGATCACCTAAATCATCCTAATATCCTGGAGGAAGTGGGGAGCCGGCTTGTGGAAATAGGGATTGGACTGGATGAGAATGACAGTCTGTCGCTTATTTTAACTATGAATAGTCGATGTCAGACTGTAATCCAAAGTAGAAGTGTAATAATGAATATCAGTTTATTGCCTATCATGAATATCAGATTAATTTCTTAAACTAAATTATTAACTATAAATGGTATTCTAGTAAGAGCACCATTCTGGTATAAGTTTGCTACAATTAACAGTAATTCAATAAAATCAGGATGCTATAACAAAAACAGATGCTACAACGAACACGGAGGAATGTTATCAGTCGACATAGCACGCACACTCACATGACATGGCCTTATTAGAGATGGGTCGTTCATGAACTAACCGGATCACAGAGCCGGCTCAGTACACTGACCGAAGTGACACGGTTCACCAAATTGAAATGAGCCAGCTCACAGCTCACTGTATAGTTTCAAGTTTCAAGAATACGATAGGTCGGGCGATTGTGAACAGTGACCGGAGTGATCCGGATCTGGATCGATGTCATGTTGAGAACTTCGCGAGAACTTGGCTTGTAATGTATTATCATAAAGTGTATTTTGTCATCAATTTGTAGGGCAATTTATTTGAAACTAATAGGCTTAGTCTGTATTTTCTTACAACCATACTATAAAAAAAATATTAAAAATATTGCCCAAATCCCAGATGTCCGATTTATAAGGGCAATAAACATCGCCATAAACTTAACACATCTGGTTTAAAATACAGTAGCTACATAAAGTGAATTGTTTGTTTCAAAAATGTTAGATAAGAGTCGGGGCTAAGCGACGTTCTACCTACGACCGAACGACCGGCAACTGACTGACCTGTGTCTCGGGATCATGTTTAAAAGAACCGGCTCTAAGCAAGAGTCGGCTCTAAGCGACGTTCTACCTACGACCGAACGACCGACCGACCTGTGTCTCGGGATCATGTTTACAAGAACCGGCTCTAAGCAAGAGTCGGCTCTAAGCGACGTTCTACCTACGACCGAACGACCGACCGACCTGCGTCTCGGGATCATGTTTACAGTTCATATATTGCAAGAACCGGCTCTAAGCAAGAGCCGGCTGTAAACGACGTTCTACCTACGACCGAACGACCGACCGACCTGTGTCTCGGGATCATATTTACAGTTCATTATTGCAAGAACCGGCTCTAAGCGACTTTCTACCTACGAACTAACGACCGTCCTGTGTTTCGGAAACATGTTTACTTAACCGGATCACTGAGCCGGATCAATGAACCGGCTCAACAAACTGAACGACCTCCACTGATCCGGTTCCGCAAACTGAGCCGAAATTCCCATCCCTAGTCCTTATGCTTTTCATGTTTAGATTTTTATACTTGTACGAGAATTCTTATTAAGGACAATTCGATTTCATAAGGGGATTTTTTTTTTCGTCATGCGTTAGCCTGTTTAAGACATTTATTAAGGAATGTTTGTTTACAACAAAGAAACTATGGGTTATGCTTTTGCAGTGTACGAAGGTAAAATTAGTTTTATATTATTTTTGAACAAAATGTGTGGTTCAAAAAAGAAAAAAAAATTGTCAGAGTAGTTGAAAAAAAAATCACGTATGTCATAAATTTGGAACAGTAGAACGACTCGCATAACCTTTGAAACTAAAAACTATTCCAAACCTTTAGGCAGAACTAAATGGAATTTAAATTTTCTGAAGTTGACACTAACTAATTATTTATATATTGAAGTAGGCTTATGCAAAACAAAATGATCAAAAATCGTTAAAAGTTACTAAATTTGAAAATCTAGTTCGCCTAAACAAAAGAAACCAGCCTGTTTCTTTGGTTTAAGTGGAACTAGATTTTCAATTCTCGAGTGACTTTTACGATTAAGTAAGGCTTTTGATCATTTTATATAGGAAAAACCCACTTAAAACTTTATAAAGATAGCTCCTGACAACTTAGAAAAATGAAAATTCCATTTGGTTCCGCTTAAAGGTTTGGAATAGCTTATATACAGAGCTATTGAGCAAATTTTATTTTGGTTTTAGACAGTTACCTTTCTTAAAAATCAAATTTATAGCTCTATTTATTATTATTATTTTTTTTTTTCAAATATTAGAGAGTATTATTATGCAGATAGATATAATAAATTTAAGGATATATCAAATTTAGTTTTTTAAGAATTAATATGTCCCGCGAAGTCCAATATTTATATAAAACAAATTCCTGAACATGCTTTTGAAAATTTAAAATCTGTTTATGGTAAATATTTTGATTTTCCTAGGTTGAGAAATGAATTGACATGCATGTATAATTCAGATGATTTAAAGAATAAAGATGTTGGTAAACTGCTAGAATTTATTAATATTACAGATATCAATTCTGCATTTCCGCAATTGGTCTTCTTATGTACATTAATTATAACTATACCTGCTACTATTGTATCTGTAAAAATATCATTTTCGACCTTAAAAAGAATTAAAATCTATTGTAAAGGAGATTTTACTTGACAGATTGATCGATTGAGAACCGATAAAGAAATGTATATCTATTTCACACAGTTTTATGTACGATGTCAAGAACGTATGTCTGCTTCTTACTGTAACGTACTTGATAGTTTTTGTCTTTTTTTTTGTTATATTATATTATGGTAACTTCAACGTATGTCCCTTTGTATTAACGCGCGCGCTTTAGACCTCCCACCACTAGACGGAAGACAGGCCTGTCAAATAAAACAAATTGTATCTCTTTCTCTATTTCTAGCTTTGTCTGTGAACAAATGATATGGCTCTATTCAAAAATGGAAATTTTATTGCTATAGATATCTCCCAATGAACCAAATGCTTTAAATAACCGTCATCTGTCAACTAAAATCTCTTTTACTATACATTAGAAATTCTATAGGACAAGAAAGTTTGTCTAAATTGGTATTATTATCCATAGAAAAGTCATTACTAATCAATTTAATTGAAAAAGGTAAAGAAATATTTATAGGAAAAGTAATAGATCATTTTATAACGCAGACTCGAAGAATTGATTTAATTTATAAATAAAATATGTAAGATTACGAATTATATGGATTATTTATTTATTTATTTTTAATTGCTTCCCCTTGTTGTGATATCATCGCACGCCCTTGATTTCAATGTATGCTACAACGAACAGTTGCTATATAGAATGAGGTTCCAGAACCAATTACGTTCGTTTTAGAATACCCCACTGTACTTCGGTTACATAATATGACATCCTAGAGATTGTTACAAATTAGTTATACAAGAAAAGAAGGAACATCAAGGTTGAAAAATATCTGTACCTGGTGTGGAGAAAATTCCATTCACCTGCTCTGTACAGACAGACAGACAGACATACGAGAGACACTATAAGAATCTCGTGGTTAAACATACGAAACGCCAAAAAAGAGCAATATGTAGACAATCACTACCAACCTGAGAAAACTAAATTTCCCTAACAAAATTTACTGTCATTTTATGAAAAACTTTTTCTGGACCCAATTTTGTAGGAAATGTTTACTTAAATAAAAATTTCAATTTTGTATAACAGGGTCGAATCGAATACTAACACAAATACAACAGACACACAGACAAACACATGGGTTAATATGGATGAGTTGTATTCAGAGGCGGGTTCTGAAATTTTTAGTATATGTTCAGTGTAGACAGTAGAATTTTTATTAGTTGAAAGAGAAACAGTTGTTCGATATAAAATTTTATGGTTGAAATAAATTTTTATGTTTCAGATTAAAAATATATTTTTATTTGAATTCTGAATGGACATTAGGATAATTGTAAAATTTTATTGAATAATATAACAAAGGGTGTTTTGGTTACAAATTGAATTAAAGTTCTTGCTCCATCTGTCCCACAATACAGGTAGAACTCGATATACGCCACAGTTTCGCCGTAAAATGAACCTAACTAGTGAAGGTATAGGATTAGGTTTCAAGTAAATAAATAATGGACATCAAGGGTATCTATAACAATATTTTATGTGACTTAGTACTCGTCGACGGGTACTTAGCGTTTACTTCTGTAGCTTGCTGAACAAATTGTTTGATTTTATCTGTATTTTTCATAATAGTAGTACGAGGGTTACCTTTTATGTTTTTACAAACGACCAATAGATGAGAACGTGTTATTACTGTATACGTAAAATTTGACATTTGTTATTGTGAAATCAGTGGCAGCTTATAAATTGACCGAGTAGTTTGTTGATCATGAGCGTTAAAAAAAAGTTCATGAAAAAATGGATATTACTCGTGAAGGTTTTCGTTGGGTGATTTTTTACGATTTTAGTAAAGGCCTAACTCAACAATAATACATAGATTAGCTTCGTTCAACTTTTGATAATGAAGCACCATCAAAAAAGACTGTTTACAATTGGTTTGCAGAATTTCGTCGTGGTCGTGCGTCCGTTAGTAATGACTCTCGTGAAGGTCGACCAAAATCGGTTGTGATTCAAGAAAACATCGATGGTGTTCGCAAAATGATTGAAGAAGATCGACATGTGACTTACCGTGAGGTAGAGGCATCTTTTGGCATATCGCAGATTGCTGTGAAAAAGATTTGTTTCCGATGGATTCCGCATAATTTGACCGAAGCTCAATAAAAGACTCGTGTTGATTGGTGTAAGGGAATGCTAAAAAAATCAACCTAGGCCTTGCGAAATCCGTGTACAACATTGTTTCAGGTGAAGAAATTTGGATTTATTCATAGGAACCGGAAACTAAGCAACAATCAACTGTTTGGGTCTTCCAAGATGAAAGGAAACCCATAAATGTTGTTCGTTCACGAAGCAATTCCAAGAAAATGATGGCTTGGTTTTTCGGTTGTACTGGACATTTCGCAACCATTCCTTTAGAGGATCGGAGAACAGTTAATGCTGAATGGTGTACAACAATTTGTTTGCACGAACAGATAATCAGGAAAAAACAACTAAAAACGTCGCAACATTCTTCATTATGCCAACGCAAGCTTCCACATAGTACGTCAAAGAATTGATTATTTGAAGGAGAAGAAGATCGAATTAATGTTTCATTGCTCGTATTCACCTTATTTATTCCCTGATGACTTTTTTTTGTTCCCCAATGTCAAACAAAAAATGCATGGACAGCGATTTTCAACACCTCAAGAAGTTGTTGAAACCTTCGAAAACCATGTTTTTGAGATACCAACTTCAGAGTGAAAAAATTGTTTCGAGAATTAGTTTGAACACATGCAAAAGTGTATAAATCTTAAAGGTGAATATTTTGAAAAGCAATAAAACAGTTATTAATAAATTTAAAACCAAATTTTCTTTCTTAGTTTTTGTAAATGAATTTATACATAATATTTATAATTTAGAAAATGATGTAATGGAATAATATTTGACTTGAGTTAATGTATCGTTACTTGTACAAACAACTCCAATAAAGAATTATTATTATTATTATTTTCACAATAATAACGCGGTGCCGAAGTGTGTAGTTTCAGTATCTAAATTAAAGTATTGCAAAACATAGTTTTAAAACCATTTGCAGTAGTGGTAGCCGAGTTTTAAATGAATACCCAAGTGTACCTGGAAAATTTAGTTGATAAATTATTTAAATAGCTACTCAACGTGACACTTCATTGGCAATGTAATTTCGTTGCTGCCATTCTCGTCAATTTTTCAAAAATAGTTGTTATTACCCGTACATGACGTATCTCAATTTCTCTTTACCATCAGAACTTAAATGCAAGTCGGAAGTTCAACACTTCCAATCGAAGTTTTCAATTATTATGTAGTTCTATAGCAATAGTTTCACCACTAGAACTAACAAGAATCTAAATTTCCTCTGTCTGGGTTATAGATTTATGGGAAACTGGAATTTAGGAAACTATTTGTAGGATTATTCAAATTTCGTAATTAAATTTTGGATAACGTTTGTAAACGATTTGTAATATCAATATTTAAGAATTAGGTTATTTATTAGGCGTGTATACAATAAAACCTGCTAATGTGATCACCTGTTTAAGGTGGTCACCTGCTTAAGATTACCACTTTTTGATGGTCCTGTGGTGGCAAAATAACATCTTTACTGCTCTTTCTGTGTAAAGCTGCGTCCAGATTACACAGGTAAACAAAAATGAACTTATTTTTTGTGACAGGGGCAAAACATGGTGTATCCCACGTAAAATTTGACCTAAAAGCCGAAAATGACCTCAGATTTTTTGTTATGAGATATTGTCGATTTCTAACGAAATCTACCGATAGAAATACGGAGTGCTTATTTAATGGCGAGACGACGTCACTGGAAGTTTTAATAATTTTCCGTTTCATACACATCGTAGCAGGTGATTATACGCGCATTCGCATAATCTTTTTTTTCTTCATAATCAAATTTTCTTCAAGGTTATTATATTCATAGTATTCTGCTAGGAGGCACGTAAAATTCGGTGACGTCGTCTCGCCATTAAATAATCACTCTGTATTATCATTAATTTTAACTTACCTTAGAATGTTGTTTATGATGTTTTACAGAGGTCGACGATTATAACTCGAAGGACCGATATAGTGTTGGTAGCGCAGCGCGCGGTATATAGAGTGGTAAATTGTACCGAGTGCACGCACGCGCAGTGAGTTGAGTAGACGCGGTTTCGACTTTAAGGAAAGAGGGGGATTTTAACTCTTCTGCTCCTAGGGGCTGTTCTAGGAGACTAGCACAAAGGGAGTAGTTAGCCCTAGCTGGGGAAAGAAGGGGCAAAATCCAGGCCCACAAATAAGGTGAAAGGGGGAGTCGATGCTCGATGTTTCCCTCGGTGATCTTGACCCCTACCGACGACGTACCTAACACAAAAATTCGTGGACTCAACTCACTGGAGTAAAGTACACCTGGTAAGATATCGTGCGATGCAAAAATGGTCAGTGTACTTGGTCGGACACAATACAATAATACCTATAGCACAAATCTTATAATTAACACTAGAAATATTAATATAAAAAGTGTTGTAGTGCAATATTAAAGAACTACTAGTTAATGTTGAACAAATAAATGGTTATATTGCACTAACAATTAAAGCAAAAATCAGCTGAAGGCACATGTAATAGTAACTACAATAAATAATATTCGCAAATTAACAATAATATGCAAAATTACTGTTACTAAATTATATTAGCAGAAGGCTATACTAAAGAATTTAACAACAATTATAAACTGAAAACTGGAAATGAAGTAAGTTCGGAATGAACTTACTCTAGAATAAACAATATTCTCATAAAAAACATGAAATTCAAAACAGAATGTTTTCAGATAAATATAAACAATGTGGTTGACACTTAGCTGGATTCTGGATCTTCTTTGGAGACGGATATCTCTTCGGTAGAAAATATCAGCTGATCTGGTTTTCAAAGCCGAGAAGAAAAAACACTGTTTTTAGGTTAAACTAAACTTTCGGTTTTTTCTCTCACTCAAAAACGTTATCTCTGGTAACAGGTTAATTAATTAATAAACAATTAGCGACATGTAGAATGTGGTCAACTATTGTATTAGTTTTGCATAAAAGTGCAATAAATAATTTCTAGATGGGCCATCTTCGTTAGCTGGCCTAAAACATAAATAAATACACAGAAACTGTGTTCTATCATTTAAATTAATTAAAATTACAGAATTGGAAACTTGGGCGCCTACGCGGGCCCAACAAGTATAAAAGTTAAATACGAGTAAAATAAAATTAACATACCAATGGCTCTCAAACTTTTGTTAGTTAATCATTAGGAAAATGTTGAATATTAATGATTTATTACCACAAAATATTAATTATAAAGATTCTTTGACCAAATAATATTATTTAGTTTTTTTTTTTTTTACAAAACAATCATCTGGAATCATTACAAAACCTACCATACCTACCTGCAAAGAAAATAACTTATGTTGTCTATAAAAAATTGTTGGTTACTATCAGTACCACACTTAATCAATAGTAATTCGTATATCACTGTGTAGTCCACACCAGTCAAGGTATTCACTCACCTGAATCACTGTTCAGAATTCAACTAACTTCATTCCCAACCTTTCTCATCCACTAGTCACTAGTCATCTCTAAAAGATTACACAGTTGCTGCCTCCTCATAAACAGATAGCACCGTACATTACAGAAGCGTATTCGTAACAATATATAAAGACAGACGACTGTGGATTTCAAAGTGATCAGTTGATTCGCAGAAAAACAACTCGTGTAACAATTTTATAAAATTTCACTTGTTTTAGATGTGTTAAAATCGATATTGGTGAGCAAAACAAATGCATTTAAAACAAAAACTGCAATCCCCACATAGCAAATTCTTTTGGATTTAAACATTATTTCCGAAAAGCTGAAGCCAGTAGCTTGTTTAATTTGTATGTAAATCTGACAGAATAGAGTGGTCCACGAATGTCTAAACTAAAAGACATGAATTTAAACTATAATCAATACTTTTTGCAATTGCTGAGTAATTGAAAATTTAAAATAAAATACAGTTGAAAAGTTGCTAAAGAATTACAGTGATTATCCATTGTTGAAAGTTGAATTGCTCCACGTCTATTGATCGATCTACTAATTTAAGATCTACGGGAAGGAATTGTCTGACTGACACCAGTAATTACAGCAATCTCAAAGTCTGTATTATTAATAACTTGAGCTGAATGTTGGACAGCGACAGCAACAAATTATTTACTATAATGAATGTTAAAAGGAACAAAATACTAAAACATTCCAGGCTGATTTGTACTATTGGAGAAACTATGAACTATGCAATTACTGTTGTTATATATTTAGGAAGTATTGGTTTTGTCTAATCTGGGAAATTTAGTTTGCTTCAATTTTAGTTTTCATTCTGTTATGATATTGCTTAACTATCAAAGTTTGTTGATAGAACTAGTGATTCAGATTGGATACAACATGAACAGGTAAATGGCATACAATCAACACAGGATTGAATTGGTAATATTATGCGGCAATCCCGTACAAACCGTTTTAATAAAAGGCCAATACTATTTCAAACTCACGAAGGTGACCCAGTCTTGAATATATTGTCACTTGGGTGGTTTGATGGAAAAGAAATTCATGGTTTTAACAATAGAGTTATGATTTAAGTCAATAATTATGAATTACAACATTATTTGATTGAAATTGCCCTGGATGCTGAGGGAAGTCTTCCGTTCACCCCGTGCTAGCCAGGATTGCATTGAACCTGCTTCCTAATGTGGGTTTCTGGGATGCGGAGTCTGGCGGTTTTCTCTTGCTCACATAAATACTGCTGCTTGGTCTACCTGGAAGTATTCGTATATGAAGTCGGACTCGTGGTCGTCACCGTAGCTAGGTAGAACATCGTAGAAGAGTTTGCTACGTTTCTCTGACTGGCTTTTTTTTTTCATCAGGGGAGATCTTTTTAAAAACACCATATTCAGGTAGTGTCGGATTCTCCACAAGTCGCATACCGACTAAAACCCCTGCTTGCCTCGAATCCACCATGGAACTGTCGTATTGGACCATTCTTCGTGACGGATTGGCTAGTTCACCGTGTCTTGATTCTTCCTTTCCTTCCTTCTGCCTTCTTTCTCCTGGTACTGCTAGGTTGTTCTTCCGGTATTTCTCGCGTCCGAGATCAAGGTTCTTGCGAGTCTCTTTGCCAAATCTCTCACTGAGCACTTCCCTTCGGGTGTCCGGCTGTAGGCGTTCGTGTCGAGCTTTCGGACTTTGTCCTGTTTACCATATTATCCAGTCCGAATACAAAGCGCACCCGTCGAAGTCTCGCGTGGTTTTACACTCGGATCCACGAGACATCGTTAGGTGACTAAATGGCGTATCCACACTTTCCGGATACGGGTGTACATAACCCGACCTTTGAGCTGCCCTACACCTTCGCAACCGATCTCGTAAGATCTCTGATTGGCTTCGTATCGTACGAACTATATCCATTACTTATACCGCCGCTTAACCTAGTTTCGATATTCAATTGTTATTATAAATAGTATCTAACTGCAAGGTGTGTATTACGTAAGTCACTTATATTTGTTTAGACGCTGATAAATAGTTTTTTAATCAAACAGCTGTATATCACAATGTCTAGGTATCGCAGTCCTGACCTATTCGGTTACCTTTGTGAAAATATAAAGTGCAATATTCCTCAATGCTTTTGTCAGTTCCTAAGTAATATCTATTTCGCATTAGAAGTTACAATTGGTAATTAAAATAAGTGATAAAAAATTTACAATAAATTATATATATCGACATGTTTCAGTCAGTCTATGGTTTCAGGAGTAACCCGACTTATTTCTATTAATTCACTCTGGAATATTCTTAATGGGAAATCATCAATAATGTGGACCATTGTTTGAAGAGGAGACCCACAGTCATTGGCAAACAAATCCATCAAGATTCTTAAATCCATTAACTTTATGTAAAATAGAGTTACACTTTCTGTGATCGGTTCTAAGGTGATTCATAAAAATCCAGAAGTTTCTGGGAAGAGTACCCCAGGTAATCGGATCTTAAGATCTTCCTTAATCGCCACCGCGATTATTGCAGATTGGCTGTTTGGTTTTAAGCTGAACCTCGGGCAGTTTGTCCAACTGACAGGCCCATACAGAGAGTGAGTTGGCTTTGTCCCTTTTGCGTTCAAGTGCATTCAATGTTCTAATATCCGGAGGTGGGATCTTAGAAATATCTGGGAGCCAAATGAATTGAGTTGATTTTACAATTCAGGGTTTAGATTGTTAACTGCGTAATTCTTGAAATTATACACACACATTATTTAAAAATGTGGAGTTGGACGTGTCCGTAAGTGAATATATGTGGAGAGGTTGTACGGGTTCCAGAAATAAATGATACAACTAGATCTAGCTGACCAGTTTCGAAATATTTTATTTCTTCATCAGAGCTACACAAATGATAGAATTATTATGTATCATTATGTCCGCAACCCCGTACAACCTTCTCCATACACATTATTTAAAAATTATACATCAGAAGTTACGCAAGTATCACGTGAATAGTTTGATAGGCAATTTCGTGATTTAAACCGTTTCTACGGCCTCATGACCGTGAATCTCTAGTAAATGCGGCTAGCGTCCAGTGGAAAAGATTGTGTAGTTCAAATGGACGAATAAAATGATATTTTAGGACACAAGATCATTTGGTAGAATTAATTGGCAGTACGAGCCACCTCGCATTGCTGTCACAAACTGCCGCTTTTGTTTTCCAAAATTAAAACACGCGAGCTACCTGAGGCTTGCCTCAGACCCTACCAAGTAAACGTATCTAACGCATAGTCGTAACTCAAAGGAGCAGACTCCCAGCTAGTGAACTCACAAAATCGTCATAAGATCCGCCCAACACAACAGATGGCTGCGGTGTTCAACAATAAACAATAAAACTAACAAGTCTCCTCAAAATAATAAACTCTAAGCTCAAATATCACACTCAATTGCCCATCAATATTATATAAAACATGGCCACTCAACTACATTGCCGATAATTAATTATACCTGTAGCATTCTGTTCCAGGCCAGATATTTGGCGAGTTTATGTGAACTCCGCCTGTTCATTCTGAGAACATGGACATTCTCGGGCACAACAATTCTTAATTAAAAATAAATAAATAATAAAAATTAACTGTAACACAGTATTTATCTTGTAACCAACAACGTTCATGTGGTTTTGTCATGGGCAAACATTTTCAGAAAAATATTCATTAATATAATTACCTTTACAGTACTCCCCCTTTCCAAACCCCTTCCCGAACGTGACGTATGTTTGTAAATCTCGATTTTATGGAACGTTGTGTCTTTAGAAGCGTAAATTCTATCAATCTTCGTTTCAATCTCATCTTTATTGCGAAACTGTCTATTTTGCACATGATTATCTAGCTTCAAGAAAAGGTGATAACCGGTTAGAGAAATATCTGTGATAGGATGATACACATAAACACATAGGCAGGTGTGCCCGACAAGTCTCAACAAGATTCGACAATTTATTGCATCGAACACTAATGAAGACCGCACTTTTGTGGTAATTTAATAAAATTTATCCAAATGTAGTGGAACTTACCCAAGCTTCAGTTTTCCCTGTGCAACTGGTGATTGGTTGGATCTGTTTCCATGGCGAGTATCCCTCGTCATAGTGTCAAGGGGCCATGAAGAGTCTTCTACATGGTGACTATTGCTTGCTCTATCGCGAAATATGATGCGTATAATCTTGTTTATTGATCTGAGTAGAACTTGAGACCATAATACCTGAATGAACTAACTCACAATATATTTTTATAACAACCATCTAGTGTTATGGACTTTACTTCTTTGTGTGAAGAATCACGGCTTAATTCTGATGTCGATTAACGACCTCATTGACAGTTTGATATAATAATAATTTCAAAGGGCTTAAATGAAATACATCTGGTATGGATGAATGTAACAGTTTATAGTCGAAACTAGCTTTTCTCGCACCCATTTCCATCTTTCTCTACGGTACATTTCCATGACGGTTTCCGTCTCCCAAATTTACCTATTCCGTTCAAATCCTCGTAGATGTAATTTCTCTTTTGTCTGGTTCTCGTCTTAGACTGTGATCAATTCACTTCGTTCTTACCTAATTCATGTTTGCTGTGGGAGGTGCCAATATATTACAATTATCGTCAAGTGAAGGTTGACAAATAATTGTCTTTGTTTAGCAAGTTTTCCTGAAATTCGCGCAGGCATATGTACTGGTTAGGCTTAAATACGTATAGAGTTTGCGTACTAGATTATTAATTAAATCTAATAAGAGACTGATTCGGGAGTGGTTGTGTCTCACTATCGATATTTCACAATTGCTGGTCAGCACAGCTGGTACATTCAAATATCTACTTACAAGAACTTTTATTGCATTTTGTAAAGATTGGCTTCAGAATTGTAAAACTTAAATTACAAACTTGTCTTGTCTTTTTTTAAAATTACATTTATATGGCCTTGGTTCTATAAGAACCATATAGCTAGCCATATTGTCTTGTCTTTAGGCTGTTCAATAAATAAATATTATTATTTGGCTTTGTCAAGATGTTAAAATGATTCCATTGTCACTTCTGGTTGTTAGGGACTACGTTATAAATGGGATCAATTGAGCATGAATTCCCAATGAAGCATTCCCAACAAATACGATACTTAACATTGGCACTCTACACTTAGCTGAGGCAGATATTAGGGAAAAATTACTAAATCTTGACACCACCAAGGGTACAGGGCCAGATAACATTCACCTATATTTATAAAAACATGTGCTTTCTATTTGGTTAAACCACTTCACATCATATTTAATAAATCGTTGCAAAGTGGCGTATTTCCTTACAAGTGGAAACAATCTCACATAACAGCAATTTTTAAACCTGTAGATGTTAGCAAACTATCGACCAATATCAAAATTAACTACATTCGCTAAAATTTTTGAAGCACTTAGTGTAAAGATTACTAAACCATATATATAAACCACAATTATTTCTGAGCAACCTGGTTTCTATAAAGGTAAATCAGATTTAACTAATTTAGCACCTCTCACTCAATTTTTAGCTCAAAATATGGATAGTCGGAAACAAATAGATGTAATTTACACTGATTTTGTGAAAGCGTTTGATCGTGTTAGTCTATGCAATATTATTTAAAAAACTGTTGGAACTAGGTTTTCATGGCTATCTTCTAAGATGGATAATTTTATGTATCAGTAATAGGTCGCCAGTAATTACAATAAAAGGATATAAATCTCGTGAAGTTCCGATAACATCGGGGGTGCTGCAAGGAAGTCATCTAGGACCGATTTTGTTTAATATATATGTAAATGACATCTAAATATTTTAAAAATAGTTCATTTTATTTATTTGCCGATGACTTAAAAATTGTAAGACGTATTGTCACCCCGGATGATTGTTATAAACTTCAGGAAGATATTGATAGTTTATTTCATTATTATAAATTAAATAATTTAAGTTTAAATATTAATAAATGTAGCTGTATAAGTTTTACTATAAAAAAATCTCAATTTTCTTATAACTACTCTATTAATGGAGAGTCACTAGAGAAAAAATCAGTAGTGCGTGATCTAGGTGTAATACTTGATAGTAAGTTATCATTTAATGATCACGTCGATTACATAAAAAAAAAATCTTATAAAATGCTTGGCCTACTAACACGTACTTCTAAATATTATATAACCCAAAATTCATACAAATTGTTTAATGCTCTAGTCAGACCTCATTTGGAATATAGGTCAGTAATTTGGAACCCCAATTATCAGATAAATATTTTAGCACTTGAAAAAATTCAATTAAAATTTACTAAAATTGTTTATTTTAGATTGAATATGCCTACTGATACATATTCAAATAGGCTGCATTAAATATGGTTACCTTAGAATCGAGAAGGAAAATTACTGATCAGATCTTTCTATATAAAGTGTTAAATAACGAGATTTTTTCTACTGAAATAATCAAGTATATCAAATTTTTAGTTCCATCAAAGAACTTAAAAATTTAAACATTATTTTTTGTTGATCAGTGTAAAACGAATTACTACTACAATGCTACTCTGGACAGAATTTTACACTCATACAATAAATATTTTTCAAATGTTGATATATTTAATATAAATGAGAGGCAACTAAGAATAAAATTATTAAACTCAGTGAATTAAAACTTCTTACCAAGAGGTTTAATTACCACCATTGCGCATCTAAAATTCAACCACACCTTCTCAAAAAGCCACCTTCAGAGAATCAAGAATCAAGCCACCTCAAGAGTCCAACACAGACATATGCGACTGCGATAATCAAACCATACAAGACCTAACAGGCATATTAAGACTTGGTCTACAACTACCTCTAAACACCTCAAATATTCTAAATAGTAATAACATTGAAATTTAAAATCTACTCTACAAATTCATAGTACAGAACAATATCAAATTATAACAAAAACCGCTGCCAACCTTATCCCAACCTTTTTATCAACTAAATAATTAATAACAACACTGGTTAATGGCCTCTGACGCTAGGACCAAAAGCAGAAAAAAAAATTAAACTTATTGAATTATACTATTAAGCAAATATTATGTAAATCTATGTAATTATATATTGCTTATGTTCTTATGTACAAGGTGTCTCAAAAGAAATTTTATATTTATTTAGCTTACTGCGTGAACGCAACGTATCCGAGGGGCGCGGGGGTTATGTCAATCGGTAGCCTGGCTCTTGGGAATTTAGTCGCTATGGAGCGTTTCTCGGGAGCAGACCACGCGTTATGCGTGCGAGAGTTTTACAAAAACGGTGATTCGGCGACTGTAGCGCGTAGATAATTCTGCAGTATTCGAGGTTTTCGCCACTTAAATGATGCGCCAAGCATTCCTCTCATTCGACATTGGGTTAAAAAGTTTGAAGAGACTGGTACAACGCTGGATAAATCAAAATCCGGGCGACCTAGGTCATCAAGAACGGTAGAAAACGTGGAGAATGTTACTCAGTCTGTTCGTGACGACCCGAACCTTTCAATTCGGAAGCGCGCAAGTGCTTTAAATGTGCATAGATCATCATTACATCGCATTATGCACAAAGACCTAAAGCTGCACCCCTACAAAATTCAATTGGTGCAAGAATTAAAGCCCCAAGATGCCAGTCAGAGGCTTAATTTCGTAAATCAGGTGATTGAGCGATTTTCAACGTTTACCAACATTTTGTTTTCGGATGAAGCTCATTTTCATCTTAATGGCCACGTAAATAAGCAGACCTGCCGCTACTGGAGTGCAACGAATCCGAAACGCAAACATCAGAAACCCCTACATTCGCCTAAAGTGACCGTATGGGCTGCGATGTCGGCGCGAGGAATTATCGGCCCTTAATTTTTTGAAGACGAAAGGGGGCGTGCAGTTACAGTGAATTCAGAGCGTTATGTGGGGATGTTAGACAACTTCTTGGTACCTGAACTGCAAAACTTTCCTGGCTATAACCAAAAAACATGGTTCCAACAGGACGGAGCAACTTCACTCACGTCCAATATGTCTCTGCCACGTGTTCGTGAATTTATCTCAGGCAAATTGATCTCCCGGAGAGGTGACATAAATTGGCCTCCACGCAGTCCAGATTTAACCACTATGGACTTTTTCCTATGGGGTTATCTTAAATCTAAAGTTTACGCCAATAAACCGACTTCACTGGCGCATTTGAAAGAAAATATCTGTCACGAAATGGCAGCCATCCCTGAGTCCACCTGCCGAGACGTCATAAGTAATTTTACTGTTCGATTAAATGAGTGCCGAGAACGCGAGGGTCTACATTTAGACGATCTTATTTTTAAAAAATAAATCCCCAAAAAGTGTATTTTAATAATTAATAAACATTTTTTCTATATACGGCTTACTTTTTTTTTAATCGATCCACTAAATATAAAATTTCTTTTGAGACACCTTGTATATTGGCAGTAAACAGTGGGAACCTATACGGGCTTTTATGCTGTTGGTTCTCCTTAAATAAAATAAAAATAAATAGAAAAATTGATGTGAAGTGTGAATTTTCACACATTTCAGGGTTTTGCAGGTATTTAATAACTGAATGATGATTATTTGGGATGCCAAAACAAATTTTATGTCAAAATATTTTTTTATGAATTTTAATTCGAATGCCTAATACCATTATTTGAGTTTCTAAATATGTGCAGTATTTTTTTTACATAGCAAGGTTCATTAAGATTTTGAAAATTGCGCCTATGGCTTCTATTGGTTGCTTAAATCATTAGCCCCGCCCTCTGATTTCGTATACATCAAACAGAATTAAATTATAATTTCAACACTTCTCACTGGTTATTAAATTTACGCTTTTAAAAATTAAATGCAACATTTTACCAAAATATAACTAGAATTTTGACAAAATAATTTAAACAAAAGAAAACTGCAAAAAAAAACAAACAAAAATAAAATTGACAGGATTCGAACTCTAGTTTGCAAGTTACCTGTTCACAAATTAGAAAACCAATGACTAAACGCACATAGCTATGAGTGCTGACGTATTAACTTGGTTACATAGCGTATTAAATATTTAACATATTTTGGTTAAAAACACAAAAAATGCATTATTTTACGAAAACATAATCTGATCAAAAATTCCTGTTGTACTATTCCGGTTCACACCAATATACATTAATTAGATTTTTTTCAGATTTTTAGTTTAAACCATCTGGGCTACAGGGTGTGGGACAAAAATTTTTTTGCACAATTTTGACAAAAATCGTGTCAAAATAATTTATTTTGCAAAAATAAAATTTTGATCGTTAATCCACGTACTAAGGGCTTTCATTTGATACCCTACTCAGAATTTTAAAAAAATATTTTTTTTTTCGTTGAGCACATATTTGTTTATATTTTTAGGTGGATATGTTTTTTAGATGTTTTAGTATTTTTCCTATATGCGGGTCAAAAAGTTGTACAAGCATGCCAAATTTCAAGTCTCTAGGTGTAACCGTTTGGCTACAATTTTTACCGAACAGACAGACAGACAGACAGACAGACAGACGACAAAATGACGGTATAAGGGTTTTTTGGTCATACCTACAAAACCCTAAAAATGAGTAAAATATTATCATTATTTTTAAAAAAAATCAGCTGTGGCCACCACAAGATTAACCGCCATCAGAAAGTACTTGTATAAAATACATTCTAGCAGCAGAGTAGAAATAACTTAGCCTAATATTTTCTAACAGAGATATTATTTATCATGACCATGGAAACGTTATATATAAGTAGGGTGACCAACCGTCCCGGTTTTAGGTCAATTGTCCCGGTGTCCCGAAAAATGTTCTCGGGACGGCCGATTGTCCCGGTTTTTGGGGTGAGGACCTTTTTTTTTTGCTCTTCACTTTGAATTTGGGAGGTGAGGATCTTTTTTTTTGTTACCTTTACTTTCTTTTTTTTCCCCTGTGTCCCAGTTTCCCTTCACTGAAATCTACCCTACATATAAGTATGAAAAAATTGAGAGTTGGAAAAATGTCGACAAATTTTTCGTTTTATCAAAAAACGTCTCAAATAAAAGTTATTATTTATTGCATTTATAGCAATTTTTGTCAAATAAATTTTTTCGAAATATTTTTCTGTTGTTAAATATTTGCAAAAATCTTAAAATCGACACGAGTAAACTCCCATATCTAGTCAACCGATTTTTACCAAAAGTTGATCAACTCGTGCCATTGATGGCAGAAGCTTCATATTTAAGTTTCATAAAAATCCTTTTAGTCGAATTTGCTCTGCACGTGTACACAGACAGACGGACAAACAGACAGACAGACAGACAGAGGGACGGACGGACAGACAGACCGACAGACATCATGCTAAAAATAGACAAAACGTTACGTAGGGACCTCAATTCGTGGAGATCCATCGAAATCTCGAAATGTCAAAATCGGTCATAATACCTCACTTATATATATTGACGGTCGGTAAAAATGCGCATTTTTGTTTTGGATATCATAGACAATATAACTAGACAATATTTAGGCTTTTAATTGATAGGCATCGTTTCACATTTTAAACAAAAATTATTGACTTTTAAACTAAAAATATATAATATTAAACTATAAAACCATTTAATATTTTAAATTTCCACACACTCTACTAATTTTAAATTCAACATGAATGATTTATATTTTTAACGATATAAAATATCAAAATAAATAAATGACAAAATTTCATTCTGACTTTAAATTTTGTATTTTGTTGTGATTTTTATTGTGTTTGCATATTTTATTTACATAATGCATTTATTTTGCAACATAAATCCATAGTTTTTAGTAAAATTATTTATATTGTGACATATTCATGATATATCACATTAATGCTCTAATACAATTTTCAAATACACGTGGATTCATGTTCTCTAATTACTGAACGCAGATATCCGGTTAGTTTAGTGTTGTCATTATGAATCTATAAATTTACACGGAATAGTTTCATTAATTTATTAATGTGTGAAATGTGATAATCCGTAATAGCTACAATATCATATGTTAATATTAGGATTTTATTGATTCAAATTGAAATGTACTGCTAAACCTTCAGATAAAAATATGTTTTGTTTTAATAGTTTCTTTTTTATTCCCTCTGGCTCACTTCTTGGGCCCTGTTAGTTGGTATACGCACAACTGGGTCGAAATTATATGTTCACATCAAGGTTTTCCAACCTTTTTTGTAGATCAACCCCCCTACATACGAATATACAGTTCAATACTTCAATGGAACAATTGTGGCAGATAACTGACTGTAACATTTTTTATATCTGGTACAAAATTGATCAATGTTATCCTTAAATCGCCTATCTTGTACATATTCAGCCTGTTTCTACTCTTTCTTAAGAAATTAATCATGTCGCTATATCCGGCTTCAACAAAATAAGAATCAGGGAACATTATTAACAAAGTTTCTACAATTGTTTTAACTTTTGGATATATATTTCGTATTTCAAGATTGTCCCAAAATGCTGCATTCCTTTAATGTTGACTATCAGACTAATTCTGTAACTCGGTTACTATGATCATAGTAACTAAATTCGTCACTATGAGCAAGATCAGTTACTATCATGAATGAAAGTCATTATACTTTTTATAATATTTTATCTTGTAGTAACGTTACTACCCAGTAAATTTTTACAGAATTGATCTGTATAAATACCATGTGTTCAAAAAAAATACATAAGGGTTGGCTGTGGAAAAAGAAAATAATGTGTACAGCTTTAACTGTCAATTAATCAACTGTCATCACTGTTGTTGTCATAAGTTTCTATTGAAAATTCAATTAAGCTACAATTAAAATGGTTTTTACAATAGAACACAAAAAAATTATGATTGAATCATATTTTCGAAATGGTGTTTGAGTGAATGGCGAATGGATTTAGAGTGCGGTGTCATGTTTAGAGGAATTTCGGCTACAATTTCCAGATATTGCTTTCCTTGAAGGAGATTTTTACAGCGCACTTAGAAGATGTGTTGATTTATTCCAAGATACAGGGAGCATTACTCATAGAGATAGAACTAGAAGGCCAAGAGTTCGTATTCAAAATACAGTTGATGATGTTCGTCAACGTATGAACGAACAACCCACTACATCACTAGGTACACTGTCGCAAGAGACTGGTTTTTCATTGGGAAATTCTTGCTTTACATGAGTTGCTGCCAGCAGATCACAATAGCCGAATGTTGTAGTGCCACTGGTTCCAATAAAATTTAATTAATAATGATGATTTGTTAAATTTAACGTTTTTTTCTGACGTGGCCTGGTTCACCCTTTCGGGTATATTAATTTACAAAATATGAGGTTATGGAGTGCTCAAATTCCTCATACTTTTCGTGAAACTCTCCTTCACCCGTTAAAAGTTGGTGTTAGGATTGCTGTGTCTCGAAGACGTATTATCGGACCCATATTTTTCTACGAAACTTACTGCTCAGAGATATCGGAATATTGTACGTGAATTTATTAATCAGCTTCATGAGGACGAGCTCCAGCAAGGCTATTTCCAACAGGATGGCGCGACTACCCACACCGCTCAAGAGACCATCAATTACTTTCGTGAATTTTTTGACGATTGAATAATTAGTTTACGTTCAAATCCAGAATTTTCACCTAGATCACCAGACTTGACTATTTTAAATTACTTTATATTCCCTTATCTGAAAAATAATGTATACAAGACTCCTATTCACAATATCGAGGAACTGCAAAACAGAATTACCAAACAGTGTGCCCATATAACTCCTCAAATTCTTATAAATGCTTTTAATAATATGAAAAGACGAGTAAATTTGTGTCTGCAGGAAAACGGTGGTCATTTTGAACAGCTTATTTATGTTTATTTTTCTGTACCTGTGAAATCAAAAAATATATTGTATATAATGTATAAACTTGTATTTAGCTGGCTAATATGGTTGTATAGACTAATGGTCAATAAAACAATATAATTAAAAAAAAAATAAAAAATAATTTCCAATTTTAATGATTACAAAGGCTGTACCTAAAAGTTAGTAAATTGTTATATAAAGCTTGCAATAGACATTATTTTATTTTTCCACAACCAACCCTTATGTATTTTCTTTTTGAACTCATAGTATAATATCTGAATATTAATAATAAATACTACTACAATTATTGAATACGAAAATAGCTATTTGTATTACAAGTTACGAAGTGAGCGGCTTTAAAAAACCTATTATTTCGTAATGCGTGATACACATGACTTTCTGTAATTACGTTGAAAAATTTATAGAATAATCAGAAAAGGATAACACATTTACCTGAGAAGTGACACACATCTGAGAATTCGTTACCATGGTAAAACAGTTTGTTTTATAAACAGTTCTGTCATTAATATAGATAAGTTTCAACAAAGAAGCTTGAATTTGTTTTCTTTATTTCTTAACTAGTTAGGTTTAAGTGTGGAAATGGGTGCCATTTTCACATTCAAAATAACAAAGAAATGTCAATATTTCGTAACGGAATTGCAAAAAAGAAATTTCGACTTCTTTGTATATAAGAGTTGCCGCTGGCCCGTGGTAAGACGATGAGACGGTTATCTACGTAGCAGTGGCCATGCCAAAAGAGTGGCGAAATATTAAAGCTGTAAACAATAAATATAAAGCAAATATTAATTAACCATTATCAAAATCATTCTAGACTTAGCTGTCTTATAAGTTCTGAGCTACAGATATCTGATTGTCTCCATGCCAAGGAAATTTAAATCTAAATGAACAACTTGCTAACGAAATATGGAAAGGTACAATATTACATAGGTACTATAGGTACTATACAACGAGGAGACATACAGATATATAAACGAAAATGAATATCACAGATGTCTCGAAAATGTGGCCACTTAAATGAACATGACCAGGATTTCCAATCGACAACATGTGGTCAAAATTAATCACAGAATAGAAACCATTAGACCGAGAAATGAAACATGGCCATCAAATAATAAGATGGCTCGGCAAACTGACCAAATCGACATGCTTTGGTTATGAACTACCAGTGACACATTTGTATGGAAGACTGTGGGGAAGAATTTACCCACGGTTGAGCTTATTCTTATCAATAGGCATATTCGTGTTTAAAATTCAGATGAGTTATCAGGGAAACTATCACTATTGCTTGTTGCGATGAGCGTAGATAAATGATTTTACTGTTTTTTAGCAATGGTGTTAAGAAAGAACAGCATATGTGCACATGTTCAATTTTAATGGACTCATTGAAGTATTTGTCCCTCATAAGCTACTAAATAGCTTGAAAAACTTCCTAATATTTAGTGACTCCTTGAGTGCCATTATTTCCATCCAAGAAATCTACTCAGGCAACACAACTGTTCAGAAAATCCAAGAAAACATCCACGAGGCCCTTATTAATGGAAAGAACATAACTATAATCTGGATCCCTTCTCACATTGGTATAATAGGCAACGAGAGAGCAGATGTTGCGGCAAAAGAAGCAACAAATCTCCCGACTACAAATACACCAGTCCCAGTTGCCGACTTCAAAAGTCTCATAAAAGCCAACGCAGGAGATAAATGGAAGGAATATTGGAACTCAATCACCAACAACCACCTACGAACCATAAAAATGGACACCAAACCATGGGCACCCAGTGCAAACAGGCATGACCAAGTTGTGCTCATGAGGTTGAGGATTGGCCATACAAATACCACCCACAAACATATATTTGCACATTCTGATCCCCCCATTTGTGACACATGCAACTCACGTATCACTGTAAGTCACATTCTAATCGAGTGCTGCAAATATACAACAGAGCGTTGCAACAACAAGATCCCCGAAACCCTCGAACGAGCCCTTGCCCACAATAAAGACCTTGAAACAAAAGTGATAAAGTTCCTAAAAGACATATAATAAATATATACCACCTAATATAGACCTAACTAACTATTAAATATCTTTAATCATGTATTTATTATTATATACTTAGTTTATTACATTATGTTATATTATTATCATTATTATAGTTATTGCATCTACTATTTGTTACCGTAATGTACCGGGGCGCTAATAACCTAAGCTGTTGAAGCGTCCGAAAAATTTTGTAAAAAAAAAAAAAAACTACTAAATAATCGTCTCGGGCGCAAACAGCCATCATTGCAGTGCGCTAAAAATATAAGTAGTAAACTAAATAATCGTTTCAATTTTTCATAATCAATAAGTTCATATAGTGTACACATGAACATTAAAAATTATTTAATAAAATAATTAAATTTTTCGTAAAGATTTCGTATTGCTCTTAAAGCTTCAAATTTACATATTTAAATGTAATCAAATTACAACCGAGTAATTGTAAACATTCAAACTTAAAATATTTAAGCATTAACCCTGATGTTTACGGCTTCAATACCAACCGCCGTGTACATTAACAAAGCCATTAAACAAAATCATTAAATAAAATAGTAATCATAAAATGTTAACTACTGTGATAAAAATAGCAACATATGCAGATTGCGTGCGCGCCTGTAGTTTAAGTTGCGGTATTCCAGGCGCGAGAAATTGTTTACAGTTTATTCATATACTATGAGATACATTAATCATAGGTGAATTCATTCATGGTTTAGCTCTGCTTCAAATAAAAATAGTGTGGTGTACATTCAGCAATGAAAATAACATTGTTGTTAGTGGTGTAATTTGTAACTTTTCTGTTTCTATTATTTTTAACAAGTTTCAATTTTCTAAAATGCACTATAATCTTCACAACAGTTTTCAGATCTCCAATTCTTGCCACAAAATGAAGATTTGTGTGAGAACATACATTAAACTGATAAAAATGTTTTATTTTCTATTATACATTTTTACCGACCGCCAACATATATAAGGGATGTATTGTGATCATACTGATTTTGAAATTTCGAGATTTCGATGAATCTCCACGAATTGAGGCCCGTACCTAACGTTTTGACTATTTTTAGCATGATGTCTGTCGGTCTGTGTACATGTGCAGAGCAAATTCAGCTGAAAGGATTTTTATAAAATTTTATATTTAAGCTTTTGACATCAATGGCACGAGTTGATCAACTTTTGGTACAAATCGGTTATCTAGAAATGGAAGTTTACTCGTGTCGGTTTTAAGATTTTTTTGAATATTTCACAACAGAGAAATATTTCGAAAAAAAATATTTAACAAAAGTTGCTATAAAACCAATAACTAACAATTTTTGAGACTTTTTTGCTACTCTGCTGCTAGAATGTATTTTATACAAGTACTTTGTGATGGCGATCGGTCCTGTGGTGGCCACAGCTGATTTTTTTCAGTTGGTCTAATAAGTTTTCATATTACTCTTATATTCAGTGAATCTAATAGAGTACCCAGGAGAAGTATTCCCCCCTAGAGACTTTTTTAGCAATATACCTGCCTATTCTATTCACTACAGCGTCATGTAGTCCCCCCGAGTTCATGTAGTCCTTCCCGGGCTCTTGTTAGGCTCCTCTTTCCGGCTCCTATAAATACCCTCCCCCAACCCCGGCGGATTTAAACGTCTGGATTCAACACAGTTTATGTTATAGATTTACTCTTTGGAAATAATCGCATAGCAATTTTCTCTAAGCATCCCCAAAAAATTGAAGTATTGAACTCTATTGTGTTTTGTTTCTATTGTGTGGTTTGGTATTATGTATATTACTAAGTTATTGTTTTTTTTTTGTTTTGATTATTTTGCTTTGAAGTTATCTATTTTGCCAGCTTTGAGGTTTTCTTTATGGTTTTCTTAATTTCAATGAGGTGGGATGATAAGGGCGAATACAAATAAACACGTTCCGAACTCGAGACCTTTAGCACGTGAAGCAGGAATGCTACATCTGCGCTACTAAGTTCACCGTTGTTGTTCATCAATATTCAACATTCTTAACTTCACTGGTTATTGAGAACAATGATGTATATTTCGAGTTCGCTTCACAGTACAATATTGGATAATATTCAATATTGCGAGATCTTCCCATTAGTCGATTGATGTTCAATTTTCTTTCCCATATCTTCCTTACCATTCTGTCCTGCTTCACCCTCGCCATGCATCCCATCCATTTGAATCGACTACCCTTCAGTTCTCATGGCTTAGACTCTCGGTCTTGAGTACAGTTCTGGAATGTTTTGTTCATCAAATTTCTCTATTTACCATTAGTTTGAATGGGATCAAAAATATTTTATTTTCAAAAGCTGTAAGGAGGTGTCGACCTGGCTTTGATAAGCTCCAGGTTTTGGAACCATACATAAGTATGAAAAGTACTATAGTTTAAAATAACATGATCTTGGTGTTTCTAGACATGAGTATCATTTTGGAGAGCACAATGTGCAAAATATAATGCATTAGATGTTTTATATTGTTCGTAATTTTCTGTTGTATCAGATTCGGCTGATTTATTATGGTGCATAGGTATTTGAAAGTATAAACTCGATCAAAAATGTTGCCATTTACTTTGGTCTTCTCCTCTTAACTGCGTCTCATCTATAAATTTGTTTTACAATCTAGAAGTGTAACGACAATCATTGGTCAAATACCTTTCTCTTAAGGCAGATTGGGTGTATAACTTTACAGTTACATAACTTTTAGTTGAGCTTTACATTTCTAAAGGCTGTCCATAGCAAACCAAGGGTTTTATTAATGTCTCTATCATAAAATCTGGTTATTCCCACCCGATATATATTGGCAAGGCATGGACAATTTCTGGATTTGTTAAAAAAAAGTGAAGCAACTATTCTAAGAAATTTCTAGTGAATATGTAATTTAATAAAATAGAACAAGAGTAATTCTCTCCTAAAAAACAAATTATACAAAACTAACAAGTTTCCAGCATAAATCCAGAAAATTTCCTCCTAGCTTTCCTTTAAAAATCTTTTAACAAATACCTTCAATTTTTATTCCACCAAAAAACACTACAAACTTAAAAACGGCATCCTTATGCAAACGACATCCATTTCTCATCAGCATAGCAAGTTTTTGCTGGTTAACAGCGTGAATCCTTATCTAGAATCAGGACGTACATCACCGTAGGGTGATTGCATGTTCTTGCCCCACTTAGACACAAGTCTTCCGTGAACTGGGAATATTAGGGCGGATTTCCACCAAACGGACACAAATGCAAATGATCCTTGTTTTTAAAATGTACAGAAAATTGAGTTTAAAACATTAAATATACAATAAGAACGTTATTGACTTTTAAACAACATAATAGTGGCTATTTATAAGTTGCATTGTTACTTTGTTTTTAAACATTTTGACCGTACAAACTATTTCATGTCAACCAGCACGAAAATGATTAATAATTGCACATGAGTTTGATATTAATGATAATAAAAAAATAAGGGCGAAGAAATGAACCGAAAAGTTTAAGGATCAGTTCATATTTAAAATGATTAAGAGGTCATGCAAATGCTAAAGCAAACAAATGTTAGACGGTTTGTGAAGTGATGATATAAGATGACAGAGTATTACAAACTATTTTATAATTTTGCAAAATTGTTATTTGAACTATCATCCATATAAGATTAAAGGCCAGTTGCATAAAGCATTGTTAAGCATGTAGTCAGATAATCACGCCGTGTTGGGGGCCTACGATATATAAATATGAAATGTTACGGTTGGCGGATTAATTTGAATATAATATTGACATACTTCATTTGTACTTACTCTCATCCCTCAAATTCTAGGTCTCCCTCATATTATGAGTATCCAGACTAGCGAGCGGATAAAGTCTGGACCCCCTGCAGGTTCACTAGCTGGTTGTTATGATTCTCAGGAAGGAGTTAAGGGTTGTGGAATTAAAGTCAACATTTTAACTAACCTACTTTAATTACGATTACGATTTAGTATTTACATTATTTAAATTATACTTACATTTACGTTGTCAATAGCTAGTCCAAGTGAGACACACATTCACAAACACTATTTTAACCACTGGACCAAATAACTAATTGTCTCTCCCATGTTTCTGAATCTTGTCCCTTCTTTTTTTTAGCTGGGCACTACACTAACATTCGAACGGAATTACTTGTTACGCGACATACACTCTAACTCATGATGGATAAAATCTCACTACCTCAAACACGTCTTAACCCAATGATTTTTAAAACAGAATTCTAATACATTATCTTAACCTTAAGATGGTTTAAACCGAACTTCTTAAATATATCCTTACGTTATGACGGTTTAAAATCAACTACTCTGATGACTGCCTTGAACGGCTTACATTTCGCACTCGTTAAATATCATTTCGCATCCTCTTGAACTGTTTATCTTAAAAAAACACATACTACAATAATCGTAGTATGTGTTTTATTGTGACCAATAAATTATTTATTGGTGATAACTCAGATAAGTAACCAAACTAATATTTATATTTCAGACAAAAATTAATTATTATTTATGTGCATATGGTTGGCATATATGTTTGACACATTAGTTATCTGTTAAGAATTTACGATTTACTTTTCATGTTAAGTTTACAAAAGTCTTATGTTACCTTGTCTATCCTTGTCTTAAATGCCCTTCCTAAGAAATAGATTATTTTTTATCATTTAACATTTTTTTAATATTTTACTCTAAAAAATAGTACTCCTTTTCGAAGGTTGGTACTAATCAATACGATTTCTTGAAATGCTTGGATACTTTGAAAACCGCAACCTAAAATAATGAAGTCGTTGACTTATCAAACTATAAGCGTTGAAATTTAGTTGTGTTGATTGCGATCTGGATATTCGTTTTCTTTCTACACTCGTTTTTTAACTATCCTCGCCTGAATTATCACTTACCGAAGATTTTATTTTTCATTTAACATTACATGTTATAGGCAATTCAACTTTCTACATTTGATTGTAGTGATTATTTATTAATTTAATAAAAAATGAGTTTAAAGTTGCAAGAAATTATATATTCTGGAAACTTTCTTAAATTTAGTTCAAATTTTCATGAATCAACCAAATTTGGAGGACTAAAAAAGTTTTCCTAGTTCTGACTTATATATTATTCTAATAACGTTTCCTTGCATACTAAAACTTTTAGAAAGAAAAAATAACTAAAAAATAAACATTACGTTATACGCCGAAAACAAAATTCTTAGTTATAACTAAAACTAAACTGTTTGTTTGTTTATAAATTTTTTTCATATAAAGATGAAAATATTTTGATCGATCCACTGCGAAACAGGAATTTGAATTGTAATTTAATAGTCCTAAGCAACAGACAAGGCCGTTTTTTCGCCTAGTTCAACGAAGCCATAGCCTAGGGCCCGATTTTACAAAGGACCCAGTGGCCAATTTTAATATTAATTTAGTTATGTAAAATTAATGATTTTACAACAAAAACAAAAATAATAATAATAACAAAATTTGAACCTTGCACTGATTTATTTAGACATAATTTACCCATATAATTTATTGCTACGAACCCTGATACAACTCCCGTGCGGCATTATAGTATTTATGTGTTTAAAATGAAATTATAGTAAAATTAAATATAGCGGCAATGAATAAACAAGGTTAAAAATTGGGTAAAAAAATCGTTGTAATAGCTTCTATTGCAATATATGTATATACATTTTTAATTTGACTTGATTCCTCCTGGGAGGGGGGCCTGTTAAATACCCAGGGCCTAGGGCCCTTACAATTCATAAGAAGGCCCTGACAACAGAATGACCAAATTGTATCAAATTTTGAAAAAAGTTCTGATTCCTTTTGCGTCCAAGTATACCTAGTAGGGACATAAATACTGTTACAAATATTTTATGAAATAAAATGAAAACTACAATTAAGTTTTTTACCAAATTTTATTGACATTTGTACTTATACATAAGTTATTCATAATTGGTATAATTATTCAAAATGACCACCTTTGGCTTTAATGGAGGCCTTAAGTCGTACAGGCCAATCATCGATAGCCGCACGTACGCCAATTTTCCATGGGAAAATTGGCTATAGCTCGAGCTAAAGCCTGTTTCATAGATTCAATATTTGGCTATCGTTTGTGGCAAACCATGTCCTCTAAAACGGTCTATAGCTTGTAATCTAAAGGATTCAAATCTGGACTTGCAGCGGGCCAATCTTCTACGCCGATAAAATCGGGAACATTGTTTAAAAGCCACGTTTGGGATTTTTTAGCCTTATGGCCTGGAGCAGAATCCTGCTGGAATGTCCATGATTGATCTTGAAAGAGAGTATGATTGAGGGGTTTCACAACATCTTCCAGGACCGTTTGTTGGTAGACTCTAACTGAAGTTTTCACCCCTTTTTCACAAAAATGAAGATCAGTTACGCCATCATAGGAAACGCCTCACCAAACCATAACTGAAGCTGGGTGGTGACCTTTTTCTATCCTTGGAACTACTTCCGAGGCTTCAGTAGATGACCTGGCATAAACCCTGTCATTTTGTTTGTTGAATTTTTCCTGTATAGTAAAAATATTCTCGTCGGTAAAAAGGATTTTCTTGTGTTTGTCTTCTGCGTACTTGATTAACAAGCGTTTCGATTTTTCGACCCTATCTTTTTTAAGAGGCACAGTTAGTAATTGTTTAGTGCGGCGTTTGAAGGCCCCAAGACTCAAGTCTTTTTTCAAAATGCGCGCCATTGATTTTCGCGAAATTTTCATTTCGCGGGACTTAATTTTTTGTTTTCGGAACGGATTTCTTGCTATTCTGGCCTTAAGAGCTTTGATAGCTTGTGGCGTGCGTACTGTTCTCGGGTGCCCGGATATTTTTCGGTCTTTTATGTCCCCAGTTTTCTCAAACAATTTAATGCACCGATATACAAACATTCGATTAATGCCGAGCTGACGTAGCGTCTTAAAAATGTTTGATTTTTCCATCTTACATTTATAAAGCGCAATAACTACAATTCGGTTTTCTTTGTCTGACCATTCCATGGTAACGCACAACACAAAATCAAATTCTTTCCACAGTAAAGTAATTTATAGGTTAACTCACGATTATCAACTGTCTAAATTTGGGTGCGTTCATTTGTATTATTTTTATTGGGTGCGTTCATTATTGTAACTGTATTTATGTCCCTACTAAGTATATTTTGTTGTAGTTATGTCTTATTATCACAAAACTGGTCTAATTATTTGTCGACATCATCGACATTTAGTATTCCTTTTACTTTTATTCTGAAGTTTTCTTATAAATCTAGTTACACAGAATCTTTAAAATGTCTGATTTCCAAAATACGAATTGTTGTTTTGTTGGTCTAGACAAAGTTCCTGTTTCACCAGTGCTTTTAATCCGTTCGGTGTGAACCCTTCCTTAGAGATTGACCGAGGACAGACAACGTGACGTGACCAAAGGTAGAAAATTCGTGACAAGGAAGCCCTCTAACTTAGATAAATCAATACTCGGGTAGGTTATTTGAATATTTCAGTTGTGTCATGGGTATCTGTTGTCTTTTAAATTATTCAAGTGTTTAAAGGCAAGGAAATCGGAGAAATAAGGATTTTAAAAAATAAATATTTGCTTGAGGTAACGTTTCGATCTGAAAAGGTAATAAAAGGAACAAGCAACCACATATTTAAAACAATATTTACGTATAAATTTGAATAAATTATATGTATATTGATTTTTGATGCTGCCTTACAACATTTCTTGCCAGTATTTACCCATTTTGCAACCTTCTGACATGTCCCAACATCTCAAAATATCGGTCTACTCTGGGTTATCATGTCCCTACTAGAGATGGGAATTTCAGCTCAGTTTGCGGAACCGGATCAGTGCAGGTCGTTCAGTTTGCTAAGCCGGCTCATTGATCCGGTCATTGATCCGGCTCAGTGATCCGGTTAAGTAAACTTGTCCCTGAGAAACAGGTTGGTCAGCCGTCAGTTCTCCCACCGTTCAATATGATTGTTAGTTCAGAATATGTGGGTAGAACGTCGGTCAGTTGGCTCTTGCTTTATATGAACAGACAGCGGAAAACGGCAATTTATATTGGAGTGTAATAAATGCGATAAAAACGTCTGAGTATTTGCCGCTTTATTACCTTTATTCTTATTAATATTCTTAGTATGAATTTAAGACTGAAGATGTAAATTATGACTTATTGACAAATTCTTCTCTCTCTATCTCTCTCTCTCTCTCTCTCTCTCTCTCTCTCTCTCTCTCTCTCTCTCTCTCTCTCTCTCTCTCTCTCTCTCTCTCTCTCTCTCTCTCTCTCTCTCTCTCTCTCTCTCTCTCTCTCTCTGTCTTCCTCATTATCTTGTTACAAAGCAATAATGAAGTTAAATAAATAAAAATCTATAGAAGTAAATTATGTAACATTTTCACCAGAACTGTTAAGTTTATGGCGATGTTTATTGCCCTTATAAATCGGACATCGGGGATTTGGGCAATATTTTTAATATTATTATATACAAGGTGTCTCAAAAGAAATTTTATATTTATTTAGCTTACTGCGTGAACGCAACGTATCCGAGGGGCGCGGGGGTTATGTCAATCGGTAGCCTGGCTCTTGGAAATTTAGTCGCTATGGAGCGTTTCTCGGGAGAAGACCGCGCGTTATGCGTGCGAGAGTTTTACAAAAACGGTGATTCGGCGACTGTAGCGCGTAGAAAATTCTGCAGTATTCGAGGTTTTCGCCACTTAAATGATGCGCCAAGCATTCCTCTCATTCGACATTGGGTTAAAAAGTTTGAAGAGACTGGTACAACGCTGGATAATTCAAAATCCGGGCGACCTAGGTCATCAAGAACGGTAGAAAACGTGGAGAATGTTAATCAGTCTGTTCGTGACGACCCGAACCTTTCAATTCGGAAGCGCGCAAGTGCTTTAAATGTGCATAGATCATCATTACATCGCATTATGCACAAAGACCTAAAGCTGCACCCCTACAAAATTCAATTGATGCAAGAATTAAAGCCCCAAGATGCCAGTCAGAGGCTTAATTTCGTAAATCAGGTGATTGAGCGATTTTCAACGTTTACCAACATTTTGTTTTCGGATGAAGCTCATTTTCATCTTAATGGCCACGTAAATAAGCAGAACTACCACTACTGGAGTGCAACGAATCCGAAACGCAAACATCAGAAAGCCCTACATTCGCCTAAAGTGACCGTATGGGCTGCGATGTCGGCGCGAGGAATTATCGGCCCTTACTTTTTTAAAGACGAAAGGGGGCGTGCAGTTACAGTGAATTCAGAGCGTTATGTGGAGATGTTAGACAACTTCTTGGTACCTGAACTGCAAAACTTTCCTGGCTATAACCAAAGAACATGGTTCCAACAGGACGGAGCAACTTCACACACGTCCAATATGTCTCTGCCACGTGTTCGTGAATTTTTCTCAGGCAAATTGATCTCCCGGAGAGGTGACATAAATTGGCCTCCACGCAGTCCAGATTTAACCCCTATGGACGTTTTTCTATGGGGTTATCTTAAATCTAAAGTTGCCAATAAACCGACTTCACTGGTGCATTTGAAAGAAACTATCCGTCATGAAATGGCAGCCATCCCTGAGTCCACCTGCCGAGACGTCATAAGTAATTTTACTGTTCGATTAAATGAGTGCCGAGAACGCGAGGGTCTACATTTAGACGATATTATTTTTAAGAAATAAATCCCCAAAAAGTGTATTTTAATAACTAATAAACATTTTTTCTATATACGGCTTACTTTTTTTTTTAATCGATCCACTAAATATAAAATTTCTTTTGAGACACCTTGTAGTATAGTTGTATGAAAGTACAGACAAAGCCTATTAGTTTCCAATAGACTGCCCTACACAAAAGACGATCAACAACCACAGAAAATAGATTGTACCGAAAACATTTAATTTTTAATTACAATGGCTTCCCGAAAAGTTAGTGTTATTTGGAAATATTTTGTCGAACTTGATAATAATAATGCTAAGTGCGAATTGTGTGGACAAATTTGTTCCAAATTATAACTTTTATAAAAAAATAAGTTTTTATTCATTTATAAAATTACCTTCCCGTTTATCAAATTTTTAATAACGTGTCGTGTGTCGTCATTTTATATATGATAACACGTAACACGTGTATACATGACATTCATCATGTATTATACATCGAACCAGATCCGGATCACTTCAATCACTGCTCATAATCGCACGTTCAATCGTAACCTTGAAACTGTGCCGGCTCAATTCAATTTGGTGAACCGTGTCTCTTCGGTCAGTGTATTGATCCGGCTCAGTGATCCGGTTCGTTCATGAACGACCTATCTCTAGTCCCTACATCTCAAAATATCGGGTTACTCTGGTATATAGCAGTTCTAAGAGAGAATTCAAAATGGTAGACGAAGAAATAGATTTTAAAAAGTTAACAGTATATAGGTATTTAACTGGTCTTTTTCTTTTGGCACTGTCAGTGGGGTGACTTTTGGCCTCACTTCCATGAGTCTTTCATCTCGATTTGTTAATTTTCAGGTGTTTCTATGTGTTCTGTTTATAAAATTCTTGTTAGATTGTCGGTTAGCTGATCTTTACATTTATTGCGAGTTCTTCCCACTGATCGACGACTGTTCAATTTTTCTTTCCATATCTTCTTTGCCATTATGTTCCCCTTCATCTTCAGCACGTGTCGTATCCACTGTAATCGTCTACCTATTTCTTAACAGGTAATTAAGATATTTTCGTTTTGCTGAAGTACGGACATTTTTTTATTGTACAATTTTTGGACCACACAAATATCCATGCCATAACTGGGATTCAAACCCAAGCCCCCATGGCCTGAAAGACAGTGCATCGCTACATTAATCACTAAGTAGGGTAACTGCAGCGAATTTCGACTATGCAGGTAATTTCGACTATCCCATTATTTCTTTAAATAATTGCTGCCATAATGCGGTAGTATAACGTAACACTATGTTTATGTGAAAAACTAACATCACTTTATTTTAAGTCACGTGTGAATATCGTTAGACGAACAGTGTAGATATTTATATTTTTTAAGTGTTAAAATATTTTTTTATTGGTTTTAATCAGCAGTTGTTTATCAAAGGAAAGTTGAACAAAATATTTTGCATTGAATAAACTGATAAGAACTGATCCAAATACATATATATTAGCTGGTAAAATTAGATTTTCATAATATTTTGTTACAATATCACAGGCTAAATAAAACAGATTTGATTGCAGGTAATATCGACTAGGAGGAATGAAGCTACTACGGACTAGTCGATATTACATGCATGCATGTTTCACTTACCTAATTTGACGACAATTAAAATCACGTCTTACTAAAAGTCTCTATTATTATATTCTTTTACCTAAATAAAATGTAAAAGAGACAAGAAACATTGATTATCTTAAAATTTTAGGGTAGTCGATATTAACATCACTTTTTTGAAATCAACGTTTTTTTCATATTTTTTTTATGTCGAACTTAAGTTGTAATAACAGCTTGTTTCATCGTGAAAATATTCAGCACCTAAAGATAAGTGAATGAGGTATCGATTGGGACCACTTTCCTGCCATAATAATGAATAGTACGTAAATTAAAAAATAAATAAATTTGGTAGTCGAAATTCGCTGCAGTTACCCTACGAACATTTATTGTTAGTATATGACCTGTGAACTGAATGTAAATCTGCATCGTAACTAATTATAACCGAATGTAGATATCTAAGCTAAGTCTAATTTATAATACATACATAGCACAAGCATAGCATAAAAATCGCATGACTCTGCTTGTTCTGTTTATTAGAAACAGATGTTCAGAACAAGAACACCTTTTTGTCCCAACTTTATGCATATGCTATATAATGACATAATTTGTGGTGCTGAGTATATATTTTCTGTGAAACATTTGACGTTTGAAGTACATATTTTGCCGTGTCCTTTTATTTTCCCTCTGATTAATTCACTTGAATGAGTTTTTTCTTAATTCTATAATAACTTTCTTTTCTAAATCGAGGTGTTGTACAAAAGAGCGATACTAACATAATGAATAAGCAATTTTTATTTTAATACAATAGCAATGAAATAAATAAAAGATTCTGTTAATGAGGAACTGACTTTAATTTTTATTAACAATTCAGTACCAAGAACAATTTCTTTCATAGCTAATCAAAGGCAGTGCTTCGGATAACAATCAGGAATAGTTGTTCTGAATTTTTATTTGAGTATTTCATTCTATAAAAATATATATTGTTCACCTAAATAGGTGCTTCCAAAAGTTGATAAATTGGTTATTTATATATTATGTCCAATTATATATATCTTGAATTTGTTTTGGCAACTTCATCTTCATCAAATATTCGACGAGTCTCTAATAGCCTAGTGCCCTTCGGGATAGTTCCCGAAAGGCACATTTTGACAATTTCTGTAGAACTTACATTCAACCAACTGCCATTTTAAATAGCATCATCATTTTTAACTCTGTTAGCTACCATCCGTTATTTTTTGCCACAAAGCTCTGTTGTTCTTGCCATCCAATTGTCCTGCATACCTTTTGATGAATTCGGACCACCTAGCTTAAAGTTTACGTATGTGTCGCTTGGTCCCCACTATTCGGTCTTGGTCTCCACTCCATTAATTTTCTGGTCCAAAGATTATATTTAGTTCCGCTAATGTGGCCTGCCCCGATTATTTTAGTCGACATATTTTTGTGACATGAGTCACTTTTGATGTACTATGGAGCTACTCGTTTGTCTTTTTGTCTAGAAGAGTAATACCTACCATATGTTCTTCCGTGGCTCTTTATGCTATCTGCAACTTGTTGGTGATTTAATTAAGAGCACACTTCTCAGTACCATAGAAAAACAGTGACAGTATACACTGATCAAAAATTTGAGTTTTTAGTGTGTTGGGTATTGCCGAATTAAAATATATATCATATTTCATATTATCATTCAATAAGATGAAATATGCCACTACTTCTTCAGTCCATAAATGTGCCACAGTAGTCTCACCGAGCCGTTTCACAACCGCACTGCTAGTTTAAATTGGGAACGGGCTTTTCACTCCAAATAGTGAAGTTTGGAGTCCACAAACTCCCACAGTGACCCATTGGAGTTGGAAGCGTTGATAAATTAATGATGCAATGGTTTTTTATTTTTTAAATTATTTTAAATGAGGATGAGGAGATAAAACAAATACAAATATCCATGCTCTGACCGGCATTCAAACCCGGGAACCTTTAGCCCGAGAAGTAGGGACACTACCTCTCCGCTACCGAAGTCAAATACTGCCTATTTCAGTCATTAAAGACCATAGTCGGCACAATTGAATAATGTTTATCAACACATTAGAAAGTAGTTCAAAACTTATGTTGACAAACACGCAACACTCTGCACATTCTTTAATTCCCAAAACCGCAAGTCAGCAACCGCGACAGACACGGCCTAAAGGCCGCTCAAAGGAATTAGGACATACAATTATATCATAATTGTGACAATATTCGTCTTTGGAGGTCTCCCTTAAGACTTTCTTTTCAGAGACGTATTTCTTAAGCTAGAAATAGAAACAAGTGTATTCTTTTTACAGCATCATCTTCTAAAATCCGATCTTCAGGTTCTTGATGTGGTAGTGCATTATTCAACATGTATTTTGTCGTGCCTATATTATCCTTAAGGCCAATTTCTCTTGATTTTTGTTATATAAGTAAATGTACGACTAACTTAATTCCAATTTTTAAATTCTTCTTTTATATTATGAATGAAACATATCGAATTCATCAGAAGAAAACTTGATAAAAATCTAATTTGAGTTTCAAAGTACCTACCTAATAATTAAATTCAAAAAAACTCCGATATTTTTGTCAATTATAAGTTTTTAATGATTTTTACATCATCTTATTTAGGTATGCAAATGTAATTTTTTCGGCGATTATTCAGAATGTCGTTGTCATGTTTTAATGATGTCAGTGTGTCTGAGGTGAGCTCTGAGATGTCTCCAGCATTAGCATAGATCAGTCAAATGGAGCAGAACGAGAAGAGGATTAAGTTAGATGTTATTAATTTATCTTCACAGCCGACTTGATTGGATTACGGTACATTTCAAGTTGTATTCAAATATATACTAGTTTTGAATTTGATTTAATGCAACTGAATAGACAGCAATATTAATTAGGACTAACAGAATACAAGATTATAAAAAATTGATATAAAGTGTAAATTTTTACATATTTCATTACTTTTACTCAATATATATCTCACAATTTTAGATTAAGAGTGTCCCCCCAACTTCCCAAATATTATAAACAATTTTTGTCATGTTTGTTTTTACTGTTGAAATAATAAAGAAGATATTTCAAGTTTTTTTGAAAATAGTTTTAAACCCGAAACACCGTCTTAGAATAAAAAATTTGAGATGTTATATAACCTATGTTTGAATCCTGATTTTATTCTATCATCATGCTAAAGTATATCCAGCCGTTTTTGCGTGAATCTCGGACAAACAAACTAACAGACAGACACAGACATAGACTCAGACAGACAGACATAGAGACAGACATACAGACAGACACACACACAGGCACACAGACATAGGCACAGACAGACAGAATTGATTGTTTTGCGGATCGTTTTATAATCACTTGAAACGTATAGAAACCAAATATGAGGAGAAAAAATAGATACAGGCTATTCCAAACGATTAGGCGGTACTAACTGGAATTTTCATTTTTGTAAGTTGTCATTAGCTATTTTTTTATATATTGAAGTTGGCTTTTCCTGAACAAAATGATTAAAAGCTTCAATCAATCTGTAAAAATTACTAGATTTGAAAATCTGGCTCTGCCTAATCTTTTGGGATAGATTTTACATCTCCAATTTTATTTATATAGCTAAAATTATACTTCTACATGTTTATGTTATTTGAAAATTAACAGGACTATTCAGAGACGAAATGTTAAACACTGTCTAAATTAAACATTGTTTAAAATTTAGACAGTGTTTAATTTATTTATGTAATCAGAAACATAGTAACTATTTTTTAAACAATATCTAAACTAAACACTGTTTAAATAAAGACAGCTGAAAATTCTAAGAGTTGGTAGTGAAATAATTGAACTAAACTGTCATTTTGAAATTCATAGCCAATCTGTTTTGCAACGTAGTAGAGTTTTAAATAAAATTTTAAAATAAAAACTCTTCATACTTTTTAAATATATTTTGAAATTATTCTTCCTTGAAAATACAGGATATAACTTTACTTGAATAGTACAAATAAAAGAGAACGTTCCGATAAATAATTGGAAAGAAGACGAAACATTATTTTTGATAGAACTGTGCACGGACAAATTAAAGATAATAGAAGACAAAATTATTGGAGGGCATATAAATAAAAAAAAATTTAGCGTGGAAATATATTTCTCAAACTTTTTCTGCGAAATTTGGAAAAAAAATGGCACGCTACCTCTCCAACGTGCCACTATATCGGTAAATGCACAATTGCTAGCGCTAATAGCTTGCACAATCAAACTAAAAAAAGGTTTTCTATTTATAAATAGTCCCGGTGATTTCATAATTTTGATATGGGTGCAATCTATTGTTGTAATAATAAATGGACACCCTGCCACATTATAAAAATTTCCCATTTTTTTTTTCTTGACGCGTTACTCAAAATTTTATAAAAGCCTATTTTTTTAGAGCCAACGCAACTGAAACTTTATGATACATGACGTAGTAGATGGAATATATCCATGAGGATCAGCAGTATCATCCTGAAAATCCTCTACCGAAATATCTTAATACGGACAATAATTGTAATTTTGAATCTATTGGGCAATTCCTTATATGTCATATGACTAATTTCATTTTCAACAAGTAGGTGCATATATATAGTTAACTCTTTGTTTAAAAAAACTATATTTTTAGCGAAAATTTTTATCAGTATAATTATCATAAGGATTTTCCCTGTTCATATAAATTCTGACAACGTTTGTACCCACAAACTCATTTATATCTTGCACTTGTTCAATATTTTCCTATTCTAAATCTAATATCTTAATATTCTTCCACTGAATTACTCATTTAGAAATTTCACGTGGATAATAATCTTAATACACAAATTATTACCGACATACGTTGTTTAAAAAATGTTGATTAAATTATAACTTAACTACGGTAACTAGAATGAAATTTTGTCTCTGAATAGACAAAATCAACTTAACCACTTTAACTAAGAAAATCGGTAAACGGTTATTAAATTAATTGCTTGGTAAAGTTTCACAAACTGTTTTATTTAACATGCTCACTGCAGTTTCGGTAATATTTACCATTTTCAAAGCTACAATAACTTATACAATAACTTACATGCTATATTTATACAAGAACAAACGGGAGGTGGGAGCAGGTATAGTTAACAAATGTATAACAGGAAAACCAGAGCTATAAACTAATCTTAAGACCTATTAACGGCGAAGTGGTGAATTCCGTCATTTCATTTAGGTGGTTTGTTGTCTTCATGATCTCGTGCGCCTCCAGCAGATTAAGTTTATGACCTTTTTCTTGGAAGAGTATTAATTCGGGGTTGAAAGATGCGGTATGGTTTTCGGTAATTAAATGTGATGCAAATGTGGAATCTTGAGTTTGTTTCCGTAATGATCTTTTATGTTCCGATATCCGTGTGTGGAAGCTGCACCTAGTTTGACCAATGTACACCCCACTGCATGTATCACAAGTCAATCTATAGACACCAGTCCGGTCCAGTCTTTCTATTCTGACTTTATTGTTCCCTAAATATTTTTTAATATTGTTGACGGTTTTAAATGCAACGACTTTAAATAGGATGGATAAAGAAAAACGGTGTTTAAAAAATGTCTTTGAATAAGAAAAAACTTAAACACTGAATTTAGACAGTGTTTAATATAAACACTGTTTATTTTTTGTCTCTGAATAGCCCTGTAAATTTTTTCATTTCTTTTAGTTCTTATAATTTAGGCATTTCACGATTCCGACCTGAAATTTATGTCATTTCTGTATACATAAATTTGTTTTAATCCTCTTAATGTAACCTTTATGTGAGGGTGTAATAGACTAATTTTTCATCTATTTTGGTAAAATCTATACCTTATATCGTAGATAATTTGAGGTAAGGCGACAATATAACTGGCGTGACACACCTTAAATCCCAATAGAACAGTAGCACTAGTAATGCTATATCACGTAATTTCTTAGTTACTTGCCTAGAAATGTCATCTAGGTCAGATCTAAGCGAAACAGCCTTATAATTTTACATAAGTATTTCCATTATTTAATTTAAACTTCTTGTACCTTTTATAGTTTTAATCCCAACGGTCTATATCGCTAAATTAGTGTTCTGAATTATTTAAGTATTTTTACTAAACTTTCA
This sequence comes from Liopterus haemorrhoidalis, assembly GCA_963971575.1. Taxonomy (NCBI): domain Eukaryota; kingdom Metazoa; phylum Arthropoda; class Insecta; order Coleoptera; family Dytiscidae; genus Liopterus; species Liopterus haemorrhoidalis. Next base: position 17,063,257 of record OZ020612.1, on the reverse strand, counting down.
ATCTAATTTTTCTTAAGTGACAGTTTGAGTTTCCTGCAGCGAGGTACATGACAAACTACTTGAACTAAAAATGTTGGACTTCAGGATGCAGTATCAGATTCACCATTAATTAATTTTGATTAATTACGTAAGATAACAGAACAGCAGCCATTAGTGAACATTAATCCTACAACTTATTTAAGATGAATAAAATGATAGACATGAAAGTGATGTCTTCAATGATATTACAAGGTAATTTGAAACTTGCATAAAATGGACAATGCAAAAATAATTATTTGTGTACCAAGCAGTGTTGCCAGATGTACGATTTGAATCGTACTTGTACGATTATTTTTGATTGTGTACGATGTACGATTTTATGGCATCCGATGTACGATTCTATTGAAAAACATATATATTTATATATTTTTTTAGTAAGTTAAATATTTATTTTATATAATGCGATATATTGAATATTTTAGACCTAGCTCTTAAAAAAATCGGTTGGTCTCGTAATGATCGGTCATATTCGAATAATCAAATATACAAAGCTCACTCCTCATTGGTTAGTGTACTGCACTACAAATCAAATCGGCCCTGTCTTTCCTTTTTCGTGTTGAATGTGAATGTAGTAAAAATATGTTGAAAAATACCCTTTTTACGACTGAGATTTGTTTTGTTGTGCCATGGATAATGGATACCCATAGTGACAATTACAATACGTTTGATAATGAGGAACGTGTTACAGACCAGTTAATAATTATAATTATTTAACGGCTCTAATGAAGCAGATGAAAAAGTTTATTTGGTTCAATTCAAACAGTTCGAGGAAAAATTATAATTTTTTTATCTTTTTCTGCTACATATGATTGTGCAATGCAAAAATTTATACTTAATAATTTTCTAATTAATTACACAGCCATTTTTTATACGCTCATTAAAAAAAAAAACGATTTGTACGATTTTTTTCTTGAAATCATTTTGAAGTGTTTGTACGATTTTTTTCTTCTTCGACATCTGGCAACACTGGTACCAAGTGCACGAAATGCCAGTTTAGCACACGAAAGTGTTATACGTATTAATATATGCTCACAATATTTGTTATTTACAGCGTGTAAACAAATAAATGTAGTGTGTAACAAATTAGTGTAGTGGTCAGCGTGCCTGATTCGTAACCAGGATGGATCGGGTTCGAAACCCGGTAATGGCATGAATGTTTGTATTTGTTGTAAAATTAAAATGCGTCCAAAATAAAAATAAATAAAGTTGTACTGGCTAACGGCCATCTGCAGAAAAAAAAATAGAACCATAAAAAATAATAAATGCATTATGTGTCCATTCATAAAGCTGCTCAAATTGTAGGCCGTGTATAATAGAACGCGCATGCGTGGCCATGTATAATAGAATGCGAAATGTTATGACAATGGCGATAGCAGCAATATAGTCAGTACAATAAAATTCGGTAAAACACAACACTATGTTTTTCAAAAATGAGTGTATCTTTTCGAGTAACAGTGTGCTATCAAGTTTTGCCTCAGACTTGGGCACAGGGCAACGGAATGGCAGGCCTACGGAGACAGTGTTTTGTCAAAGACCCAGGCTTTTTTTGTGGTTCAAGGCACTTTCAGAAGGAAGAGAGTTGATTGAAGACGAATCACGCATTGAAAGGGCTTCATCTTCAAGAACCGATGAAAATGTCGACAGAATCCGGGATTTTGTGCGTTCAGATCGTCGGTTGACAGTCAGAATGATCGGGGAAGAGTTGAATTTGACTCACACTACCGTTCATCAGATTTTTACCAATGAATTGGAGATGGCAATGCGCCTTGCCACACAGCAATTTCATAAACGAGTTTTTGGCCAGTAAAAACATTCCTATGGCTCCTCAGCCTCCTTATTCGCCTGATTTGAGTCCTTGTGACTTTTTATCTTTTCCAAGATTGAAAAATCACCTCAAGGGACGTCACTTTGGGACACTCGAAAACATTCAAATGTCCGTAAACGACCAGTTGAAAGCTATTCCAGTACCCGAGTTCCAGCACTTCTATGAGGATTGGAAGAACCGTCTCCAACGCTGTGTGGCTTCCCAAGGAAATTATTTTTTATTTTTTTAAATAAATCAGTTTGGTTACTTAATTTACACACCTCGTATTTTAAGAAATCCTTAAAGATTATAAGTAGTTACATAGTTTTCAATTTCTTTAATTTTAAGAGAATAATGGAGAATGTTACAAAAAATGTGTTTTGATTTTACAAGCAGTTGACCGTCTCTGTTTACTGTATATGTTGACTGATCCCGAGCTGATCAATATAAGAACTTCAGCATATATACTGAGCTTGTGTGCAAAGTGAACTAAACTCAACAAAAATCTTTTCCAGCAAAGATCCCTAGTATATAAACTGAATTCTATATCATAATGCTATCTTGAATTTTCAACAACCTTTGTTTGCACTGATATTCACAATGAAATATGACCAGTGTGTTTTATTGAAATTTCATATTTTACATAGTTATGGAATCACTGATTTGGAATCAATCAAAAACGGTAGAACCCGTTTAGAAATATAGCATCTATAATATGACTATGTTTATTATAACATAAATTTCCAATATAATGTATTAAAAATAGTTTGAATTATATTTTCTATCGGGGGAAATATAACAGCACGATAAAATATTATTATTCTTGCCTTTCCGCTTTGAATAACAACATATTTTGTACATATATTTCTTGTGAGACCATGCATAAACCAAAGCAAAACAAAGCAAGCAAAATATGTATTTAGCAATGGTGGGAAGCTAAACCCGAAAGTACAGGGACATTCAATAATCAAAGAGAATATTGTCCACTTGTCCCAACGATGAACTAGTTTTGTTATACCTGATGCAAAGAAATCTTTGTTTTGTTGTTTCAGCCAGTTTCCCATAAATTCTTTTACTTCATCGTTGTCGCTTAACCTTTTTCCAAGTAATGCCTCCTTGAATGACCTCCTGTAGAGAGGATGAGGTAATATCTCCCAACCCATTTTTTCAATGGTTTCTTGGGTCAGCTTGGCGGTATAGGACAAGCATTGTCGTGGAGCAATATCACGCCTTTTCTTTGAGATCCGTGACGTCTTTCTCTCACTGCTGGCTTTACTTTGTTCATCAGCATGTCTGAGTAGTAGGCACTGTTTATTGTACGCTGATCTTCCAAATAATTACAAAAGACATCTCGGGCATCCCAAAAGACGGTCAACATGACTTTTTCCTCTGATGCTTGCGTTTTCAATTTCTTTCGGACAGGTGAGACGGTGTGCTTCCATTCCATGCTTTGTCTTTTGGATTCTAGTTCAAAATGGTGAACCCAAGTTTCATCACACATTAAAATCTTGTTTAAAAAAGGGTCACCTTCCCTTTCATAGCGTTCTTTCAAGTCTATACATACTATGAGTCTTGTTTCCTTATGTTGTTGCGTTAACTGTTTCCGGACCCACCTTGCACTTGTATTGCTGTACTGGAGCTTGTCAATGATAACGTGATGAACTGTACCAACACTTACTGCAACTTTTTTTGCTATATCTTCAACAGTAATACGTCGGACGAATAATGTCATCAATGCGGGTTTCAAGAGATGGAGTTGACACTTCAACTGGTCGGCCAGGACGTTGCTCGTCAGTCACTAAGGTTCGATCATTTTTGAACTGTTCTACCCACTCATAAAAATTTCCGCGATTCATAAAATTTTCACCATACTGTAAAATCATTCGAGAAAAGATTTTAGCAGGTTTTTTACCTTCAGAAAGCAAAAACCGGATCACTGAACGTTGTTCAACTAATATGAAAACTTCAAGCGGACACGCCGTCGTTAAATGCAATTTTGAGGTTATAAATAAAACAATTTGTATCTGTCAGGTGTTCTCAGCTCATACCAGTGATGACAACCTTAAGTCATGAAAGTACCAAACTCCTCCTACAAACCTTTTTTTTCTACATTAATTTGTCTCTTTAATTATTGAATGTCCCTCGTATATTTCTTTGAATTATTCAATTTTGTAAGTAACACAGATATGATGCTGGAAGTGATTTGCAAGTTTAGTTGGGGCTGTGTAATTTATTTGCATTGGTTTTAAACATATGACATATGTCATTTGTAAGTTATTTGTTCTATCACCCATCATATACTCGTATATGTTGTACTTGTTTGATAAGCGGAGTACACATAGCAAATCTCCCACATTAAATACTTTTCAGGCTAAAGTCAAGGATTTCTCGGAATCTAATCCGTTTTATTCAATTGAAGAATTATTAAATTTTAATGCAAATATTGTGAACTGGAACTGTTGACTACAAATATTTTGTATTTTTTCTTTTTTGTTCTTATTTTATATTATTTTTCATTGCTTTGTATTTCATTGGCTATAAGTTACTATTTACGTATTGTACCTGATTGACTCAAAACACACTTTGTACGTGCAATTTTTGTCAATAAACAGTATTCTATTCTAAGTGCCTTATATCCACCAATATTTTTAATGTCTAATTCTTCCTCGAATATTTCTTTCTTAATAAACCTTATTTTGTTGGGTTGAAAATTGTATCAGATTTATCTATTCTTGTTTAATGCACCGATCTATAAAATTAATTATTTTCTTTTTTTATTAATTTATTCGTATAATTAATTCTGGTGGAACGTATTCGAAAGCTTGTGGATCGGTGTGCCACTTATGTTGACAAGCTAGGTAACTAAGTTAAGAAGTGACACAAATTATGTTTTTATATCGCCCTTTTAATTTAAGATATAAATTAATTACCCTTACTTAATAAAACAACCCCGTACGTATTAACAAATAGTTAAACACTTCACAGATTGCATATTTCCTTGTCAAAGTTAACAAATCTAAAGTTTGCATGTTTTCCGAAGTACAAAGGTCGGTAACCTCACGTAATACGCACAGTACGCTGTAAAATTTTGCACGGCACGCATAAAGAAACAAAGTAAATACTGACTATAAAAAATTCTGGGGCGTTCTTGTTTAAAATGCTTACTGAAGAGGGATGTTCTTTTATCAAAATAAATTTAGAATGGAGTAGCTTAGAATATTAAATCTGACCTTCCACATTTTACTTTCACTTTTATAGTTCCGTTGCAGGATATAGAATATAAGAAAGATAATGTAAGGATATTTGGTTTTGAGTTGTCATCAAGAAGCAGTAATTATGTACCAGACACCTCAAAAACTGGTTTTTAATTTCCTTTATCGTAATGTTGAACTGTAATTTTCTAGGTTTATCTCTTATGACTAAACATTTTCTCTAATTGGAAAACATTTGATGTATTGTCGAAAGTCTGTTCAAAGACATCAAGTTTACGAACAGTAAATATGCAGTACTCAGTGGCGGACTGGTCCGCCGGGCAATTTCACAGTGAGCAGGTCCCAATAGGATCGATTTTTGAATCAATGGGTTCGGTCCTTGAATCAATGAGGTTGGTTATTGACCCAATGAGGTCAATGTGTTCCAATTTTGCCAGTCCGTTACTAACAGTACTGATCCTTGTTCGCAAGTTTCTCGTAAAAAACAGCCGAAAAAGGAATATAAAAGTAAAGAACCCCCGGATGGAGCCGGAATATTGTTTTTGCTTACCACTTTAATCCGTTTTTTTTTAAATTTTATTTTTTGCTCATCATTTCAATACATCTTCCTTTTTTTGCTCATTAGTTCGTTTGTTTCTTTTCTGTTTTTTAACCTCTCCTATGAAAACATTCTATAACGACACAGCTAAGATATCTATATTAAAAATTGGATTGAACTATGGAGCAAAATAAAAATAGTGTAATGTTAACTCTGGAAGGGCATATACGCAAGACATGGTCAGACCAAATTATCGTCTAATTTGCACCTGCATCATGGTTGAGGTTGCCAGATGTTGTTTCGAATAAATATGTTGGACGACATTGTGTTGACTTACAACACTTGTCTTTAAACCAGTGCTTTATAGCATAAAATTTATTGTGGACCAGAGAAATTATTATTTCGCCAGGTTTTTGTGTTACTGCCAGCTACGGCAATAATATTAAGATTTCGAGATCTGGCACAGATCCGCTGACCGGCGATAGAGAAACACTGTTCTAGATTAAATTCCAACGACAAACCTTTGATCTTTACCGGCAGTTACTAGAAACAAGAAGTACTTGTCGGCCAACAATCTTATGTCCTTGTAATTATACAGTGTTTAACACGCAAAAGTTTTCGCAGACACACTGCTTAAGCAAAGCTATCTAAAAATGTAACCTAGGCTCTATCATGGTTCATATCATTGTGCATTCGTATCATTTTTGTCCAACACCTCTGGATTATCTGATGTGGAGCAATTTTTTGACACAAGGTCAAATTTTTTTTGCAATAATCGCATCATAATAAAGAGATAAAATTAAACTACTTTTCGTCTTTTAATCTGCGAACTTACATCGTATAACAATTGAGTGATATGTATTTACAAAATCTTTTCTTTATCTGTTAGTCAAATTAGTGTATATGCATGATAACGCTTTATAGCGTTTGTAATAATATCAATAAAAACACAAAAATCCAAGCACAAACAAACATTTATTACCACTAATATTTACAATCTGTCACATATATGTCATCATGGTATCGTTGCTAACGTAACATATTACAAAGGACGTCCAAAAACTAGCCCTGATGCTAACATGCATACTAAAGTCACTAGATTATACAAAGTAGCGCAACGGCGGCCATACTGGGGCTAAAAATGTCGCCAACACAAATGATTTTCAGTGATTCCAACAGTAAAAAAATAAGAAACTAGTTCTACCAAATTTTTTATTTTAAACATTGTAATCACGATCAAAGATGCACTATAACAAAATTGTGGTACAATTTCAATTTATTTTTTTTATTTTTATTAAATAAAATGGATATAATTTATAAATTTAAATGAAACTTAACCTTAAATATTCAAACCGCTGACAAAGGAGGTTATTAAATTAGAGCGAGAAAGAGAGATGTGACAGCGCAGACGCAAACTTAAGAACGTAAAAATTGCTGCTTTAGTTTGCTTAATAGGGGAAGCAATGTTGTCAATCAAACCCTGGGGTCTGTCGGCTTCTTCAAAGATTTGCGCTACTTTGTATAATCCAGTGACTTTAATGCATACCAAAGTAAAAAAATCAAGTCTCTAGGACCAGTCGTTCACATGAGTGACATGCACTACTGCACAAATAGATAGTCGGACACATGAGTGACAGTATAAATGCATCTATACATATCAAACTTTAACTCTCTAGGTCCACTCGTTTAGCTACAATTTCTTTTGTACAGATAGATACCCAGACACCTGAGTAACAATCGAAAATTGTAAGCATTAGTAAGTCGCAATTTGTTATGACATTTCGCTAGTGAAAAAATAAATATATAAATAAATAAATAAGGAGGTAGGTTAAGAGACGATACTCTAAACATCTAATATATGATAGGTCTAGGGGCAGGGGTGGTGTACCTACGACACTCGTGCTAGTGATTGCACGCAAGAAATTTTTTTGGTACGCAGGTGATTTAGAAAACGAAATTATTTTAATTTTAATTAATTAAATATTGGCACTGAACGGTATTTTTTTCGTTCTCAGTCCCTGATACAAATACCATTTCCTAAAAAATATAATATAGTGAAATGTTGAAGAGAAAAAAGATGGTTGAAGAACAAGGTTCGCCTGGAACGACAACCTGAGGGAATGGTTTGAAGTTTACATCTGTAGAATTATTACGAATATTAGCAAGTATGGTGATGATAGCCAGCATTTGGAATGGATGCGGCAAATGAAGAAGATAGGCATCGTCATTTATAGTATACATTCTAGTTAATGTTGTCTGACATGTGAGCACTAAAAGGCTAGTAAACAAAAGAACTGACTAAGATGACTTTCAATATCAAGTTTTTAAGACTTTACATATTTAAAAAACATCTTTCTCTGATAGCTTACAAGCAAAAGGCATTTTTCTACTCGCAAAATGTGATCATGTAAGTCTGTTTTTCGATGGTTGCGCGTAATACCATAAATATTTTTTGATTGTATTTACGAAACCCTACACATAATGAGTGTGTTAAAATTTTTATGTAAACGTTACGCTAGCAACTATTATTTTCAAATATGAATTAAAGTTTATCAATTTCGACAGTTCAAAACTACTTGTACGTCACGTAAATTCGACGTTACTTTGATGAACTGTATATTGTGTTGTGGTCTCTTAGTCTGACTGCGTTAGAGCTGTTGATTTAACATTAATTGTTATTTAATTTCCATTTGACTGTGTTAATTTAAATTAACGCCAATGATTATGCCAATGGATACATATGGTAATGCAGCTGCTAATGTTATGATGATATGTTCCGAATGTGGAACTGGGGCATTAAGACTTGTCCACTGTTGTCATTTTCAATCGAACTGTTTCTGTCCGCAAATAGTTGTGAGCGTAGATTACAGCAGTAGCCAAATGGTATTAATCCGTATAATCCGACTTTATAGTTAGAGATCTGCTAAGGATTCTACATTATACGATAATCCTTTGTAGGTAAATGCAACATCTTGTATATAATCTGCTCGTCATCATTCAAAAACGTTTTTTTCTTCCTACGTTGATTTTCACTGATTTTTTATCCTTTACAACTTCAGATTTATTTACTTTAAACGCATATGATTGAAGAAGATAATCTACAACAATTTTTATACAAAAATCGTAATTAGACAACTATTTTTTCCTACTTATACACTTGGGCATTTTTAATATACTATTAAACATTCCGGAATTTTTACCTTCCGATACTATGCTGTCAGCTCTTATGTCGAATCAGCGAGTTATATACAGGACGTACCGTAGTTGCGTACAAAGCACAGGGGCAACGGTTCAAAACACGGACGCCACTTTTTTTTTTCAATTACTGTACAGTGAAATTAGGTCTCAACTTGATCTCTAGCAGTGCCGTGGCAAGGCACCTTGGCACCTAGTGTGGGGAATTTGAACGATGCTTTTTGGTAGTGTCCTATGATATTAGGTGGTTGCATATGTAATGACTGATTTTCGGGAAATCTTCAAACAATTAAAACTCATGTTCAAACAAACTTTATTAATTAAAATAAGCACCATCTGATTTTGAACACGTTTGCCAAAGAGAAAAGGAACTGTTAATTTCTTTTGAAGAAAAGTTCAAAGTTCTGGAGTCGACAAACTTCTTGAAGGTGTTTTGGACCGATATTTGATTATTGAAAGTTTTCTCTTTTAGATAGTTGTTTAGGTATTTGAAAAATATGTAATTTGGTAGGTAACCGTGCAATGAATTAGTTGGGTAAGGAAGCATTTCGTACTACATTTGGTTCAGTTCTTGTGCGGTGATGTGTGCTATGTGCGACCGCAGTGATTGTTGCTATGAAGAAGTGTGTGCATATTTCGGTTGAAAATTTCGGATGATTTAAGGGCAGCTTTTGCTGAATGCTCTCAAGTACGCGACAATACCTTTTGACCTTGAGGGTTCCGCCTTGTTTTAGGAAGAAGTAATATTAACCTTCTTTGACTGAAACATTATCTTTGGTATGGGTTTTATTGCTTTATCTTTATCAGGCCGTTGAGCAGAACGTCGTCGATTATCATAAAAAATTCATTTTCATTGCACGTTATAAACCAATTAAAAATGACTATTTTATTTGGCCAATATGGACTCACATAAGTCGTTGTGTTTTGTTTTGTTCCGTCAGTCCGTGTGGAACTCAGTTAGCGAGTATTTTTACTTTTCCAATGACCTGAAGGTGTCGGAAATGGTTTAAAAGTGTACGGTGAGTTATTCTGCGAGCTTTTTTACTGCTTGACGTGGAACAGACTCAACTAGGTCATTTAGATGTTCACAACTAGTACTAATTTACCAGGTGGTTAATTTCGTAGCTCATGTTACCGTAACGGATTTTTTTTTAAACCAATACCACCACTTCAAATACCTTTCCCAAATCCTTTGTTTATATTGCAAATTGATTCTACCACATTATGATCAAGTTTGTACTCGTAGAAGAAATTACACAAATTTCCGACATATTCAATATTTACATTAACCAATTAAATTTCACAACTGTTTAAATTTTTAAATAAAACATACGCTTAAATAAAAAAGAAAATGTCACACTTTAATTTGACACAAGCAAAGGGACAGTTGCAGCTTTACTTTACTCACAATCTGACAGCTTTTCGATAAAAACTAAATATCGGTCATTTCATGCATAGAAACCTAATACCTTTGTTCTAGCAAATAACATCAGCTGCGTTCTTCCATTGCTACGACGTTTGTTGCGGTGGAACAGCTCGCATATATCACAAGTATGTAGTGCTAAAAATGAGTGCTCATTTATATAGGGGTAATAATATCAATCAAAAGGTGACGAAAACAAAAAAAAAAAAAAAAAATCTTAAACAAACTGATCCATTTTTGTTTCTGTAAAATTTAAGTAAGCAAATATGGATTATATAGCTTTTATTTGTTAGACGTTATATACAACAAATAAAATATTACAAATTATTTAAACGAATGATGAATAAACATAAATGGTCCATATTTATGGATGTTTAAAATAAGCTAGCTTGTTGAGCATTCAGGATATTCCATGCCAGACACCTTAAAGTGGAAACATATGCCTAAGCAATTTCTGTATTCTGAACTATCATACGGCTTTAGAAACCTTGGATCACCGGTCAGATATTGAAATAGTCAGAAGCTCGCTACAAATATGCCACATCCTAAAATATTCTAGGGCACGATTTATGCTGATCGAACCAGGTGGAAACAGTCAGTGTCTCATGCAGTAAACCAGTTGTAACAGCGAATAACTATATTGGAGATTGTTCGTGCCAGCCAGAAACAGACTTCATTATAAGTGTGAGCAGGGGCGGATACAACCGAAGGGCTTCCGGGAAAATTCCCGGTGGGCCGGTCTCTAAATGGGCCAGTTGGGCCGATCATAAAAAACATAACAAAACATTTTTTTAATGTGAATGTTAAAGCGTTAAAAATTATCTATTAATATCTGTCATATAACTGAATAACAATTGTTCATATTATGCCAATTTAGTAATGAACAGTGAACATAAATATTAAGGTGATATAAAAATAATCACTAGAGAGCCGACGTAACAATGTCGGCTTGTGGTGAAGTGGAAATATTGAGATAAAGGCGTTTGATTAGATACCACAAGTACCTAATAATGTGCTGCTTGCCGCTTTTATTGAATATTTCGGTTTCGATCAATATTGTAAATAACATATTCCTTTTCACTTAATTCACTTAGTTTAAATTGACGTTTGGTTTGTAAGCATCTTACACATACATTTATTGCATGGTCTTCAAATTTACTTAACATACACGAAAAGATTAACATAAAAATAAATACTAATTTTACTGAGAAACGATTAAGGAAAGTAGTTGATAATTCTATTCAAAATTTGCAAAAGAAATTTACCATTGGAACTCACAATGTAATTTTCGATATATTGGTTTCCAGTTAAGGACAAAGATTTCGAAATAATGTAATATTAATACTGACATTGTACTTTTATTTCCTGTAAATTTTGACAAGGTAAGAAATGGAATACATTCAAATAGGTTAACAAAGCTAGTTGAACTATTGAAAAATTTGAAAGAAAATATCAGCAAAGACCAATTATATTTGAATCAAATTGAGATTTTAAAAAATCTCTAAATAATTTTTCTTCACACCATGTCAACGAAATAGTACACGAGAACGATGAACAAGATAAAGAGCAAAATGAAGAAATAGTTCAAAGGCGGATGAAAGAAGATAGTACAAGAAGAGGTAGAAATTAAAAACAAAAATAGTGAGTCACTTTGCAAGAGCTGTAAAAATTGTATTCGTTCAAAAAATGTATTATTATTAGGTATTAATTACTATTATTTTCTACTTTACTCTTGGGCCGATGTCGCAGTTTGCCCAGAACGGTTTGGTTCTACCTATCCGCCCCTGTGTGTGAGTCATCTGGAGAGTGTCTTGTGTGTGCGTGAAAACTTTTGTATCTCGCATAAATATCTACAACCATTAAGAGGCATGTTCCAGAAGAACTCTATAGATTTGTTTGCCTCTATGTATTAACGATATGTATGAACCTTAATAACTATAGTAAGCCGGATTCATCACTGATAATACGCAAATTGCGCAGCAATAACGTCGAATTACTTCATAACTTGTGTTATAATTTATAATATTAGTTTACATAATCCTATAATGTCCTGATACGACATAGCAAGATGGAGGATTTACATGATTGAGGCCAAAATTCAACCCAAATGACAGAGAGCTTCGTTTGAGTCCTCTTGCGTTTCCCTTTGGCAGTAAAACTACCTTAAAATCGTGTGACTCTTCTGTACATACAATCACTAAAACAAAACTCAAATATGCAGTAGGGTTAAAATATTGTCCGGTTTACTTTATTTTATGACATTTAGAGATCTTCTGAACATGACAGTAAAAGTTGTGTCCCTTCAAACTGCGTAAGGTAACCCTTGTTTATTTAAAATCACTAAAACACAACTCAAATATGTTTTGATGTTATCCACCCTTTTAATTTGTTTACTTGTCTATCGGAGGGTTGCCATGTTGTCTTGCGTTGGCGGTCGTGTTGTTTACTGCCAGGGAAAGTGTATCACTGGCATTTCTAACGAAATCCTCAGTCACTGTACAGCTAATACACTCTTCAGGGGGCAGAGATTTTTAAATCACTGTTTGTTTAGGCAAATTATTTAAATTAGGTTTGTCAACCGTAAAAAGAATATCCGCCTAAAAGCAAAACATGATTTTTGTTTACATATTAACATATTTTGGTAATTATATTTTTTAAAAGTGAAAATACTTAATGTTGTCAGCATATTATATATATATTATTTTCATGTAAATTTTTATGTGTGTAATGCACTTTTTCCGTGGAAATGTTAAATAAATTCTTAAAATTAAATGTTAACAATATAAACCTAGAAGTCAGAGAAGGGCGTGCGGCGTTTTCCAAATTAACTTATGGTTGTTAGACATGGTCACTAATACGATCATGTATTTCCTTTTTAATTTTTTACTAATACGATTTATAGTTCACGTGACTTTACATGCAGATTGTTTAATAGAGAATCGACAAACAAATAAATATATATTAATTTCACACAATAATATGTAAACTATTTGAGCTACTCGTACCGCGCAGAATTATTTGTTTTTGTTTTTTAACAAATAAGTATATCAAAAATATAACTACTTTACTAGGGTTGCGCATATCACAAAATTATGGATATTTCTAGACGTGACACGGTACCCGAGTTAAGCTAGTTTTTTACCCAATTTTGACACACCGAGCTCAAAAGGTTCGCCATCACTGTTCTAGATTGAACTGCACCCTTATTCTAACGGTTGTCGGTCAATTAAATTCTCCTCAGGTATAGTAGTTTTATGTAGGAGGGCACCCTAAATATTGTCAGCAGAGGCCTATGGGTGATAGATGGCAGGCCTGAATGTCTATTTTACGGTTTCGAATCAGTGGCTCCCAATTAGTCCCGTAATAAGACCAGATTCAGTAGACTGGTATGATCACACTACTTGCACCATTGTAGTTTTGCCTTTGTTGAAACGATTTTAAATAGAAAGTGAAATGGTAAAATAGTGACTTAGAATTAAGAAGTGCTAATGACTTCACAGTTAAAGCACTATAATTTAAATTTTTTAAAATAGTGATTAAAGAAAAATGTAATAAAAAAATATATATTTGCTTAAGACCGCACGATCATAGTCAAAACTTCTATGACGTTCGAATCAATTTCAATTAATATATACATATATATTTTAAAATACAAAATATATATAAATGATTTTAATATTATTATGAATATTACAGGACGAATCAGGAACAAGACGTAAATTAAAATTATATACAAGTACATAGATAAAATCATTTATTTTCATGCGTATACTCATTAGTTCTACAATATAGGCACTTATAACTGCACTTATAAAATGTATAAATTATTCTGATGAATCTTGTTGTTCTTGATTTTGTGAATCAATATTCCTTTCAATATTATAATCTAAGAATCAAACAATAAGCTTGTGGTAACTGAAATATGTGATAAATATTTTTGATTGAGATCTGTTTAAAAATCTAGAGAAAACTCAGTCTATTGTAGTTCCATATTTTGACATATCTAAATCCAATGTGGTTTTTCAAAACGCAGTTAAAGGTTTGATTCTTCTTTTGAGAAATCCACATTAAAATCTCCACTCAAAATCATAGGTAATTGATGTAAGTTCCGTTTGAGCATAGTAGATTCGGCTGTTTTATAAATGAGCAAATTTTCATGAATTAATTCGATGATTTTTTTGTGCAATTTTTTACATTGTACTACACAAATTTCTGCAACAGATAATTTGTCAAAACAATATGATTGATATTTATTTATTAATACATCCATCTGTGAAGTTATAATGTTTGTTGTGTCTTTATTGTTTTTGTATATGGGTTATCCTGCAGCTCTGCACTGCGGTCTCTTAAACTTAGCAACCTCGCTCAGATAAACTCGGCTCACTCGAGTTTACTCGAATTTTGGCAAGAAGTTTTCACTACAAAAAGATTTTCGTAGACATGCTATATTTAAAACATAATTTTTTTACTATTTCAACATACCCTGTCCAACCCGCTAATTGCTGAAAAAATTGAAATGTCGTCAAATAGTAATTTGGAAATACTCGTATCTCCATTGTTGTGAATAAGTTAAGTAAGGTTTTATTGTTCTACTATAAAGGAGAACGTTTGCATGTTACGAGGTTTGCAGATTAGGTCTGCATAACACTAATGATTACTATCTTATGTTACTATATTACCTGAAAGGAATTGTTATTTTAAGTGTTTAATATGAGGCACATTCAGAGACAGCCTCAAACTTCGAGGGCTCCTGTGCAAGTGAGCGCTAACTGTAACTTCATTAACCAATTTATACTGCGTATTGTGCGTGTATGGATTCTCAACAAACGTGGAACCCATGCATCACGCTGGCCCTGGACGGGTCTATAATTGGACAATTTTTGAAATAAATCTTGTGAGACGACCCTGTCGAACCAGTCACACATTTAGAGCTTTCTGACTCTATCACCTCCTTTTTACCCTGAGTCCATCCTATTGACCATCTTTACCTTCTTCTGCTCTCAGAAATTCAGCGCAAGATCTTTTTGAGCCATTGATTGCGTATAAGCTGGAGATGCCCATACCATCAGAATCGGTTGTTTTCTATTGAGTCTATAAAATATATATATAACACTCATATTTATGGTATCACTAGGAACCCTGCAACTCCTTCTCCAAAAGCCCATCTCTTTGCTGCTGCTCAGTTTCTTTTCCTGGCACTCAATTGAGATTTATTTATCTTTCTAAACTACAAGATTCCTGAATAATTGGTACAGATATATTCAATAATCGTCTTATAAATAGTCGTTTTGGACTTCCTATTTATATTACCTGAATACCTTATAACTATTACCTTATGACTACTACTAGGTTAAAGTGCTGGGTTACAGCATCTTTCAACATCCATTTTGAGATATCTTATTGACAGAAATATATTCTGTCAACCCTACTCCAGTGACTTGTATTTTTATCCAGAAGACCTTCATCAGCATTGATCTTTCCATAATTGTGTGTCTACATCTTCTTCATGCTTTGGCTGGTCCATATTTAAAGGCGTACGTCATTACAAAACATGTATTGGTCAAAAATCTTCGTTATTAATGACTGAGATAGAGATGATATGAATACGTCTCTTAATTTAGAATATGAGTCCACGATTGCTTTATTTTGTACATATTTTCCAGAGTCCAAGAGTCTTTTACTATTATTAGCATTGACCTACATAGCATATTAATTTACTACCTTTAAGTTTTGCTGGTTAATATCTTATATTAAATTGAATTAGTCAATTGGATTAAAAAGAAAAGTGTACGATACTTACGCGCGTTCTTCCCGTTGCTACATATGATCTTAAAACCAGAATCCTAACCAAAACTTCAGCTGAAATTTTTAGTTAGTTTAAGTTACTCGTGACACTAAATTTGAGGTACTCAAAGAACAACGAAGCGTGAACTACTTGGTGTAAGGTTGAGAGACCGAATGAAAAACTTCATGTTACTAATGTTATATATGTCCCCGTAGTATTACTGATGTCTATGATATCATATAGCGTTGCCAAATTCAAGAGATGCTTGGTAGGGTACGTAGCTAAGCAACACCCACCAAGGTGGACCAACAGGGAAGTACACTGTAGGTCAAGAGAGACAAAGCGTAACATCGACCGACCACAGAAGAGATGGACAAATAATGCATAGAGGACAATTGGCAAAACATGGAACCAGTTGGACTAAGACACGCACTTAGGGATTAAAGGAGACATTTATTCAGGAGTGCACAATTACAGTCTGAAGAAGATGAAAACATAATTTTTTACTTCATTATGTTGACCGAGAGATCATTTTGTTTAGAAGTCTATAAGAACGATACAATGTCTCCAGAAACTTGAAATTCTCTGCTACATGATTATTATTATTACTTGGGGTTTGTCAGGTCTTAACAAGCGTCCACCAGTTGCAAACTTCAGTAACCATTTGAGCCACGTCATACTATTATTATTATTTAATATAATGGGACGGAAGCAGAGCATGTGAATTGCATAACAACAAGAAAGAAAATAACAAATAAACATATAATATATTAATAGTTTACAAAAAATTGTACAACATTAAAATAACGTTTGTTGAAACAGGTAAAGGTCCAGTTTGTTTTAAAAATTGGTAATAAAGGCAGCATCGATGAATCAGCTCGGTAAGGTATTCCACATATCGATCACTCGATTAAAAAAGAAGTTAGCACTCACATGCTTGGCAAAACAGTCCTTCTTTAGTTTACATCTATGTCCACGCAGTCTGTAATTGGACTTATTGTATTATGTCTAATATTATAATATATTCGCTATATTATGATGAACTAATTATCTTAAAGCAACTAATTAACAAACAGCTACCTAAAATGTCTAACCACTTCATTTTGTTCATAAATCTTTAATCATTATATCACCATCTCTAAATTTGAACATGTAACAACAAAATTTTCAGGAATAAATAACAGTTTGTTAGAACTGTGCCAATTCCAAAACCACTATAAATGTTTATTTGTAGTATTTATCAGTGATTGTATCAGTAATACCCGCAACACTGTACATTATCATGATTCGGAGCTAGCAACCAGCAGCTAACACAACTGCTGCCATTAACGCACAATTCACCACTGAGATTGTGGTCACGGATTGCGAGATCGAATTTACCAATTGCTTAAATTATTCAGTACGATTTACATGGATGGTTATCCTACTTGGATTACGATTTACCACATTTAAATATTTTAATTTATTACTTGGATTATTAATGTAGTGTTTCCTTTTTGTTGTTTGAGGATTTCATGGAGAACTTTCAGGTTTGGTATTAATTTATAATAAAGGATTGTAAAAAGTGCATCAACTAAATTTAAAATGAAGACTACCGTGGTTGACAGTTGCGAAACGTGAAGGAGACTATATAAAAAATAAATAAATAAATAAAATAAAACAGTATTTTTTACTTCATTATTTATTTAAAACATTAATGTACATTTTGACGGCAAAGTAATCTTCAGAGTACAATACAGAATGAAACTAAAACTAAAAGAAAGAAATATTTAAACTACCTGTATAGGATTATTAAAACAAAGGTCAGTTGTTCTAGGAAAGTTATTACAGTTTTTATTAGGGATTTTACGATTTTGAAGAAATTAAGTCAAGGAGTGGATTGAGTAAAAGACTAAGATCGTTATTTAACAAATAATTTACGGTTTTCTTCATATAAGTCGCCTTTAGCATATCTAAATTATATTCACTAGATAATATCAGCAGAACAATATTACCAATTTTGTGATTGGATTTTAATTTATGAAATGCTAAAGATGATCTATTCACTTAGATCATTACAATCAGTAATTAGGGCCACCCAAGGAGGTGGCCCTGGGCCCCCTCCCCCTCCAAGAACGGTGGAAATACCAATTTTTTTAATTTTTTATCATCATGGTCTTAGATAAATATATGGATTTAAAAGGATTAGAAATGAGGACCTTTTTTTTTGGTCATCACTTGTATTTCAGAAGCGAGGAGCTTTTTTTTTATCATCACTTTTTGTTTGTTTACCGCCCCCGCCTCCCCCAAATCCTGGGTGCGCCACTGATTTCAGTAGATATTTAATAAGGTACAAATATCCTTTAAATCTAATTTCTAAGTTTCATTTTATCTGCTCTATATAAATCTTGTTACAATTGTTACAATTAATTTTGTAGATACCAGATTTTTGTCAAATTTGCCTAATGGTTGCCTTAACGCTCAGTATAACTCCCTGTGATTAGTCTCTTATACAAAACTAACAATCTGAAATAAAATTAGTAACAACATATACATCAAATTTTGCACCGAATTGGAATCTATCTAGTAATCCTAAGTATGTAATTTACTTAAGATGATCAAATTCGAACTCCCCTGAAAAATATCATAATACAGTACTATAATTTGTTATATCTATAACATTTCAATAATTACATTGATGCTCACATAATTTAGACTGTCATTTTAGAAATATCATCACTGATAGCATATATTTATTTCACGTACCTACGTAGCCCACTGGTGCTGGGACGAGCACGCGAAATTCTGGAGGTTGACGAGTTCGATTCTCGGTGAGATAGTATTTTTATTTTACTTTTCTACGTTATACGTATCATCGCATTTTTCTTCTTTCAAATTTGTAAGGTTTGAGGCCATTTTTTAAGGTTTTTTAACATGTACTTATTTTGCGAATCAGAATAGGTTAGAATTTTATATTTTATATATTTGTATGTTTTATATTTTATTACTATACAGTTGACGACATTTTATCAATTTGTAATTTGGCATAACATTAAACTCCTGATGATGGTGATTTATCCACGAAACTAGTCGAGAAAAAAACACGCTCTTTATTTAAACACCTACAACAAACCACCAGATATTCCACACGACACCAATTAAATAATAAGTTACTTGTTAGAAATGTTCTTTTTTTCATATTATTTTCTTTAAAACTTGTTAATACATTTCCATGTCCTCCAGAATTGTGTTACAGGGTTTCAATATCAATATTACAGCCCTAAATTACAAAATAATTATCAGAGGATTAAATTTTAAATAAAATCATATTATTTTTAGAACATTCTTGATTGAAGATTAGTAAGGGAAGCTTGGGACAAAGTAAGTATTAAAACTTCAGATCAATAAAATTTTGATGAAATATTTTGCAGATATTATTAAATTAGCAGGTACTCATTACAGACTTCATTAAGACTTGATTTTAATTATTTGTTTTTAATCTGTTTTGGTGCCTCATCTTCGTTATCAACAAAAAGAAGAAGATAAAGAAAATGAATAAATATATTGTACTTGTTAATAATATGTATTTTCTAACTGTGCGTAAAGTACACACTTTACGCTCGCATTACAGTGTCTAGAATGGCACTAGTGTGTAAAATGTTGCAAAAAATTATCAATTGTACAATTCCATGTTATAAAATACGTAATGAAAAGTGAAAACACATTTATAAAATACTTCTCTTCAACTGATTTAAATCGAAATTACCTAAATAATCGTCTAAAATAATTTAATTTTAACTTAATTTACAAATAACCAACAATTAATTACTGGTCGACCATCTAATATTGTCATGGTAACTTGTAGCCAGCTGTCAAAATTCTAAATAATTATACATGTACAATTATTAATTGTTGAGTTAACGTTAAGTTTAAGGTGAAATAAAATTAATAAATGATGCTTTACTTCAAAAATGAAAGCTATAATTTGTAAATATAAAAATATTTTTTAAATTTTACATCATACATTGTTTACAGACCCTATACAGATCCGCCATTAGGATTCCAAATAAGCGCAGTATCGCTATTAGTTTCAAATGGAAAAAACAACAGTGCTGCGAAAGAAATAAAATGTCCGCCGCTTTTGATTTTAAGGGATGATTTAGGTAGAATGGCGAATCCTGATTTCATATTGAGTTTTAGTTTTTCTTTATCACGTCTAGATTTTTTGTAATTCTCAATGGAAAATATCATGGATAATATTTTCAGATAAATAACTTCAGTGTATCCCTTAATTTTATTAACATTTTTTTATTACTTCAATATAAAACAAGATAAAATATGAAGATTTTTTATGATAAAGGCAATTCTTAATTATTTACTTACAATTAACACTTCTCAGGGAGAAAATTACGCCTTGTAGCCTTTCTCTTGTGTCCTGCGGAACTATCATGAATGCATGATTATTTTGACATTACCGCATGAATGTGATTTTTATCACTCTACACTTTTGATGTGTAAAGGTGTGTTCGTTTGTGTTGCCCAACCTATACTGAACTACACCACAGCTATGCTATCTTACACTGTGACGTCAGCTGCTCTGGTCCTGGACAAGTTTGGTGCAACACAAACGAACAAACCTTAAGTGTTAACATATTTACATTCGGGCCTAAGTAAATATGTGTCACAGATAATAAGACCTCAATTTTTAAAGTGTTGTAAAAAAATTATGCATTATAAAAAAAAAAAATATTATTTTACTAGCATTATCACTACTTATCTATAAAAATAACCATTAATTATTAAAAGCGGCCAACCTTCGCAGCCCTGTGTAATCTTTGCAGAAAGAGTAAATATCTGTGAAAATGTTTTTAAAAATTTACTCTTTCTGCAAAGATTATATTATTCAATTTGAAGCTAATATTTATTTGGAATCCTAATGCTGGCGCTGTCTCCATTGGCCAGAATGTATACATTGTGGACATTGGTCTGCCATCTTGTGTGAAATTTTGGTACTTAATATCAAAATGGTGGAATGTCCTTAGTTATAATCCAATTCTTTTCAATTTTTATTTATATTTTCGGTGTTACAATAAATTTTGTATACAATAAATGTGTAAATGTCTCGTTTCAACCTGGTGCTATCATTTTTGCCACTTGGCTGGCGCCTTGTGCGAAAATACGCCCTCGATTGAAAAGGCCATCTTTCCATACAAGTTAAATAAAATTATAGCTATTTATGCAATTAAACTTTTTAAATTGTAATTAACTTTAAAGTCAGCGTAATCAAAATCCACTCTAGTATCTACTGCTTAAACAATAATAAAAGTCAGGTTGGAAGCATAAAATTCAGCATTTTATTAATTTTTCATTTTACTGTGTCACTATATTCAGTGTAATAAAGTTGCCGACTAAAGAGAAAACTTCACTTAAAGTGCTGTTACATTTATATCTTTGATTAAATTAGTAGATAATTCATAATAAAGCCATTGTGTTTACAAAGTGCTCTAGAAAATATATTGTTATGAACGTGAAACTTTATTTATAGGAAGGATGTTGTTAATATTATAATAGTATAATTTTACTTTTAATCACTAAAGAGTCACATTTATTTCAGACAATCCTACAAAAAAGTATTCGTAATATTCGTATTGAATATCGGTCCCAGTGGCGGTTCCTGACATTTTGGGACTCAGAGCTGCAAATTATAATACAAGGTGTCTCAAAAGAAATTTTATATTTATTTAGCTTACTGCGTGAACGCAACGTATCCGAGGGGCGCGGGGGTTATGTCAATCGGTAGCCTGGCTCTTGGGAATTTAGTCGCTATGGAGCGTTTCTCGGGAGCAGACCGCGAGTTATGCGTGCGAGAGTTTTACAAAAACGGTGATTCGGTGACAGTAGCGCGTAGAAAATTCTGCAGTATTCGAGGTTTTCGCCACTTAAATGATGCGCCAAGCATTCCTCTCATTCGACATTGGGTTAAAAAGTTTGAAGAGACAGGTACAACGCTGGATAAATCAAAATCCGGGCGACCTAGGTCATCAAGAACGGTAGAAAACGTGGAGAATGTTAATCAGTCTGTTCGTGACGACCCGAACCTTTCAACTCGGAAGCGCGCAAGTGCTTTAAATGTGCATAGATCATCATTACATCGCATTATGCACAAAGACCTAAAGCTGCACCCCTACAAAATTCAATTGGTGCAAGAATTAAAGCCCCAAGATGCCAGTCAGAGGCTTAATTTCGTAAATCAGGTGAAATTTTCTCAGGCAAATTGATCTCCCGGAGAGGTGACATAAATTGGCCTCCACGCAGTCCAGATTTAACCCCTATGGACTTTTTCCTATGGGGTTATCTTAAATCTAAAGTTTACGCCAATAAACCTTCACTGGTGCATTTGAAAGAAAATATCCGTCACGAAATGGCAGCCATCCCTGAGTCGACCTGCCGAGACGTCATAAGTAATTTTACTGTTCGATTAAATGAGTGCCGAGAACGCGAGGGTCTACATTTAGACGATATTATTTTTAAGAAATAAATCCCCAAAAAGTGTATTTTAATAATTAATAAACATTTTTTCTATATACGGCTTACTTTTTTTTTAATCGATCCACTAAATATAAAATTTCTTTTGAGACATCTTGTACAAGGATAGGTTTAGGTGTTTAACCACGACGTTTTATCACATAAGACTCTGTTGAATTGCCTCTTATAATTATAATTTTTGCTTTTTGCAGTTTCCGAAATATTTAAATTTGGTGTATGTCGCCCCAATTTTTTAATATCAATTTTTTCTTCTAATGTTCGTCTGTTAAATGCAATTTCCAAAAATGATTTGACAGTATTCATTTTTTAAATCTATTGTTTTATAATCTAAAATACGAAACGTATTTGTTAAGCTAAGATACTTATATAAATTTAAACGAAAGAGTTAAAAAATACTAAATATTAATACCTACCTAAACAATAAATTTTTAGAGATAATATAGGTATAGCGATTTCGTTACGACTTAAATAAATACATTCAATAATTTCATAATCTGTAATCACTGTTATTGTGACGCTGA
Source organism: Liopterus haemorrhoidalis (assembly GCA_963971575.1). Taxonomy (NCBI): domain Eukaryota; kingdom Metazoa; phylum Arthropoda; class Insecta; order Coleoptera; family Dytiscidae; genus Liopterus; species Liopterus haemorrhoidalis. The sequence continues at coordinate 17,040,215 of OZ020612.1, read as the reverse complement.
AAGCATTCTAGCTCCGATCCCCACCACTTTAACACTACTGCCCACGCACCGCTACCCCTTTACAAGCCAACATTTGCACTTTCCTTCACGCTAGGATATAAGCAGCGCGACGTAGACTTATTCAAAGGAAACTTGTAAATATTTATGAAACAATCGCATTCAATGTTCAAAATATATTTAAAAAAAAAAGCATTTTCACACCACAATTACTATGTTAAATGCATTTTGAGTTCAAAAAAAGATTTTTTTTATTTATTATTTTCAAGTAAGAGCTGCAGCTCCGCAGTGCGTACTCACGAGCCGCCACTGATCGGTCCGCCGATAGATAAAATCTCGCTAACGATGCAAAATGTCAGATGACATAAGAATAATCAAGATACCGGAAATGACTTAACGCTTACCAAAGTAAGAAAGAAGAATTATGTGAGATATATGATACCCAAAGAGGTGGCAACCAAATAGGGTTGCTATCGTCGTTGGTTTGAAAAAATCTAGATGTCACAATATTCGTTACATATTAATTTTCAAAGCTGTAAATGCTTTCGTTAAACGTTAAAACTATCTACTAATATTATACACAAAGCATAGTCTAAAGCTTAAGAATAAAATATTTTTTTAATTTAATGTAGAATTTTAAATGGAATCTTTTACTACTTAGGGCCGAGAGTTCCAGTTCCTAATAAACTCCCTGATAGTTATTAGACACATAATATATTTATGAAGCTAATAAATTTATTGGTGATTTCCAAGTTACAAAATCCCTCTAATAGTTTATTAGCAACATAAATTTTTGTTTTTGTATTGGTATTTCTTATGAAGATAGTAACACGGTGCAAGAGGGATAGGGCTACATGTAAATTTGTAGAGGTAAAGTGAGATGAAATTTTGACACTGAATATATTGACATTAAATATTTTGACAATAAATAGTTTGACTTTACAATTAATGACATTACGTATATTTTTTGTGTTACTGTTACTTCACACTTGCGCATACGTCAAACACATGTCATTTGTTTAATATACAGAGATTCTAAACAAGTAGGACTGTGCAGAACTTTTATTTATGTCATTAAACTAGAAGATGGGTAGCTCGCTTCGCTCGGCTTCTTCTAACCAAACACTTACTACCTAACCTAAGATAGTGTTTTGTCATTAAACTAGAAGATGGTTAGCTCGCTTCTAGAAACCATTGTTTTAAAGCCACTGATAATTCTTGAATTATTTAGTGTAGTCGTTATGTGCTGCCATCTGTATAAAGTTTGAAGGGGGATATTGTAAACATTGGCCAATTTTATAATACAAAAGTGACTGAAAATAAGAAGACAGCCATATTTTGCTTTATTTTACTTTCCTTAAACAATATGAATTAAACTTATCAGCAATTTTCAGCCACACATCTTTATTATTCTGCCAATAATTGCGTCTGTCTTCTTATTTTCTATCATTTTTATATAAATAGTAATGCTTAAATTATTGTTTGTAATGTGTTGTAATCGTAATTGAAATAAATAAATATATAAAAATAAAAGACAATGTTTATTTAAAATATATATTTATATATTGTTCTTTATATATCACATTTACAATAAATGCCCAAAATATTCTAAAAACGGTTGTCTATAATTTATAAATTCATCCAAACGGATCGTCGATATCGTCAAAATACAACTAAAATGTATATAAAACACTAAAATCACCATTATAGAAATGTTTAAAAACTACACATTTGTATATTCTTTTAAAATTATACTGTTTTTCAATTAAAATTGAAATATTAACACATTTTGCGAACTTGTTTTTGGTTATATGTCACTTTACTAAGCACTTCATGTTGCCTATAAGTTATTAGACAAATAAGCCTATTTATTAGCAACCTAATAACTATTTCGGGGTGGAACTCTCGGAAAAAAAATTATGTTGCTAATAAACTTATTGGACAGTTTATTAGCAACTGGAACTCTCGGCCCTTAGTTGAACATACGAAAATTTACTATAAAAATTGTGGATTTTGATGCACTTTTTGCAGTTAATATCATCCCAGACATCTGGTATTTGTGCCCCTTCTTAACATATTTCACTTACTAAGACTTTTTACATCAATTTTTTCATAGTAGATGGTAGTCGTGATTTTATATGTGAGATGTTTTTTAAAATATAATTTTTTCATCTTCTGAGGTGTCATATTTGATTTAATACTCCCACAAGACATTATTTATGATAGGACTGAAAAATAGATCTAAAAATAAACTTCGTTAAATTCATAATTCTTTATATACATATTTCCACGAAAGTCTTGTTTACCAGAGCATTATTGTAAGAAATTGCGCTAAGCTTAATTGACATGACAACATGATCGCGGGTTTTCTTCATAATATTACAAAAATTTTCAAATGAATACAAATTAAAAACAGCATTTTATTAGAAGACTTTGGTTAGTTACTTTCATATAGTAACAATTAATAAGGTGATTTTACATTCTACCATATTTGAAGGCTGTGAATCATATTTTTATAACTTTTTCAGTAGAGAGACACGGTTAGCTGTAATAATAATTAATTCAATTTAATTTACCTATTTGCAAACATAATTTTAATTGCATTTAAGCAAACATAAATAATAAATTAATAGTTACATCTACGCTAATTAATTGAATATTTTCTATTTCACGTAAATTGAGTCCAATTTTGAAAATAGTCCTCCCCTACTTTTTTTCGTTACAGTTTGTCTGTTTCTTTCTTTTGCCAAAACTTTCCTGTTTCTCCTAGTATAATATCACATCTTCTTTTCGGTCTTTCATTCTTTCTGCCTCCAATTATGGATTTTAGTGTCCACGTGTCATCCTTTATTCTTGCCACATAACCTCTCCACTTCCATTTTAGCATGTTTGTGGTTAGCAGTACATCTTTAGCTTTTGTTTTTTTGCCTTATTATTTGCGTCCCATTCTATAATTTCGTTTAATTCCCACTATATTTCTTTCCAATGCCTCTTTTATTTTCTTTGTCCAGCAACATACTTGACATATTTGCCTACTGCAGGTTAGGTTAGGAAACTTGTATTATGCCTATACAAGTTATTATATTTTATTTTAAGTATATATGTGTTCAGTATTTTGGTTTTTAGGTTTAACGAGATATTACTTTTCATAACACCTTTGGGAACCAAAAGCCTTTCCAAGCTTTCGAAATCTGGTTATTAACTTTCTTTGTTTGACTGTTAACGGTGGGATATTTTAAATACTTTGGTTCTACCCCCTCTTGGATTGATTTAATTTGTCTTTGTTCGTTGGAGATTTACTTTATTGTAGTAAGGATGCAAATATTGCGCTGGTTCCGAAATCGCAACAGCCATATTTTCATAGAAAATATATAGTAGTTCTCGCATCGTCTCTCTGTCTGTCTGTCTGTTCGTATGTCTTTTCATTTCGAGAGCGGGTGATCCGATTTTCAAGCCATTTTTTTCTGTCTGTAGCAATTTCTGTACAATATTCTGTTGTTTGAGAATATTTATTATTTAATTTAATTTATTATTCTCAAAATAAAAATTATTTCATACATTGAAATTACTTTAATTTATATTTATTTGTGAAATGACACTGTTTCCAAAATCGCACCGGTGTTGAATTTCTTAAATCGAGCTAATAATTTACTGATAAAATTCTGGTAGAAAGCAATTTATAATATGTCTAATTATTCAAACTATTTTATAATTAATAAATAAAAGTAATAATGATTAGAATAGTTATATTTGTTATTACTATTTTTTTAAATATTGATCTTTCTTATACTTGAGACTTACAAGATAAGATTAAAAAAAGGCAGATTGCGATTTAGGAAACTTGAATCTGAAATCAAACCACTTGAAAGTATTTTAAAAATATCAAATCATATATTTCACTATTAAAGAAAACGAAGCAAAAACCTAAGCATGAAAACATTTTAAGAAATATTAAAAATATTTTAAGTAATGCGATACTGGCAACCTTCTCCTATTTATTTTAATTTATTTAGATTCCATCAAATATTTCTTCTTCAATATAAAATATATTTACCTTATAATAAAAGACTTTTATTTCATAGACTTATTTTCTTTGGCAGATATAATACACAATCTCCCCTTCTTTATTTCCGTGATTCTAATGTCGTAAAAGGCGCTGGCAGAACTGAGTAAAATAACATGTCAATAAAGTAAAAGGAGATGTTTTTGCCTAAAAAAATATTTTTAGAAATTGATTGATACGATGCTATGGAAAAGGTCTGAAGTTTTTACATGACTTGTCGATTAAATATAAACGACATGTCTAAATGTGACGTTTTGTATCAAAGAAAAAAGTTTAAAACAATTTCTAAAACACATAAATATATAAACAAAAAGTTCAGGGCTGCAAAATAGGATTTTCTCACAATACAGGGAAATTTTGTATTGTAATAAATTGGCATATGGCAAAAAATATATCATTTAGACAAAAATTGCCTTTGCTTCGTTTACAGTATAAAAATGTTGATACTCACTACACTGCTCGATAAAAAAGGACAACTACAAACATGTTCAAGGCTGTCTGTGATCCTAAATTAAACCAGGATTCATCTGTAAATAAAACTGATGCCTAGTTATTAACAGTCCAGTTGACGTGATTTTGGGCAATAGAAAAAAACATAAAATAGCACATTCGATGATGTGCGAGTAGTTCTGATCTTATGGTTGGCTTCCTGGATAGCAGTTCGGCTTCATTTAATCTCTGGGATACTGTTCTTATCGAAATTATCACTCGTCGAACTTCAGCTAATCAAAAGTGAAGATCGCTGTTTCGCACCGATCTCCAGAGTACCGTGGGTATAATAAATTTATCGTCCAGTTCGGTAGTTTCTCAATTACGGCCCAATGCTGCTCTTCCTGTAAGCTCTTCCGTTCCATGATATCGCTTAACACAGTAGTTCCCAAACTGTTTCGGTTCCCGGCGCCTGTATCAGATGTATCAAAATTATTCCGCGGCACCCCAAGTCAACACATTGGTCTAGCTAATTGGTCTAGTTGGAGGAGTATTGGAATATTAACATGGCGCCCCTGTAGCCCAGCGGTTGCGCACAGTTTGGGAATCGCTGGCTTAACAGCAAAAAAATATATATAACCAAATTTAAAGTAGCGCCAATATAATGACCAGTTCGTTAATTTTCACTTAATGTAATGGTTCTGGACACTGTTAAATTAAACAATGAACAATATACTTACATTGGATATATTATATATATATATATATATATATATATATATATATATATATATATATATATATATATATTTTAGAAAAATAAAGTACAAATCTTCTCTTATAATTTATTGTTACATTGGCTATTTGTCTTTCGACCATATTAGTCAAAAGAAAAATGTGAAAAAGGTTCATAAAAATGGAAAATCCGTTTGTATTGGCTATTCCAAACGTTTAAGTGGATCCAAATAGAATTCTACTTTTCTTAAGTTGTCACGAGTTAATTTTTAATGTTTGAAGTTGGCTTTTACTTAAAAAAATGATCAAAAGCTTCAATCAAATCATAACAGTTACTAGGATTCAAAATCTAGGTCCGCTTAAGCCAAATAAACAGGCTATATTTATTATTTTATGAAAAAAAAAAAAAAAAAAAAAACACAAGAATAACATTAAAATAAATTTATATCAAGATTTATTTTTTATTTATTTATTTACCAAAAATCCTCTTCGATACAAATAAAAGAATAACATAAAGATAGGTAATTAGAGATACAGAGTTATTACTACCATGTTTAACTTAAAAATAAAGATAGGAGTATCAATATAAACTACATATAATTTAATTGTGAAAAGGATTAACACCAAAGATGTTTAGATTGGTTTTTGTGTGGTTTCAGTTAAAAATGAACAATTTAATTTATTTTTGGAAATTGAAGATTAACTAGCATCTTAAATTCGCATCTATGGCTAATTGCCAAAGTAGCAAAGACCATAAAAAAATAAAAACCAGTGGCGAAGGAATCCCTCCGCTAGACTTGCCCTCCCATAAAAAAATAATAATAATAAAAAAAAATATATATATATTTTTTTTTAATTTTAAAAAAGATTTAGGTAAATCTTCAAAAATACATCAAATTATGTCCTATACAATTTTTTGTCCAAGGCTTGGTTTACTAGTTACGAATATTTTTAAATTTTAATGTTTAATAACTTCCGTTTCCGGTTTCGGATTTTAATAAAAAACAATAGGGTTCTTCCCAATTATTAGGAGATTTTTTTAGTACCAGAACGAACTCTTTAAGTTAAACCGTTTTTGAGTTATCGTGTATACACACAGACACACAGACACACAGACACAAAGACACCCAGACACAGAGACACACAGACACGCACACATACAGACGGCACTTCGAAAATAGGTTTTTTGGATTCTCTGGACCATGAAACGTGGTCATCAGTCAAAATCTCGACATCGAAAATTTTCGCGATTACAATACTTGCCCTTTATATATTAAGGTCGGGCAAGTAATAAAGTTCGCATCTAAGGAACCATTAATTTGCTCATAAAAATAATTAAAATAATATTTGAAGTAAAATATAAAAGTCAAGTAAAATATAAACAAATATAAGTTATGTTGATATTTTCATGTACTTTTTTTAATATGAGGTTTAACTTTTAAAAACTCCGAAAGTTTATGCCATAATTATACTTGGTATATAGAATATAGATACATGCTTCTATTGTTTAAATTTTTAGTTGGATTATTCGCTGGTCCACATAATGTCATTATTCGGTGTGTCTAATTCAATATTTAAATACGATATGTTCAATATTTAAGATGTTTGTTTATCTATAAAATATCTATAAAAGATATCAACCCATTTATAAGGACAGATTATTTCATCAATGAGTTGCCGTTCCTCAAGCCACAGAGTACAGTATCAGAGGTGTTAGTCCCATGTTAGAAATTGGCAACACGAGCGCGAGCGACATGGTAGCGTCAGGCAGTACTAAACTGCATTTGTCGCTTGTGGCGGGAATTTCAAATCAGTATTTAACAATTTATGCAAGCGATTCGAACTATTTGGTTCTCATCAGTGCGATGTATCCTGATATTACATGATGACATGTTGGAAACCGCAGACGCAGGCATAAAAAGCATACTTAATTAAATGAATTTAAATAAATTAGGCAAATTAAATAAATTATTGAGTTATGCCTAGTAGATAATTTATCAAAAAATAATTTATTAATGCCAAAATTAAAAGGTATATTATGCAAAGATTTTATAATAGTGGATTTGGATGGCATGATCATAAAATTTTGAAGAAATTTTTAGTATTTTGGGCTATTTTTTATGAAGTACTAGGTAAAATGCTTCATCTTTTAAAGAATATGATAGTAATTTTTTAGCAGCATTTTTAAATTGAGACTCTATAAATGAAGCAACTCAGACAATTTATTAAATTCTGAAATGCTTTCGTCTCCATTAACTTACCCACATGTGATGTTGTCATTTTCTTAATAGTTTGCCGTAACTTACATATTTGTGATCACTGATTGCGATTTATATTGTAACATAATTGTTTACGAGGACTTCAAAAGAAGGTTTTCAAAAGACTTTACCCAAAGACTTTATCTTTCAGCACTTTTGGGCATACAAAAAAATGTTTGTTAGTATAGTTACCATCAGTAACGTTATGAAAATACATATTGTTACATTCGGGCACACTTCAGCCATATTTTGTACGTCCAGGTAGTACAATTATTAGTCTAAACACAGTTTATAACACTTACAAAACAATATTTTGAAAATATCACAACTGACCGTTACGAACGTTTGAACGAAATGTAAGGTTATAATTATTTTTAAAATGACAAGACTAAAATTCGACTTCTGCGCCGCCCGATTCGCAGAAGTCCGATATACCTCTCTTTGTCACTCGTGTTGCCAATTTTTCCTATCTATTAACACCCCCCTGCCTCAAGCTAATCATTAGTAATATCATTTTTAATAAATTTAATTTCTTTAAATAATTCGCTATCATCAATATTCAAATTTCTTCTATTTGTAATAAAAGTAATGTTTATCTCAACAATCGGCAACCACTACTATGTCGCAGTAGGAATCATTCGAATTCTTTTTAGTTATGCGTTTGCCGCCCGAGATTCCACCTGTCATGAAGATACACCCTATCTACCCCCCAACAAAACCTACATAAGACAGATCATCAAGACGAAACTCCACACGAGCAGACCGACTAAATGGTGCGAAACTACCAACAAAAAACTACGAACAGTTAAGGACGACATACATAATTGGAATTCAGGCACCAACAGACGAGAACAAGTAATAATGACAAGACTCAGAATCGGACACACCAGACACACACACGAATACCTCATGGCAAGACTAGACAACAAACTATGCGAGGCATATAACGAACAACTCACCGTTATGCACATACTAATTAACTGCCAACTCTACACTAACTTACGTACAAACTACATTTTACAACAAGACCTTAAAGACAACTTAAGACTAGACTCAACAATGATTAATAATGTACTCAACTTCTTGCAGGCAACCAATATTCGTCATCTAATATAAGTTTAAAATTAATAATGTATCAATATACTAATTATGTATCAATTATGTAACCATAGTAATTTCAGACACTAATAGCGAAGCAGCTGAAATGTCTTAAAATAAATAAAATTAAAAAAGAAAAAAATTATGCGTTTAAACTTTTACGAATGCGATATCCCAATGATTCTTAAAGTAAATTTGCGCACCTTAAGTGACAAAACAATAAGAAAAAGACAAAAGTGGGCTTTTGAGAAATAAATAAATTCAGAGGTCAACACTCTAAAATTAAGGGCTGTCCTCTAAGATAAAGGTGGTGTGGTTCCCATAATGATAGTGCAATTGTTTAAAGTTTACCACAACATAATCAAATCACTTTTTTAACAAAATAAATAAGTCATAAGTATTTTGATTTAAGACACTACAGATTATTTTTTCAATTAACCATTCACAATAACAAAATAATTCGAAATTTTTGCTATATAAATATTTTTTGGACAGTATATATAACTACGAAACCCTAAACGGTATTACAATGCACAATTTACGTTAATTTTGTTTAAATGTGTTTAAAGGGTTTTTTGGAAGATGTTCCTTTCAATAGAATGTGGTTTAATTCGTCCTTATTCATTAACCCATTCTCCCGGATGTAAATCAGAATCCTTCACTGTAGTGGTTAGGGCCTTTGGCTACTCCACTAAACAGATCGCTGAACCTAAAGTTGTAACTCACATAGTACCGTAATTAACATGACAAAACCAAATCCACCAAACTTTCTGACACATTTACTATATAGTTCAGTATAATAACTACGGAACATAATTTTCTCTGGAAGAGGCCGTTAGTCCGATGACGTCATCAGGACAGCATGCTTGGCCAAACATACTGCCTACTATACTACACTGCTATCGACATGTCTTCTCACTCCGTCCTTCCGTTAGTCTGTCCTTTTCTTCTCAGTCTCGGCGTTCCGGGCTCCGGCGAATCGATAAGAGTACACACGACGGCTGTTTTTAGCCTCTTACTCTACGTATAAAGTTTGGTTGTAGAGGTCTGTCTTGACATGTTTGTTTGCATACTGTTGTTCCTATTGCGCTTCTAAGGTATGTTTGCTTAAACACTAGGTGTAGGGATATTGAAAATAGGTTTTTAAGATTACTGTTTACTTATGAGGTCTGAAAAGGATTCAAGTAGCTATAGTGCTATTGAACTACGCTATATATTTTGAATTTTTCATGTTATCTCTTGATAGTTTCTACAGTTCTTAGTTTCCGCTGAAGTTGATCGTGATTTTAAATATCATAAAATATGAAATGCACTCGCAAAATCTACCATATTTGAAATAGATTAAACTAAGGACTGTCTAATGAAGCTCACTAATCGCATATAGGATATGAATAGAAATTTATGAAGTAAAGATATATCAATTAATGAGCTTCAACTATTTAAAAGTAGAATTAATCAGCTACAGGGACCTTACATCTTGAACTCAAAACCAATTGTTTAAAGCTTTAAGAAGAGCAAGATGTTTGAGAGACCATAGGGGGAAACAAAAAAGACAAACTGAACATTTATAAAGCAATAATTCGCCCTGCATTGATATATGTCACAAACACGAGAGCAGAAACGAAGAAAACTAAACAGAATAAGAATTACGTTTATGAAAATTATACGAAAAATTGAAACAGCCAGCTGGAGGGACAGAAAGATCAAGTTGATTTGAGAAGCTTGTAACACTTAAGACGTACCATTTAACATGCAGTTAAACAGACGAAAAAAAAAAAAAAGGATAGGATAAACTGATATTTTTCCTAGATAAGAAAGAATGATAAAGTGAGCCTTTCATATACCTAGTCGTACCATAAATACTATTACAAAGTTTTCAGTGAAATTCCACTAGATGCTTAAAGATATTTTAATTATATTTTAGTACAAAATACACAGATGTAGAGTTGACCCTGTCCGTAAATAGGTTAGTGTGGGTCATGTCCGTAACTAGTTTTTCGGGTTGCGTACATAAATAACGCAAATAGATCCAGCTAACCAGTTTCGAAATATTTTATCAAAATCTTCAACCAAACCTTTTAATTCTGCTGATAAGTGGCCGTAGACATTTAAGAGTTGCTTAATGGCCAGAAGTGGTCATTTTGAAAACTTCTATGTATTGTGTCCTAAAAGAAAATTAAAATATCTTCAAGCACCTCTTCATTCCACGAAAACTTTGGCACAGAATTTACGTTAAGTCTAGATACATACAAGGGGAATTTTTTAAATCAGGACCGTTTGCGCATCCTATCCGCTTTCAGCGTTCCCCGCAGTTATTTTACCGACTAATGCTTTATCTGATCATTTGCCAACGTTGTCAGTCAGTCTGAAGTTGTTAGCGGAGGTAGACGATATTATGTGGCAATTTAATATCAGCTATGTCCATTACTAATCCCGCCGATTGCGCAGTACTCGCTGTGATTCCGTTTATAAATGCAAAAAAACGAAATCCATCGGCAACTCGTTGAGTGTATGGGGGCAGGTGTGATGAATGAAGGGAATGAGCGAAAGTAGTCGTTTATTTAATGTTGAAAGAACAAACATTCATGATGAGAAAAGATTTCTACTCCTGCCACAACGAAGGCGTTGCTGGAAAAGTTTAAATGGGAATGTCTCGAACACCCATCTTATAGCCCGGACCTGGTACCTTCAGACTATCACCGCTTTACGAAATTAAAGGGATTTTTAGGCGGAAACGAATGCAAACAGATGATGACGTCAAAGACACTGTCAACGGTTGGGTAAATGGACTGGAGGCCGACTTCTACGACGAGGGAATCGTCAAATTAATTTCCCGTTTTGGGAAAATGCCTCGAGAGGAATGGAGATTACATCGAAAAATAGTGAAAGGATGTTAGTTATTGTAGAAATAAAAATTTATAAAAACGTTCCGTGTGTTTACATTTAAACCAGAATGGTTCTTATTTTAAAAATGACCGTCGTATATGCAAAAACAGACGACCTAGTTGGAGAAGACTCCTAAAATGACAAACTCGCGATGGGCATAAAGGTGGTTCCCTCATTCACCGAATAAAGTTCGGACATACAGGAAAAAAATTGTCTTCGCAAATGCATGTCTTCCCATGTTCATATATACGAGGTCTGTTTAAAAACTATCGCGAGTTTTTAATTCCCGCCGGTTACGTATATTCGATTTTCGATTTTTTTGTGGCATTATGAGTGCCATTTTTTTAAGTGAGAGACATTAGTAGCAATCATGTCTCTCACTTATGCCGACAAGTTCGGCCATTTTGAATTTTCAGTTAATTTTTGACAGTTGCTTTGCTTGCACGTGTTTTGGCTCGTCTTCGATTTTTGCCTATACCAAAACATGGATCAAAGAATCTGTATCAAATTTTGTGTGAAAAACAAAATTAAGTGCGCGGACGCATTCCAAATGTTGACTGTGGCATATGGTGAAGCTACCTAGGACCGAAGCAACGTTTATCGGTGGTACAAAATGTTCTCAGAGGGCCGAGAAGATGTGAACGACGAAAAGCGTCCCGGACGCCCAAGCACGTCAACAACAGACGAAAACATTGATGAAGTGAAGAAAATAGTATTAGCCAATCGTCGAATCACCGTTAGAGAAGTTGCTGAGGACCTAAACATATCGATTGGCTCGTGCCAGTCGATTTTTACCAATGATTTGGGCATGAGACGAGTCGCCCCTGACCACACATCGTTGCTTGTGCGCGAATTTTTGGCCAAAAACAACACACTAATAATGCCGCAGCCACCGTATTCCCCAGATCTGCCCCCCTGTGACTTTTTTTTGTTCCCGAAACTGAAGAGGCCCATGAAAGGACAACGCTACGCTACGAGTGAGGAGATAAAGACGGCATCGAAGGAGGAGCTGAACACGATCACAAAAAATGATTTTTTCAAGTGCTTCGAGGATTGGAAAAAACGTTGGCACAAGTGTATAATATCTGGTGGGGATTATTTTGCAGGGGACAAAATAGATATTCATGAATAAATAAATAATTTTTGAAAAAACACAAAATTCGCGATACTTTTTGAACAGACCTCGTATATAATTTTTTTATCTCCCGGTATTACTAGCTTATTACGTTTTTTTTTTTTTTTAACAATCTTTTTTACGTTGCATGCCTCATTCTGTAACATTTTTTTTTTCTTTTTCGTAGAGTTATAGGAGTATTATTTTTTGCAATTTCCATTTTTTCTGATCCTAAGTTCTGCTAAATTTACATTAATGAGGCATCGAGGCAACATAGGCCACCACAGCAATTTTTTTGTCAGCTAAAGGTAAAATTCTTTGGAAAGACCTGATGGTAAATAAAGTAAGATAGAGCTTTTGTGTTTATTGGTCTATCGATCTGTTTATCAGTATTATGTTTTCTATCTCGTATAATTACCATAACCAAATTTAACAGGAAATGAGAGACAGTCGATTAAAATAGTTAGGGTTCGTGATATAGATGAAAGGGACAGAACGTTAAGAAAGGGCATAATTTGGAAAGGAATACTTAACAATGGACGCCACGCAAAAGATTATCTAATAGAATATCCACTGGGTGTCAGTATACCAGTTACCTAAAAGACCTGATACTTAACAAAGATAGATGGAAAATCTGTTTGAGGGAGGCTTAAAATAACTCGACTGACATTATCCAAGAAGAAAGAGAGAAAGATAGAAGATGGTAATTTGGAACATGAAATGTTATTAACAAATATCATAATTTTGTGGAATACTATTATTCTCTAGTCGTACGAGAAAGTATTATATAATGTTGCTGCGTATTGACTTTTAAATAGAATGCAGAAACTCAGGTGCTTTAGAATATTTTGTCTACCCTAACTTGACCTTGACCTAGTTTAGGAAAATATAATACTACCCCAATAACGGGGAGAGAACAGGATTTCTTGATTATTCTCTTGATATTTGCTTTTACCTGTGCATCCTGTCATCTAATCCTGTTTGATCTAATAATTGTTTTATTGACATTTTATTTATTTTTTCTTTTCGAGAACCAGCTTTCATCTGTCTTTCCTGAGAAATGACTGGCGTTTTATTACTTCTCCCTCGATATTAAATTTATAGATCGAAAAATGCAAAATTGGTACTAAGTAATACAATTTTTGAGAAAGTATAGTCTGTTTCTTTGCTTGCAGTTAATTAGAACTTCAATTCTAATAACTTTTAATGATTGAATGTGGCTTTTGATTATTTTATTTATCAATAGCTCCATTCCATTGTTAAAAAGTGAGCTCGTAAAAACTTAAGAAAATGAAAATCTCGTTTAATTCTGCTTAAAATTTGGGATTTACTAACTTTAAAATATTGTATATTTTAATTACTTTGCACTGCGACTTTCTATACCAACAATAATAACCAAAATAAATTGCGGTTTATAAAAGAAATGAAAAAGAGCATTGTTTTAATTTTTGAAAATCGTGAAAGGCTTAAAAACTAAGGTCAGCAAATCAAGAACCATGACATCTGGAACTAGATAAAAAAATACCTTTATTAAAGGCGGTCATGGCCCTTAAGCAATATGGTGGGCCCAATTGAAACGCATGTTTCAATGGCGTAGGCCGGTGGGGGTTATTGTGTTAAGAATTTTCCCCCACCCCCCATGAAGCCGGATTTTTTGCCCATCGTCCTGCTGTTTTTGTCATTACTTCAATTCGCCCATTTCAATATTTTATTTTATTTATTTTTACTATCATTTCAGATCGTCCTACTGTTTTTTGGGTCATAACTTTCAAATCATCCTTTTCAATACGTTTTTTTACTAATCCCTAAGTTCAGAAATTGGCTCTTCTGTACATATTAGAACAAATATACAAGAATAAAAAGTTGCTACGAATTAGATTTTATAATTAAAAATTCTAAATTTGATGCCATAGATTGTCTGTAACACTAGATATTTGGAAAATAATATATGATGTTTTCGTCACAATTCAGATAACCGTGCAAATAAAACATAAAATAATATTTTAATGTAGTTCTACTCCGAATATCAACTGTGCATGTATTTACGTGTAATTAACTGTATTTTAAATGGTCAGTCCTATTACAATTTATTAATAAATGATGTCGGACCAGCAATTGAAGAACTGGCCGATAATCGTGAAGTATGGTTTCAACAAGACAACTTTCCTGCTCATAATAAAATGATGGTTAAACAATATCTTGACGAAGTATTTCCCGATATATGGATTGGTAGAAATGGACCAGTTCATTGGCCCGCACGGTCTTAGGATCGAACGCCAAATGATTTTTTATGGGGATATTTAAAATAAAAAATTTACAGTGATAAGAAATATCCAGATTTAGAATTATTAAAAGACAAAATATCATTACAAGGTTCCAAAATATCCTGTAATCAACTAGCCAATGTTCGGCGTTATTTTTATGATAGATTAGGTTATTGTTTGGCATTTAATATAAACTTATATGTAACTTCTCTATTTAGATGGTATAGTCGGATTGCTGATAGGTGACTGTTACATGTATGTATCAAGTAATGCATTTATATAATAATCTAGTTACCATTTTTCAGCGATTTTAAAAATGTTTTTTGTTATTTGTCTTAACTGTCAGTGTCTGGTAATAAATATTAATTAAAATACGGCTTGCGGCCAATTATTAAATTCACAAACTTAAATTTTAAATCTGCTGGAATAAACAACAAAATATAATCCAAAATTTACGTATGATTATAAATTTTTCCTTATTTATAATTATAACCTTAAAATTAATAATTTTGTTTGTTTGAATACTGCTGTACATTTATTTTCGCGCTCTAATTAGTAAAGATATCTACGAATCTTGCCATTTCTTTCTAATGTTTTGTTTTTTATTCAAATAATTTGGAAGGTTAGTTGTCAACTTGCGTCACTATACGTTAATATGGGTATGCAAATAATTATAATGATATAGACAGAGAAAGCATATAGTATTGAATATCGATACTTGCAGCAACGAACAGTCACTTATCAGCAATCCGACTATATCAGTATAATAAAATAATCTTTTGTTTCAATGAGATTTATTTATTATTATAGTTTCATTTGAGATTTCTTTATTATTACCTTTAAAAAATCAGCTATTGCCACCACAGGACCAACCGCCATCACAAAGTACTTGTATAAAATACATTCTAGCTACAGAGTAGAAATAACTTGGCCTAATATTTTCTAACAGAGATATTATTTATCATGACAATGGAAACGTTACATAGAAGTATGAAAAAAATAGATACTTAGAAATAATATCGAAAAAATTTTCAAACCAAGATCGTTCTTTTAAGATTTGAAGTATATATATTAAGATTTGACATTTGTTTCAGACATTCTTAAATTTATTGGTCGTTTGTTGTTAATTAATTGTTGAGCGTAATATGTAAATTAAGAAAATGATCAATTTATTGTTAAGAAAGTAATGTTCTAATTTGCGTCAACACACAGATCTTTTTTCATTTCCTGTTTTAAAAATTGTTAGATTCGGTCAAGGTTTGTTGAAAGTTTGCAGTTGGATTGTGTGTTGACAGGCTTTTATAAATACATGTACCTAATTAACTGTACTTACATACATTTAATATATTTGAGTTTTGGTGCTATTGAAATTGACCAATAGCCGACCGGCGTAGCGTAGTGGTAACACATCTGCTCTGCGTTGCTAAGGTCTGGGGTTCGAATCCCGTTTAGGCATGGAATTTTTCAAAAATAATAATTGTCCTGGCTAATTGCCAAAGCAGCAAAGGCTATTAAATTAAAAAAATTGACCAATAGATTGAGGAGGTATCATACTCTTTGCTTAAATTAGACCAGATTGTCACGATAACTATTGCAGGTGAAAGGAACTTTATTTCTTTTGAAATAATGTATATGACACTAGAAATACGCAAAAAAATTAAATACTCCAAATTTAATTTGATCCTTTTTTTAATTTAAAATCGTAAAAGATTTGAAGCTTTCTTTAGCCAAACTTATGATTATTTTGCACTGACATAGTAAAAAAATAAATGTTTTCACTGACCAGATTTAATTTTTTAGATTAGTATTTACTAAAAATTTTTGTTGCGGACTTGTAGCATCTTATTATTCAAAAGAACAGAATATATTTTCTGATTTCAATGTTGAGTGTAACTTGTAGGTTATTTTAAATTGACTATACCCTTTTCACACTAGAACTTTTAGATCGTATGTTAAAGTGAATGTGTCTTTAAACGCTAATGTGAAACCGTATGGCCTCGTCTAAATACAAGCGATGCTTAAGACAGAGATCTGCGTCTTAAACATCGTCCGCATTGCCAACATAATTTCTATACTAAAAAAATACTCTTTGAATTTGTGTTGTCAACATTTTATATTATCATAAACAAGAATACTGTATTATATCGACGTTATAAGAAGTTTATACTTATTGTTATAATAAAATTATTTATTTTAATAATGTGTTTAATAAAATACAGAGCTACAATAATTGAGATAAAATGTATCGACTTACATGTTAATACAGGTGTAATATATTCTTTATTGTAGTGTCTTTATTGTAGAATGAAATGAAATATCAAATATATATATATATTTGTTTATAATAATTCAAAATGTGCGTCTGCGCAGACAGTTCAAAACTGGTAATTTCATGACGGTAACTTAAGGACAAAATTACTCTAGTTGATGACAGCACCGGAGATTTAAACCAGGGCTTCGAACCGTTATTTTTTTCGTTCCGGTTCAATTAAAAAAAAATATATCGGTTCGGTTCCGGTTTTCGTTCCGGCAAAAATAACGGTTTTTTTCGGTTTTCGGTTTTCGGTTCAGTTCCGAGTGATAAATTTGTAAATTTTCTACTATAATTTAGTAGAACATTTTATTCCTTATTTTGTAATAATCATACCAAGGCCGCTGCCAAGGGGGGGATTCTTGGCGTTCACCCCCCCCCCCTCCTTCCGAAATAATAGAAGAGCATTTTTTTACTTATCAGTTAAAAAAAATACGATTTTTTTCTGCTCATCAGTTTAAAAAATAATCTTAAATAAAATGTATTTTATATTCACTCACATAAACATTATCTGAACCGAAATAAACCGATATTTTTTTCGGTTCAGTTCCGGTTTTCTTTCCGACAAAAATAACGGTTTTTTTCGGTTTTCGGTTCAGTTCCGGTTCGAAGCCCTGATTTAAACATCAAGTGTGAAAGCAAACCGATGTTAAACATCGGTGAATTTTAAGTTCACTCGTCTGAAAGTTCTAGTGTGAAAAGGGTATTAAGCAAGTATTTTTTGTAAATATTTATGCAATTTAATAATGCATAAATAAATGCAAAATCATGGTAAAACCTATTTACAATGATTTTTCTATAATATATATTTTACATATATTGTTAATTTGAATAAATGCATGTTGCATTTTGTAAAAATTAACCTTGATAATAAATTGTACAATTGAATAAATTGAGAATAATTGAAATGTTATTAAAAAAAAAAAAAATCTTATTTTTTTACTATGCCACTGAAAAGTTTTCTAAAAACTTGACTAAAAAGTTAAATGCAAAATATTTTATAATTTTTTATAAAAATGTTATAAGGAAAAATTAAATTCAGCTAGTTTTAATTTTTTGGTTGTATTTAGTTAGTTGTGTAAATTATCAAGACAAATGAAGTGCCACTCAAATGCACTTATTATAAAAATATACAGTGGTTTTGGTGAAGTAATAAAAGTCACAAGCACACAACTAGATACGTAGTCATCTCAATTTTCACTTCAACAAACCTGTTTACACAACTAAAATTAATATATTTCTTTAAAACTGTAATACATTGACAAACATAGAGAAAAAAAATGTTAAAGTCCGATTTAGGCACTAAAATTCTTTGTTTTAGGCAATAAAATATAAAAATTAGTTAAAATAGGCAAAAATTAATTTGCATGTAATTATAAGAAATTGTGTAAAATGCACTTACTTTTAATTTCAGTGCAATCATATAACAATTGAAAATAGGCAAATGCCTAAAAGACCCGGTCTCTATCTTTCACTTTATAAATTCGTATAAAAAGATATATTACAGTTACAAATATTATGAGATTTAGTTACCAATATTTGTATTGTTTAAAGGCCGCCCGTATTTACAATTACTTAATTAATACCATTTCAAAATCTGAGCCTCTTCAAATTCTCAGACATTCCCAGACATACTCTGTGTACAATCTCTATCGGTTGTTTGCATATGCGATATTCCCATTGCATTGTCTGAAGGATGAGTGTGTTTATACACGAATAGAAGGGGGCTAGAAGACTGATGTGGTAATAATATGTAGCTTTCTTCAAGAAATGCTCTGGGATTACGTATAATTCTACCTATATTTTATCTCGAACATCTCTTCGTGCTACTGATTTGAATGATATAAAAACAGGTCTTTGGAGGAAAACAAGAAAACAAATGGAATAATAGATTTTCCCTTCAACCCAAAATTAAATTGGAGAATGATGAAATTTATATACCTGGATCAACTGTTTTCGTTTTGAATAAAAATAAAATTTGGTTAGATTAATTGAAAGGATTTACTTTGTTCTTTCTTATTTTAATTATCTGCGTAATCATTGAAATGAAACTCAAGATTATAATTCTTAATGTTTATCTTTTACTATATATATATATATATTTAATCCTAAAAGCTATAAATTTAAGTAAATCTATTTTAAATAGTAATCAAAAATAGAATTAATATATCTTACATAAGGTCTTCATATACGTAAGGAAAGTTTTGAGATACGGCCTTACTTTTTAAACTTATTCAATACACTTCCTTATACGTATGAACCACGTGTTAAAAATGTCTTTACATTTACTACTTTACAAAAAGTTGATACTTCTGCTGATAGTTGTTGCCATAGTTGCTGCTGAAAGTTGATACTAAGGTTTGGTCCCAGACTGCTAGAAGCTCATCATCGCTTTTAAAATGGCGGCATTTAGCTTACCTTGATGAAAGAGAAGAGTCCAAAATCACAACTTGACTAAATGGAGGTTCTAACACTTGTAGTCCAGAATTATTTTATCTTTGATGGCACATCATAATAACAAATCCATGTTTCGTCCCCTGTCACAATGGAGTTCACGTATTTCGAGAGTCCCACTACAATTTCTTTAAACATTTTTCAACATCATTCAACTCTTATTGCTGTTTGTGCTTCAGTCAGGTTGTAGGGTACCACTAGCGTGCAAACTTTCTTAACCAGATGGTCGCGAAGAATTGAACGGTTAGCTGGTGTATTAATGTGCAAAGACTCCTCTATCTGTCTGTATGTAATTCGCCTATTTTCATCGAGCAGTTTTTTAACCGCAGCAATATTTACAAAAGTAACTGTTTCGGGCCTTCCCGAACGAGGATCATCATCTTGGTTAAAAAAAAATCTTTGAAATTGTTTATACCAACGAAACATTGTGTCCCAACTTGGACAATTCCTAGAAAAAATAGTAAACATTTTGAGAATACACTCTTCCGCAGACCAACCACGTTTGAAATTGTACAAAATTATTGCACGATGATCTCGTCGCGATAACTCACTAATACTGATAAGTTTACAATTGCACTGAAAACAATAAACTGACTACATAAAATTTATTTATCAGTATATCTATTATGTGTTCAATGGTCTATCTAATGATGCAAGAATAAACTTGCTATGTTTATTTATACTGCCTTTATGTGCCATCCAGGCGTTTGGAAATCATTACTTATATATGACTGAGACTGAAATAGAGAACTAAATGAAACGTAGGGTGTCTATTTTAAATGCTAAGCTACCAAAGTTTAGGAATTTAACTTTGGGAATTGACGACTTGTCACCAAATGATTAGCGACAGCTACGGTGTTGTTGATATGTATCATAGCGTCAGTCTTTTGGTTCTGATTGGTTGTTTCACGTGTACAATTTGAAATTTCTTGCATTTTTTTTTTTTTACTTGTTATTTGAAGTCACTGGATTTATATATTTGAAGTTGATAACGTATTACATATATTCAAACAATTAATTATATACGACAGAAAATAATGTTTGATATTTCTTCTGCGATGCTATTTGTTCTATGTAATAAGATTGCGATTACTTTAAAACTTGGCGACTAATTAAAATGGTCGTCGATCGCCAACATTTCGGATTGACGCCAAGTTCTCACTGAAAACATAAATTGATGTGAAGTGTGAATTTTCACACATTTCAGGGTTTCGCAGGTATTTAGTAAGTGAATGATGATTATTTGGGATGCCAAAACAAATTTTATGTTAAAATATTTTTTTTGTAAATTTTAATTCGAATGCCTAATACCATTATTTACGTTTCTAAATATGTGCAGTATTTTTGTTTATATAGCAAGGTTCATTACGATTTTTTAAATTGCGCCTATGGTTTCCATTGGTTGTTTTAAGTCATAACCCCGCCCCCCTGATTTCGTGTATTCAATTTCAACAATTTCCACTGGTTATTAAATTTACGCTTTTAAAAATTAAATGCAACATTTGCCCAAATATAACTAGAATTTTGAAAAAATATTTTAAACAAAATAAAAATGCAAAAAAAAACAGAAAAAATAAAATTGCCTTGAGAGCGGATCGAACTTTAGTTTGCAAATTAGAACGCAAGTATGTTAGCCATTGGACTATCAAAGCACGCTGATTCATAGGCTTAGATAAGCTATTAAATATTTTACATAGTGAAGCAAAAAACACAAAATATGCGTTATTTTCCGAAAACATAAGCTGATCAATAATGCATGTTGTACTATTCCGGTTCACATAAATATACATTACTTAGAATTTTTTCAGATTTTTAGTTTAAACCATCTGGGCTACAGGGTGTGGGACAAAATTTTTTTTGGCACAATCTTGGCAAACATCTCGTCTAAATAATTTATTTTCCAAAATAAAATTTTGACCGTTTATCCACGTACTAGCGGCTTTCATTTGACACCCTACTCAGAATTAAAAAAAAATCGATGAGCAGATATTTGTTTATATTTTTAGGGGGATATGTTTTTTAGATGTTTTAGTATTTTTCCTATGTGCGGGTCAAAAAGTTATATAAGCATGCCAAATTTCAACTCTCTAGGTTTAGCTGTTTGGCTACAATTTTTACCCAACAGACAGACAGACAGAGAGACAGACAGATAGTCGACAAAATGACGGTATAAGACAAAAATTATGCTAAATCTTTGGTCTTATCTAAACCAACAGTAAATAGAGAAGCTGCAAATATGATTATACCCAAAAACTATACATAACGCCGAGAGTTAAATTGAAATATGAAAATATCCAAACGTTGTTCTGAAAGCCAAGTTTCACATGGAAAATTAGAAACAGACGTTTTACGCAGACATGTTGAACATCGACAAAGAAGAATGAAAAAAGATCTGATAGAAGAACTAGCAACTGTGGGTGTAAAAAATATTTGTTTTTAAAATGTTTGATCCACAGCATCTACGGGAAATAGTGTCTCTTAGAACTCATCTACTCATCTGAACTAGGATACACAACGCGACAAAAGAACACTTGCCTGGAGGAAAATAATTAACCGATAAAAATCTATTACAAACGGAACTACTTCCTAGTATTGCAGATATAAAATAAATATGTTGAAATAGAATACAAGCAAACAAACATAAAAGAACAAATTCGATTGAAAAATATGAGTCTCTTCTGTTCGAAGGGTAGCCATAGGTTCACCAAAAATGGCCGATACAAAGGTGTGTAGTGATTGTTTCTCTTCTATGGTTTCTCCTGCACAAAGAACTCTAATTCTTGATGCCCTCCTTAATCTGTCGCAACTTTATATTACGAAAACCATGTGGATTTGCCTACGTTGATCAAATAGGAGACTCTTCAAAACCAGAATATCGGAACCCAAGAATTCATTCACGAAACAAAATACAAATTAAACCTTTTCATCAGTGAAAACCATACAGCCACATTTGAACCAAAAATATTACATAATAATAGAAAAGGCCTTAGGTTTAATTTACTAGAAGCCCATGAAATTAAGAAAAAGATGTCCGAAACCAATATACTTAGCGAAATTACCGACCTACTCAACTCGCCGCTCATAGGATTAAAACTAAACATGTAAACACAATTTGGAAATTTTGTCATACCTGCATAATCTTTTTATTGCTTCTATTACCTATACATACTTATATACATGTTATATGTAATTTGTAATCATTGCAACTTTGACAATCGCGAGAGCCAAAACTGCAGTCTAAATAAAATGTGAAAAACAACAATGTTTTCTTTCAGCCTCTTATGTATTATGAAAATTACATTCTTTTTGTTCGGTTCTTCCATTTATGTAATGGCAGAATTATGTCTTACGATGAGCTTAAACGTAATCTGAAAACGCGAAATTTGCATCAAACTTGGTTCCTGCTAATCGACCTATTAAGACTAACCGGTACCAGTCGGTATATACCCATCACGGGTAATAAACGAGTAGCAGGAAATTAACAGGTAGCTGATAATTAACGGGTAATTGTATGCGATACTTTGAGTATTTTGTTTATATATGAGTATTTTGTTCAACGGTTCTCATTTACAATAGTAGGGATGCACATTCCGTAACACACCTGAACTTATTTTTCATCAGATACTTTTAATTTGTAATTAGTTAATAAGTTGCGCATAGTTAATATGTAGCGGATAATTAACGGGTAGTGGATAATTAATGGGTAGCTGGTAATTAATGGGTAGTAATATAATTAACGCATAGTGGGCAATAAACAACTAATTGGTCGAGTACTTGGTTACAGAAATTTTAAATTTTTGTCATTTCAGTATAGACCTGACACCATTCTCATGGCTGAATAATACATTTTTTTTTATTCATTTATTATTGGTCATCGGCATAAGAAGACATATTAGCCAGCTTCAATATACATTTACAGAACATAAATAATAATTATAAATTTTATAACAAGGATATATATAATACATAACAAATAAATTATAAATTATAAGATTATATTTGAAATTTTCATGAATTTTGAAATATGTTTATAAGTTCTTTTATCGTTTAATATGTCGAATAATTTGGTTGCAGTTTTTTTTTTTAATTGGGAATAAATTTTGTAAAAATGTTAGTCTGTGAGGTGCGTAAGTCGGGCATTGAAAAAATATGTGGTCCAGGCTACCAGTCGATGTATTATCACAGCTGCAAAAAGGCGATGAAAGTACACCAATTCTATGGAGATGAGCTGGATGACCAGCATGTCCAGATCTCAATCTGCATATGGTTGTAATAAGATTTCGTTCTGCTGCAATTTAAGAATATTACATAGTATATGTAGATGATTTCACTGAATAGGACACGTGGCTAGGATGAAAGAGGATAGCTGTAAAGATATCTTAACTAACTTATCTTAAAGAAGATGTGTTCACTTTGCATTTAACATTGTATTTTAATCATTATCTACTTCCTAATTTCAACAAAATCTAATTCGTGTTTTTTATTTGTTTCAGGTATGTTCCAAAATATACAGAATCCAGGAATACGTAAGAAAAACTAACAAAAAATAAATTAAATCGATTCTTAATACATTCATACATTTACATAATAATATATCAAGACATTATTATCCAACAAAACTTAATTCAAAACTATGGTGTGACATGGCTTGAAGTTTAATTTTTAAAACATTTTCACAGGATTAATAAAGTAGTCCTGTGGCGCTCCCTTTTATATTAACATGCGCTAAACATCCACGAGATGGAACCACGTGTACTTTTAACCGGCAAATAGAATCCATAACAAGCTTGTAAGCTTTTTATTTATTTACAACTGTTTACTTCAGATGAAAAATAGATTAAAAAGACAGATATGAAATGTACATTTATTTAATTTTAAATGTGTCATTAATAATAATATAATATTTCAATTTCTCCCTTTAACGGCTGGCTGCTAAATAAAGAGTTAAGTATTTTAACTTGAATTATATATAACTTGAATCAAAACAACCTAAAGAAACATATAATTTTAGCTTAAAGATAACTCGAGTTAAAACATTTAAGTCGTCCTTTAACAATCGGCCATTTAAGAGAAACAGTGAATATACAAATTTTTATGATGTTTTTCCAGGGATTATGTGGTCCTCTCAATTTTTAACAATGGAACAAGACAAAATATAATAGTTTCGAATATAAATCTTGAAGTATTGAGTACAAACTTTTGTTCAAAAATAGACACAATAGAACAATACAATTTATCAACAATACATAATTTATTCATGATTTTGCCCTACTTTAGATTATTTAATATAAAAACTAATCATCATAATCTACTAGCCGAAATCATTTACTGATGAACATACACTCGCCGACAAAAGACAGTTACTTCAATTACAAGAGTAGAATTTAATACTCAGTTTTTTTTTACTTGACATCACAGTTTAGAAAGAATATTCTGTTGGCCCCTGCTATTACCATTGTACTTGGGGTGTATTACTAGTATACCCACTGCATGCCATTTCTGCAGACCAGATGTTTGAAACTAGATCCATAATAATAAACTTTTTGACTGCCGACTATATGTAAAAGATATTTGGCTACATCAATTTAAGTTTTTTATTTTTTTTAGGAAATTGTATCGCTAAAGATTTCAAAATTCCGAAAAATATATCTCTTCCCATGGTTTCATGATAAACGGTTTCCACTGCATGTAAATAAGGTGGTTATTGGCCAGGTTAGGTTGTTTTTTTAAATTTTAACGTGAAAGACAGCGAAATGCGCATGCCCGTCGGTGCGGCCAGCGCAAGAGTTGAAATTTATGAACTTGCGAAACCGCGCTTGTAACACCGCGCCTACGACACAATGGTACGGGTTTTTTCAAAATAGAGCGATCTTATTGGTTGAATTTCTTGTTCCACGCTTACAACACTAGTATGAAAATGATACATTAAACTCAACCGCGACTCATTTGTGAACAGTATTCTGGTCTAATCTGCGTTCAGTCGATGATTTGCGAGCAAATCCAAGTAAGTTACAAGTTTTATGGATATACGAGGGATGTTTCCGAAGTTCTGGGAATTTAGCGATAATTTTTATTATTTTGTTAATTTTCGTCAATATTCCAATATAGTTTTTCAACATAATCTCCATTTAACTGAATACATTTATCCCAACGATAAACTAATTTTTTTAAGCCGTCCTCAAAGAAATTTGAAATTGAGTTTCTGTTCTGGTCCCAACAGCTTTGGCACCCTGCGCGGCGAAAGATGTCATAATCTTGTCGTGTACCTATCCCTATTCGCACACTAATTTGACGAATAGTCATTCGCCTGTCCTCTTTCAGTAGGTCTTCGACGGCAGTAATGTTTCTTTCATTTACCGACGTGCTTGGGCGCCCACTGCGTGGATCGTCTTCTAGTGATTTCTACCAGTTTTAAAACGATCAATCCACCGATAAATAGTACTTTTGGATTCTGCAGACTCACCAAATACTCCTTGCAGACGCTGAATAATTTCTGATGTTTTCACACCTTCTTTCCACAAAAAGAAAATTATTGCTCTTTGAGATTTTGCTGCGTCTTCCATGGTTACAAAAACAGTGCTATGAAAACGCGTCTATATCAGTCGAACACCTAAATCAGACTGAACAATATTGCACTAGATAGTTGCATAAACATGTCAAGACTTGTCTGGCACCAATAACATTGCCTATAAGTTCTGCGTAATTTAATAATACCACAGTTCCCAGAATTTAGGAAACATCGCTCGTATGTCCTTGTTACCTCAACCTTTTTTGGACAGTTCGTGGTGAAATTGTCAATTGTCAATTGTCAATCCTCTGCGAGACAACGTGCGAGAAAAGTCACAATCACGCATGTTACGAGGTAAGGAATCGGTCGTCTCGAGCACTTGTGACACGTTGATGACTCTTTATTGCATAATTAAGAGTGTTTAGCTACATCAAAAATGCCTGCGGTATTCGAATACCGCGGCCATCTTCATGTAACAATTATGATCGTGTAACGTCATTTTTATTTTATTGCACAATAAAACACTTGCTTGCAAGTTTAGAAAGCCCTAAAATGGGTAACTAATGCCCAAAATTTTATTTTAACAATAAGTTATTTGTATTACAATACGTTTACTTAATTAATTGTTACGTTAACTTAATATGCGATATCATATACTCTTCGTTCAACCGGGCATTATTTATTGTTACAGGTTGTTTAATTGCCAACAAAATATTGTTTGCAGACTTGTTAAATAAAAATTGTTTTACCGTCTGATGCTTATAGTTTCATATTAAAACAGTACGACTGTATGTTTTTTTTTTTTTTTGGAGAGTGTGGTTCTCATTATTTTTCCAAACTTTCAGTCTTAGGCTATTAATAGCTAATTTTGTCCATCTGGTATGTGGTCTATCTTTACCCGTAATAGAGATTCATGGTGTACACTCGAGAATTTTGCTTGTTCATCACTTGTCCATCAGATATATTCCTTTTAATTTAAATGAGCTGTTGTCTTTTTAAAATGTTTCTAAGTTTCACAAATACTAATTCCTAGGTGCAATTCGATAGTTTGGTTATTTTGTCTGAGGGTATGACATCCCATTTACATCAGTGTGCACTACTCTGATTTTTTACAGATTTTTATACTAGTGGGAAATAGAGTGGGACGAAAAGTTTTATAGCACATATTTGGCAAAAATTGCATAATATAGGTTTTAAGATCTTTCATTTGATACTTAACACAGCTTTCGTATTTTGTAATTTTGATGACTTCAAATATTATAAAATATTCCAAGAATACTATTAGATTTTTCGTTCCCAGATTTTTAGAACAGTTTAGGGTTGGGGTCAAGGGTTTTGTTTCCCAGCTTGTCTTTTGTCATTCACGATTTGGGAAAAATCGCTTCAAAATAAATACTTTTTCAATTTATATTTTGTTTGGTAATCTAAGTGACAAGAACTTTCATTTGAGGTCTCTACAATAATGACAAAAAAAAATAATTTTTTTTTCGTAAAATGTATTCGTAAAAAAAAAGATTTCGTAAAAAAATACATATATTTCGTAAAGTATACTACTATATTTTTTCAGTCTACGAACTTATTCAATGTTTTGGTATTACCTTTTGTTTTTACAAACGACCATTATGGTAATATTGAAATGTGCTATTACTATATTCGTGAAATTTGACATTTATTATTGCGAAATCAGTTGCAGCTTATAAATTCACCGAGTAGTATGTTGACAGGAAGCGTTAAAAAAAGTTGGTATTACGGTGAAGGTTTTGGTTGGACGATTTTTACGATTTTAGTAAAGGTTTAACTCAACAACATTGCATAGTTTCACTTCGTTCAACTTTTGGTAAAGCCGACCGGTGTAGCATAGTGATAACACGTGTGCTATGCGTTGCTACGGTCTCGGGTTCGAATTCCGTTCAGGCATGAAATAATTTTAAAAATAATAATTGTCCTAGCTAATTGCCGAAGCAGCAAAGGCCATTAAAATAGAATTTTAAAATATTTAAAAAAAAATTGGTAATTAAGCACCAAAGAAAAGAATGTTTACAATTGGTTTGCAGAATTTCGTCGTGGTCGTGCGTCCACCAGTGATGTATCTTGTGAAGGTCGACCAAAATCGGCTGTGATTCAAAAAACATCGATGCTGTATCGATGAATAACAACCAAAAACGTCGCATCATTCTTCATCATGACAACACAGCAAGTCAAAAAAATAATTATTTGAAGGAGAAAAACATCGAATTGATGTGTCATTGCCCGTATTCACCTGATTTATCCCCTAACGACTTTTTTTCGTTCTCCAATGTAAAACAAAAAATGCGTAGCGATAGCGATAGCGATTTTTATCACCTCAAGCTATTGAAGCCTTGAAAACCATACTTTTGAGATACCAACTTCACAATGAAATTTTTTTTTTCGAGAATTGGTTTACACGCATGCAAAAGTGTATAAATCTTAAAGGCGAATATTTTGAAAAGCAATAAAAGCAGTTAGTTCCAAAAAATGTTTCTTTCTTAGTTTTTGTAAAAACTTAAAAGATACCTCTCGTATGCGCGTTAAATTTGTATATGCATGCCAAATTTTAAACGACTAGGATCAGCTGCGGCTTCAACTACGGGGGAGGGCAAGGTATTGATGGGCCCGTCGAACATTGAAATAACTCTTTTTGTTGATTGGTCTCCCCAGACAGAGTTTAAAAACCTACTAGGGGGCTCAAAGAAAATTCTGCGGGAGCAGGGCAAAACATTGGTCCTAGATTCTACTGTAAATAATAATAATAATAATATTTATTCAAAATAGGCAGAGCCTAATATACATGTAGTTTACAATATATATTATAATATAATTAGAAATTTAGTCTTTACATTAACATTTATTTATTAAAAATTAAAACAAATCCCTCTTAAATTGCTTTAAATTTCTACTTTAAAATTTTAAGCTATATGGTAAATTATTAAATTGTTTAAAACCTTTACAAAAAATCTGGTTATCATTTGTACTTCTTTTATTTTTTAACACCCTCAGGTCGTTAGCACTTCGGGTTGGGTAGTTGTGCACATCTTTATTGAAAATTATATTTTTTTTGCAAATATTCTGGCAATACACCTGTTAAAAGTTTGTAGATAAACAACATTGCTCCATAAAATAATTTGTCTTCTACAGAAAGCCATTTTAACATATTACACATACTTTTAATAGGTGTATACCTTGACACTTTCAAAATAACCCTCATGCCACGATTCTGAATCTTTTGCAGACGATCTATGGAAGTTTTATTCATTAAATATAGAATAGTACCGCAATAATCAAAGTGTGGTTGTATTAGAGATTGAAATAAGGTAATAAGAGTGGAAATGGAAAGTTTCTTCGATAATCTACTTAAGAAATTAATTTTTTGAGATATTTTATTTACTATGTAATTTAAATGTTTATCAAAATTTAAAAAAGTATCCACAACAAAACCAAGATACTTTATTTCTGACACAAGTTCTAGTTTTTCATTATCTACTTCAATATTTATTGTATTTATATTAATTTTAGAATATTTATATTTTGACGTGAGGATCATACATTTGGTTTTTTCTATATTAATTTTTAATTTATTCAAACAAAAATATTTGTGTAATTTATTTAGTTCTACATTTACTCTATTTATAGCTTTATTAAGATCTTTATCATAGATGCCAACCAAGGTATCGTCTGCAAATAAATTAATATAATCAAAATTTACATTATTGGCAATATCATTAATATAAATGAGAAATAATATAGGTCTTAAATACTTCCCTGTGGAACACCCCAATTGTTACGTAAGCTAGATGAATAATTATTTCCTATTTTAGTTATTTGGTACCTGTCCGACAAATAATTTTTAAACCACGCTAATGCTGTGCCACGGATCCCATAGTTAAATAATTTTTCTATCAGTATTCCTCTATCAACAGTTTCAAAGGCTCTACGTATGTCTAGAAATACTACAACAATGAAATAATCATTATCCAACTGGTACTTCCATTCGGATATCATACCCTGTAAAGCGGTCTCACACGAATGATTCCTTCTAAATCCGGACTGATTAGTGATAAATATTTTATTATCTTCTAAAAACTCAGTAATTTGTTTACTTACCACTTTTTCTAATAATTTTTCCAATGTTGGCAATGAGTTAACAGGTCTGTATTTACTGGCATCTAGAGCCTTTGAAACTTTAGGTAAAGGCGTAATAGTAGAACATTTGAGGTGTTCCGGAAAGTAGCCAGTTTCTAAAGACGTATTTACAAAATGCAAAAATACATAACCGATTGTTGTGGTAATTGATTTTAAAATCTTAGAATTAAATATATCTGAAGGATTAGTATTTATTTTCAAACTTTGAACTATTTTATTTAATTCTGTCAAAGAAATTGTATCAAAATTACTAAAAATGTTCTGACAAGAAAATGTATGTGTTATTACAATGTTATTTACAATTGGAATACTATTAATTATTTCTTGTATTGAATTTATAAAAAAATTATTGAAATGTAAAGCTTTCTCACAATTTAAAACAAATACATACATGAATGACGGTATAAAAGTTTCTTGGTTCATATGTACGAAAAAAATGCTTAAAATCGTAGATCTACATAGATTTTAGTCTTGAAAAACTTTTATTTTTACTCATTATGGTTTTATGTACGCTATATATAACACAGGGCACAATAAATTCTTGTCCTGAACGTGAAATAGCGCAAATAATCAGCAATATTTTACCCATTATTATCATTCAATTCTCTATTTTTAAACATTTACTTAGAATGTTCGTTTCTCAGCTGTGGTTAAAGGGATTTTAGTTGAATCCCTGAAAATTGCAAAGCTTATAATAAATTCCTGGAAATTCTTGAAATTATAGAGCGTAAAATAGTGAATAAATCCTCTTGTAGATTTCCGGTGGTATGTGAAAGATCGATGTTAAAATCTTGTGTGCTTTGGAATAACTAACATTTTTGTGTTCGCGTTTATATTAAGCGAAATTGCAATTTAATATCACATTCTTCACTATTTTTTCACATTTTTTGTAAAAGTAATTTTTACATAAATGCACGTGTAGAAATATTTTAATTATTAAGAGTACGTTCATAAAAACGCTTTATGTAATAGTGGCACATCAGTGATGGTTTTAGTCTAATACCGGCGCATTTCACGAACATTACAATAAAAATTCAGTTAACGCTATCTCTTTCAACGCTAATTTATTATACCGAGCTTTGCCAACTACCAACTTCATAATAATTACTTTAATTAAGGACCAGTTCGTTGAAAATATGATCTAAACTGCGCACTGTGCTTAATAGGAACATAGAAGATGTTAATAACCCCATCTCGGTCTCGTTCTTAGGACTTGAGATAGACAACAAGTTAATCTGGGAACAACACATCAACACACTTGCGAAAAAATTGTGCTCGTCGATCTATTGCCTAAACAACCTAAGATGGTGTGCTTCCTTGATGGTTCCAAAATCATTTTTCTTTGCTTCCTTCCAAACCCGGATAACGTATGCCCTATTAATCTGGGGCCACTCTCCGCACACAGGACGCATATTCTCCTTGCAGCGTAGAGCTATTAGAGTCCTAGGGAATGTTAAATACAGATCTGATTGTAAATAGAAATTTATTGAATTGGGTATATTAACATTCCCTTCCCTTTACATCCATTAATGTCTCATGTACGTACATGAACACCAGGACAGATTCTCTGTACAAAGCTCTGTCCATAGACACGACACGAGAAATAAGAATGAAATACGCCCTGACTTTACGAGGTTAGAGAAGTCAAGGTACAGCCTAAATTACCTGGCTATAAAATTCTACAATGTTCTCCCGACCAGCATCAAACTTTTGCCCCCCTTAAGATTCAAAAGGGTTTTAAAGAGATATTTAATATCTAAGGCGTTTTACTCCACTGCAGAATACCTAGATAATTAATTCAGTGATTTAGATGAAGCTCAGTATACTGAGTAAACTATAGTATGCATCTCTCACATCTTTTTTACCCACCTTGTACTAGGATTAAATGAATACCGATTGACGATTGTAAAAATGTAAACATTTAATACATAATAATTATTATTATTATTATTAAATATTATTATTAATACTTAAGCTGCGTTCACAGCTATAAAACTAGTTGATTATACGCTGTGCGTTGTGGATTAATTTAATAGACAGTTTTAACGTTTAATGACAGCGTTCACAGCTAAGAAAATGAATGCGCAACTAATGTTGTGACATCCATTTTTTTAAACCAACCTCGAAGGAATAAATGTATTTATGTGACCTTACGAACCCCCAATCAGCAAAATCTTGATTTATTACTAAATTTTAATAACAAAATTGTAGCCGCAACTACAGCTATGTGTATTTAGCGTTTTGTAGGTATGATCAAAAAACTCTCATACCGTCATTTTGTCGTCTGTCTGTCTGTTTGGTAAAAATTGTAGCCAAACAGCTAAACCTAGAAAGCTGAAATTTGGCATGCTTATATAACTCTTTGACCCGCACATAGAAAAAATATTAAAATCATATTCTCCTAAAAATATAAACAAATCTGTGCTCATCGTTTTTTTTTTTTTTTTAATTTTGGTTAGGAACAAATGAAAGCCCTTAGTACGTGGATTAACGATCAAAATTTTGATTTTGCAAAATAAATTATTTTGATGCGATTTTTGCCAAAATTGTGAAAAAAAAATGTCCCACACCCTGTAGCCCAGATGGTTTTAACTAAAAACCTGAAAAAATTCTAAGTGATGTACATTGGTGGGGACCGGAATGGTACAACAGGAATTTTTGATCAGATTATGTTTTCGGAATTTTTTGTGTTTTTTGGTTGACGATGTACAAAAGTTATTGTTATGTAACACACTATTCTAGAAGGCGTATTATGGCCTAATAGTTAGCTTTCTCGCTTGCTTCGCAGCAAACTAGGGTTCGCTCCAGGGCAGAAGAGACAATTTTATTTTTGGTTTTTTTTCCATTTTTACTTTGTTTAAATTATTTTGTCAAAATTCTAGTTATATTTTGGCAAATGTTGCACTTAATTTTTAAGAGCGTAAATTTAATAACTAGTTGTAATTGTTGGAATTATATTTTTATTCTATGTGCCATGGATACGACCAGAGGGGCGTACGAATTAAAACAACCAATGGAGCCATAGGCGCAATTTTCAAAATCTTAATGAACCTTGCTATATATATATTTATATCTATAAAAAAAAAAAAAAATACTGCACATATTTAGAAACCCAAATAATGGTATTAACTATTCGAATTAAAATTAACATATTTTTTTAAGCTCTTAATTAACAGACGATAAATTATTTAAAAAATATCGTTCATTTTGCCGTGATTACTACAAAGCAAAATTTGTCCTACATACTCAGCCTTCACTTATTATCTACCTGCGAAACCCTACAATGTGTGAAAATTCACACTTCACATCAATTTTTTGTTTCACGATTTCCGAAATTTGTTGAAATTTGTGCAACAGTATATTTTAGATTATGTAAAGTGAAATAGCTATTGTGTGTTTATATGTCTGTCTCATTAAAACAGCGCACTAACTAGAAGTTGGGAAAACTCTTTACAGTCGACAACGCATAGTCAATTAAATTTAGAGCTGTGTTACCATATGACAAACTTGTTAGTGACAATCAACAGTGCACAATTGATAGCGTATAGTCTACTAATTTTAAAGGCTATACGCACAGAGCTTTAAAGCTGTTTAATATAAATAATGGATAAAGAATAAAAGTATTGCATTTTTCATTATTGGAACAATGGCCTAATTTTTAGCCCTCAACTGGTACAGTAAATTCTAGTTACTGGTATAGTGGGATGTTTGCACGCCTCATTATATTTTATTTAGATGAGTTTTTGTAATCAAATTTAAATACTTTTATCTATGAACATTAAATAATAAATGCTTTTGCCATGAAAATAAGTGAAAAATAAAACAAATTTATTTAATTACGCTAACGTTTCGATTTTCTTTAAATCTTCATCAGACCTAGTTAAAAGTACAAGGTGTCTCAAAAGAAACTTTATATTTAGTGGATCGATTAAAAAAAAAGTAAGCCGAATATAGAAAAAATGTTTATTAATTATTAAAATACACTTTTTGGGGATTTATTTCTTAAAAATAATATTGTCTAAATGTAGACCCTCGCGTTCTCGGCACTCATTTAATCGAACAGTAAAATTACTTATGACGTCTCGGCAGGTGGACTCAGGGATGGCTGCCATTTCGTGATGGATATTTTCTTTCAAATGCGCCAGTGAAGTCGGTTTATTGGCGTAAACTTTAGATTTATGATAACCCCATAGGAAAAAGTCCATAGGGGTTAAATCTGGACTGCGTGGAGGCCAATTTGTGTCACCTCTCCGGGAGATCAATTTGCCTGAGAAAATTTCACGAACACGTGGCAGAGACATATTGGACGTGTGTGAAGTTGCTCCGTCCTGTTGGAACCATGTTCTTTGGTTATAGCCAGGAAAGTTTTGCAGTTCAGGTACCAAGAAGTTGTCTAACATCTCCACATAACGCTCTGAATTCACTGTAACTGCACGCCCCTTTTCGCCTTCAAAAAAGTAAGGGCTGATAATTCCTCGCGCCGACATCGCAGCCCATACGGTCACTTTAGGCGAATGTAGAGGTTTCTGATGTTTGCGTTTCGGATTCGTTGCACTCCAGTAGCGGCAGTTCTGCTTATTTACGTGGCCATTAAGATGAAAATGAGCTTCATCCGAAAACAAAATGTTGGTAAACGTTGAAAATCGCTCAATCACCTGATTTAGGAAATTAAGCCTCTAACTGGCATCTTGGGGCTTTAATTCTTGCACCAATTGAATTTTGTAGGGGTGCAGCTTTAGGTCTTTGTGCATAATGCGATGTAATGATGATCTATGCACATTTAAAGCACTTGCGCGCTTCCGAATTGAAAGGTTCGGGTCGTCACGAACAGACTGATTAACATTCTCCACGTTTTCTACCGTTCTTGATGACCTAGGTCGCCCGGATTTTGATTTATCCAGCGTTGTACCAGTCTCTTCAAACTTTTTAACCCAATGTCGAATGAGAGGAATGCTTGGCGCATCATTTAAGTGGCGAAAACCTCGAATACTGCAGAATTTTATACGCGCTACAGTCGCCGAATCACCGTTTTTGTAAAACTCTCGCACGCATAACGCGCGGTCTGCTCGCGAGAAACGTTCCATAGCGACTTAATTCCCAAGAGCCAGGCTACCGATTGACATAACCCCCGCGCCGTAAGCTAAATAAATATAAAATTTCTTTTGAGACACCTTGTACAATAGTTAAAAGTATTCGTTAAAATAGAAAAGATGAAATTAAGTAAAACGGCTATAGTTGGTAAGGTCTTTGAACCTGGCGATTAACCGGAGAACCTTATCTCCCAAACATGGGTGACATTGTAAGGGATTTTTGGTGGAAATACCAACAAAACCCTAAAAATCAGTAAAAACGAAAACTATTGCGAAGAGTCCTTGTAATGAGGTCTACTCTGAAAAAACAGTGTTGTATGAAATTTTAATCCTTCACATGAAAACTATTCACTATCACAAGTAGCACGTAATCCTTTCACTATTAATGATAGATGAATAAAACAAATCTCCAATGGATATAACTTCTGTTTATGAAATAGAAATCCAGAATAATCGCGAATCGTTAAGGATATAAATTCCATTAATAAACAACGATCATCATTCATTTGTCGACGCGATCTCGAGATCTCCCCCAGTTTCTGAAATATTCAAGCGCGGAGGTATCTCTGGCAGGATTTAGCTACAAGATGATTTCAATGTAGCGGAATTTCGCACAATTTGATACAATGACTGTTTGTGCACAAGAGGTTACAATACATTTGTGCCTAGAAATTGTTGTTGGGTTACCTCATTTGATTTTCTGTGTAAATTTGGAATTGTTAAGATATCTTATTACAATTCTATTAAAAGAGCTGCTTTGACACCGTGGTAAGAAGACTTACACAGTACAGGGTCGCTGGTTGAAATCCTGGATTCCACTTCAGATAGAGTTAGCGCAATGGTAGGCTCAGCCTTAATTTAAAACGAATACGTCAAAATTAACCGGAATAATAAGCCTGTTGAAAAATTCATACTAATCATGTGGGTTTCATACAGTGTTGAAGGTCTAGAAATGAAGAACTCTTTTGTTCTATACCCCATCTATGCGTTAGGAACCTATTATTATTTATATTATCAAAAAATTATACGTGCTACATGATTCTTGAATTATGATCTAATGCAGTGTTTTTCAACATTATGCAAAAATATAATTGACAGAGGAATCCGTGTATTTTTAAATTTTTGTATCTGGTATACTTGGGGGATAAAAATATGTTAAAGTTTTTTGCGCTTTTTTCTAATTATTTTGCCTATTTCAGCTTTGTTATAACCGTTATCAATAGCAATTTGATAAATGGTTTGTAATTCCAGATTGTAGTCTTCTTCAGAAAGTGGAACTTTTAATAATCCCCCAAGTGGATTTTTTATCCCCCAAGTATACCAGATACAAAAATTTATAAAAAAAAAATACCCTTTCACTGCCAGAATAGTTTCAAAATAGGATCAAAATTAAAGAAATCAAATATAACTCTAGCCTTTTATAATAAATATACAATTAAAAATGTACTTGTTAATAATAAACTAGACAAAACTGATTTACAGAACAAAAGTGGAGTTTATTAAGCATTTTGCCAAGATTGTTCAACAATATATATAGGCCAAACTGGTCGAAAATTTGCTACAAGATTTGGTGAACAGTTGAAAGCCATCAAAAATAAAAAAGTAGAACAGTCCAACATAACAGAACATATGATAACCAATAATCATAACCTTTCGTTAATGAATTTAAAATCTTACACATTCATAATAAAAGTCTTAAACTGAAACTTTTAAAATACCGAGAAATTCACAAAAATATTAACTCTGGAATTCCCTTAATGAATGACCAGATTGACGTTTATAACTCATCCCTAATAAATCAGTAAAAAACTTTTTCCTTATCTGCTAATATGGATTACACTTGTATTCCCTACCATTAATATTTATCCCCACTGAATGTATCTGTTAAAAATAAATTTAGATTGTAATTTGAACTTCTGTAGATGGCGTCACTGCCGAAATACGTATAGAGTAATATTAAACTTATAATTGTGAAACTTACCGAGTGCTTTATTTATTTATTAATCTTATATTATGCAAAAAAAAAAATCCATCTTTCGGTTAAACACATGTTTCTAACGCCCCATCCCTTATTTGATTGTTCCTTTTGCTGGAAATACTGGAAACATGGAAATAGCTAAAACAGCTAAAACAGCTGTTTTATCTATTTCCATGTTATACCGCTTTCATTAATTTCCCGTGTTGTTAGTCGGCGACAAGTATAAACAGGTCTACCTCGTCTTCTGTTCCCTTGAGGATTCCAGTGAAGCGTAATTTTACTAATCGAGTTTGGGCCTTTTCGAAAAGTATGACCGCTCCACCTCCATTTTCTTGGTTTGACTTCGGATTCGATTGACTTCATATTTGTCATTTTCCGGAGCCATTGATCTGAGATTGTATTGGGTCAAAATATGTCCTACGCAGACAATTGTTAACAAAAACTTGCAATCTATGAGCAATAGTTTGTGTGTTTACCTCCCTTGCATTCAAACTTTTTTCAAGTATGGTCTTGAACTCTTACGTCACCACTTCCGCTCCAGAACCGCTCAATCCCACCTACTTTTTTTAGTTACTTATTTATTCATGTTTTGCAATAATATTTATTCCTCATTTTATACTTTAAACTTACATCATTTCATAGCTTGCGGAATAGTATTTAATTAATCGACTCATTTAACCATTAAAATCATTCTTTACAGACCGGTGGTTGCGACTGGGAGAATGTTTGAATCATATTCCTTTGAGTTTAAGTTGATTGGTAGTTCTGGGTAGCTTACATATACTAAACATGGATAAAAATTAGTCTCTCTTTATTCAGGGATATTATAAAAACGTAAATTTAATATATTACTGCATGCCATGAAATAAAGAATTAGTCCTTGAGAACCTATAGTTATTTATAATATAAATTCTTCTATATTTGATGTGGTTCTGCACTATTTGATGGATTATCTGTTACATTATTTACAAAAAAGACGGAGGTTGTGTCGAAGCCATTTAATTTGGGCGTAAAATACGTCGCATAGCTGTTGGGTGGATGTTAGAAATTAGTGAATGCGCAGAGTTTGGTTTTAAAGAGACTATCTAATCAAGGTTTCTCTAAAATATTATTACAGATATCGATAGTTCTTGCGTAAACGAAACAAATGACATCTAGCGGTACGTACTATCAGGTTGCGGTCCAGAGTTATACTCATTTAACTGCAAGCCCCGAACACCAGTTTCACCAAAAAATGGAGGACGCCCGCGCTAATTACTATTACGTTATCTGATCTTGAACGCTATTTAATAATAATAATAATAATAATAATAATAATAATAATAATAATAATAATAATAATAATATATATATTCATGAACTATACAGAGATAGTAGAATTTGTCATGTACATACATAGTAAAATAATAATACTTAAATATACATATATAAGAAGATAAAAGAAAATAATACAAGAGCATGGAAAACATAATTTTTGACAATTTTTTCACCGGGAGCAATAGTCCAAATGTAAGGAGTCAGATAGAAAGTCCTGAACAGAGTATAACGCTTTCTGTAATAGGAAGGATTTTACTTTATTTTTAAAGATATGGATTGATGATATATCCTTCAATTCTTGCGGTAGTTTGTTATATAGGACACAAGACATATAAAATGGACTTCTTCTACTTTTTGAGAGTTTAAAATATTGAACTCTTATATCATTAGCATGTCTGGTGTGGTAGTTATGCAAATCTTTGTTTAAATTGAACATCCTAGGATTTTCTTTTACAAAGGTTTTAGGATAAATATTGAAAAAAATGTTAGGATGTTATTATTAATAAACCAGTCTCTACAAGAATCACGACTATTTAGGTTAAAAATTAAACGGAGTATTCGCTTCTGCAAAATGAATAATCTTTTGCTCTCAATTGAATAACCCCAGACACAGACATTGTAGGCCAAATTTGAGTATACCATCACATAATATACCTGCTTAAGGCTATTTACCTGAAGGAATTGCTTAAGCCCTTTTATACAATAATAGGCTTTCTGTAGTTTCTTGCATACGGCAAATTTTGGTAGACTCGTTGATCCTTCCTTTTTTTAACTCAGTTATTATATTGTTGCTTGTTTGCATAGTTTTCAAATTATTGAAGAAATTCTGGTGTACACTTTCCTGGGAGGGACACGGTACTGGAACGAAACGATAGATGTATTTTATGTCAATAATACCAATATAAACAATTTAATCAAAGAGAACTATTACGGAAGCTATTCAACCTCACAATTTAAATCGATTCCACACGAAACTAGTCATGTAGTGTCCCAATTGGCATGTGGTATGTCTCCCCACATGAATAGGTGAGATAATCCCCCCGCTGTTGGTATTCAACACAGTACATGCCACCTGCTTGCGGTGTATTCCGTGTTTCGTCATCTGGAACTTACAAACCATTCATCTTCTCTGGCCTAAACTTCTATTCGTAATGCATGTTTGCCTATTAATGTTGGATGGAAAGTTTGTGTGAATGTAGTTTGGATTTATGTGTCTAGGATATGTTTTTTTGAATATGTTATTCATTCGAGGAGAGATTTATAAAGCCAGAAGATTTAAATTATGGAAATGTACATATGTTTACAAATATTACAAATCTTATTAAAGTATTAGATTGTTGTTGCAATTTTAATATTTGGTTACTGTATATTATATTCCATGAATTTTGAGTAGAGGATTTAGAGAAGATAATGCCAACATATATTAAATTGAATTAATTATGTAAATGTAAAATGTAATAAGTTTTTTCGGGCAATGGAAAATAGATATTTTTGTATATTTTTATAGCCGCCATGTTATGACAAGAGTATTACCAAAAGTGTGTTCAGCATAACTGTGCAGTGTTAACTCTGTGTAGTCAAAGACGAACGCTTTGTTCAGATTGTGCAGTTATTCTTTTTATTTGTAGCCAAATAAATTATGTGTGTTTGATTTTATGAAGTCTGTTTCCTGCTACTTGTTTTGCACAATAATATTTTTGGGATGCTTTTAAGTAATATAAAAGAAATTTTATTTGATAAGGAAGACAATTCAGAAGAATTTTTGTGACCTATAATAAACACCGGCTATAGGTTTATTTAGTCTTTTGTGGCTAGCCTTTAAACAGCCGAGACGGTCGTGCGGTTCCAAAATTAGATGAAATTATAAAAAAATTTAAGGGCGCCAACTGGTCTGAAATAAAATAATTGGGACCGACCAGTAGATCCCACGCACAGACTAGATTTTAACGAAGACTGATTAAATCAGCATCACTAGGCGAAACCTAACCTAAAACGAGATATTTGGGACATAAGTCAATAACAACAACTGAATATAGTAAATATCAAAAATAAATATAATTTATTATAATTGAAAATCGAAAAATGTAAATAAAATATATAGATACCAAGAATAAATTTAGAATAATAATATTATAAATTACAAACAAATAATAAAAATATTAATTAAAGGTAAATTTGGTTAAAGCGATTTTACCAGAATGCGCTGGATTACAAAGCTTTCCCGGGTTGGTCGACCAGCGCCACGAAATTCCTACACATTCCGAATAAAATCTAACGTATAAAAAAAATATATACAACTGATATTCAAAATTTAAAATAAACAATATATAAACAATAACACAAATAATTTTGATTAAAAAGGCTTATCTGGATTTTTTTCTTGAAGATTCCTCTATCCTTACCTTCTTTCGACGCTCGGTACGTCCAGCCCCAAATTATCCAAACCAGTACGCCAATGCCGTAAGCTGGCTCTGGATATTTCCTGCGACGCACCAAGAGGGAGAGAGAGAGAAAAAAAGGAGAAATACTGGGAAGGAGAGCCTAAAATAAGATCATATCCATTAAATCTCGGTAAATGCTTGTGTTTTACGCGCCGCATACAATTATACAAAAATATACAAGCAATACAACACAATAATTTAGATTATTACCTTAAGATGTTATGCGGCTCTCTGTAGTGAATTTGTATTGTGGCAATATAAATCCGAATAAATCGTAGGAACTCAACGTCCTTTTCACCTTTACGTTCTCAAAACAAATCCCTTTAAAGGTCTAAATACTTATACTCTTCACCATATAATAATATTCTTCTGTTGAGAACGAAGGTCTGACCACGTACCAAATGATTTTCACGAATAATAAAATACTGTTTATTACTTGTATATTATTGTGTAATCATGGTTACCGAAATCTATGCGATATTGTCTTATTTTAATAAAGTAGGCTGCTGTACATTAGCGTACCGTATTAAATTTGTTTATAAAATAAACAAATTTCTTTTAAAACGTTACATTCTCCAAACCAGAAAATATTTTGGAAAAAGTGTTTGAATATGCAGAGAGTACTGTTCCAAACATGACTACAAATTAATTTAAAGTAAATTTCTGTTTGTAACCCGAAAATTTTGAGTCTTTTTGAGTGTATTTACATGTTCCATCATGAGGTTCATGTCTGTACTATATATTTTGAAAATGCTGCAGTCATAAACAATGATATCTTGATTGTTTTCACTCATATTGTTTTGTAGAAAGAATAACTTATATTTTTACCGCGAAAAACACTAATGCACAGATGGCCGCACGATCTGAACTTGTGACGACTGTGCAATACAAACTGCACTGCACGATATTTGCAGAATGATCTTCGTGCAGCACAGAGCACACAGAAACTTTATGCCGAACGTTTCTTATGTAAATTATGCGGAATGTGTAAATAATTAGCTTATGCCCAACGCACCTCAAATTATGTGACCGAAACTTCAATGCATAAATTAAAATTTAGGCGCCAATTACATTCAAAGATAGCCATGACCTATTTTATTTAAACAATGTGTTTATCAACATTGTTGTCTTGCTGCGTTTCTTAGTACCAAATGTGAAATATATGACTTATACCCAAAAAATATTACTGAAT
This sequence comes from Liopterus haemorrhoidalis, assembly GCA_963971575.1. NCBI lineage: Eukaryota > Metazoa > Arthropoda > Insecta > Coleoptera > Dytiscidae > Liopterus > Liopterus haemorrhoidalis. The sequence continues at coordinate 16,997,919 of OZ020612.1, read as the reverse complement.
AGTTTTAACTCCTCAATTTTTTGCCTCTACTTAGACCTGTTTAGGTCTTCTCTTCGCCATTTTTAATATTTATGCTCTGTAAGGCTTTGAACCCGTTGTCAATCCATCGCTCTCTTGGTCTTCTTCTAAGTCTGCAAGCGCTTGGCTGGTTGTCCATTATTTTCTTTACGGGGTTTGTGGCAGCAGGCTCATAAGACCATTCATTTGGTTTTACAACCATTTAAAGGTATTCGCAGCCAGTGCAAACTGCTTCCAGTTCCAATACACAAAATCTAAATATGTCAACTTAAAGAAATAGGCTGTTTGGCGCAAATAACCATCATTGTCGTGCGCTGAAAATGTTTACTAACTAGAAAAAGAATAAATTCTTTCGGTTACATTTATATTTACGCCAATATTTACAAAATAGTAGTCATCAGAAATTTATCTTATTTATCTTATTATTTATAGGGACATTTTTCTTATAATATTTTACATACTTTGATCATTTGGATGATTTCTTATGACGTAAACATGATAAATTGTCACATAATAAGAATGAAACATATCAATAAACAAAATAACATACAAATACATAAATTATATTTATGTATTTGTAACTATATATATATATATATATTAAATAAAAAAAAGTTATGTAGGTAAATAACTATAAAATAATCACATGAAAATTAGCGGAAGCTAATTAAAAATGATCAAACTTATAAAAATGTACTCGTGAGCGATCTGATATGATTTTTGATTTTTTCTGTCCGAATTCGCCCGAAGTTTATGATATATTACCGTAGAGACAGAAATAGACAAGGAGCGACAAAGTTTTATCCAAGAATGGACTGGGATTGTTAGGTCGGCCTGGCGGTTTAAATTTTTTACCGGCTCTTCGTTTACATGTGAGTGATAAAAAAAAATCAGTTGTTTTTCAGAATGAATAGATCTTTCACAATTCGAAATGTTCAGCATTCGGACGGCCCGATTCGCCTCTCGATTCGCCCGTCGGAATATTCCCAAATTCCAGATGCCAACTCAGACCTTAGTGCTGAGAAAAAGATTGAAAAAAAAATATATATATTATGCTGCCTTTTCTCAGTCCGACACTTATATAGCCTGCCATATAGACTGGCTTATATATGCCATATAGACACTTATATAGACTGGCCATAGCTTTATCCAATAGTTTTAAGAAATATTATTATTTTATTGTGAATTATGTGTATATGAAAACTAAAAACTACTAGTATTTGAAAATCAGGACAAACAATAGTCCCGCAAATACATCTTGGAGACATCGAGACATGAAAAATAAAAAAAATCGGGACGTCTGGACTACTCTCTAAGTTGTTCATTCATCGTATACGCCTTCCCCTTAATCGTAACCTTGTTGAGACGCTGTCAAACGCTCTTTTTAAGAATACATTTTTTGACATCCTGAAGAAGCAACAGAAACATCATATTTAAGCGTGTTTATAATATATCTGTGATACAAGATATCAACGGAGTGGCCGAGCTCGTTAAATTGTGTAGTTTGGACTGGTAAAAACAGTCTAGATTGTAAGGTTGGTGGTTAGATTCTCCTACGTTGGTGATATTATTCGGGCGAGAATAAGATGTTTACATTACTCCCATTTCACAATCATTCACCCCTCATCCAGGTGTAGGAGCTCGCCCCTTGGCATCGGTGATTAGCCTCGTTGCAGAATAAGGCTGATGTAAAATAAATAATTAATGATACAAGATAGTAGTTGGTCCTTTTACAGCCTTCTATGATCACATATCTGTTTCGTTTTTGGAAACAATTTTTATTTTATTTGTTTGTGTTCATATATGCGTTCATATAAGTGTTCTTTTTTAACATGACATTCCTAGACGGACAAGTCCAGATAAGTAAAGAGGTCGTGATAGGCGCTTATAGCTACAGATGCTGCCAAAAATGTTAATTAACTAGCATCCTAATTTTGGAGCCTTTAAGTTTTTCGGTCCTCTGTATATGCACATATTATTAAATTTCTATATCATCTCCTTTCAAGTAAAGAGCTTTAAGAAAGGCTCGTCAGCTGGGTCTGCTGTTAGAAAGAATTTTAATTTAGTTCCAGAATTTACCAAATTCTTTCATTTCCTGGAGAATTGTTCTTCACCATGGCAGCTTCATCTTCCTCGTGAGTTCCATTCCATGGCTATTCTAGAGATATCAGCTAAGTTTCTCCGAAAAATGTGACCAATCCATCCCAAGGTATCCCACACTATAGTCCAGCTCAGTCCTGAGTGAGGCGACTTCCCCACATACACCTGTGTAGTGCGTGTTGCATGTATCAAAGATATATAAGACCCACTATTTAATCTTTAATTTGTTTTTGGGTATATTATCGTGGGCAATTAACTCGGTAGCGAGTCCTCTACTTATCGAGGGAGAACCATTATGAAACTATTTAAAAAATATTTGCTGGCACAGCGAATCGAACCTGGTACCTTATGCAGAACCAGTCACACACTAACCAACTGCACTACAGTCGTCTCCAGTCGTTCAGAACACTAGCATATATCAGTATTAATCGTTTTATGATCTTATGTATTTTTATTTTAGTTTTATGGGATAATAGCTTTAATCTGGTAACAGCTAAATGAAAACACTTCATAGCTTTTTGAGTTGTTCTTAACTTCGTCACTGAATATTTGTGAGTGACTCTGTAGATAAACGATTATGAAAGATGTTTCGTTTAAATTAAATGTGAGTTTGGAATTAGAGGTAACAAAATGTACAGCAACTATAAACAAAACACAAAAATGACATATACGATAATATGAGTACAGTATTTACATGCAACTGTTGTTGCTGAATATTAGTGATTGATGATACTTCGCAAAATGATTGAATGAGAACTGAATATCTAAAACTAAGCTATTATTATTTAATTTGATCTCGACTGCTGGTCGTTTGATGTAATTTTGACTGATGATCTTGCTGTTAGCCTGACTAATTTCTCAGATATATCACATTTTGCAAAATGTCTTTTACAACTCTCCCCAAATTCAATACTAACCATCTGGTTAGTCATAGTTGTGACAGTTCATCAGGTATCGGCAAGATGAAAAAATCGAAGAAATGATGGCGCAGCTTGTAAGAGGTTAGCAATTAATTAGATTTTACAGACACCTTAATAAAACAATCAACTTAAAACTATTTTTTTTTACTAGATACAATTAGGAAAAGTTTTTTTTTCTTCTTAGAAATGCGATAAATTTCAACTAGTTTCTAAACCATTTCAAATATTTTTGCATATGTCAAAAGTAGTTCACAGAAAAAAATACTGCGTATTTTAGACAAATTAAAGTGACACTTGCTGTTCTAACAAAATTGCGAATTTTGAATTGCAAGTGTTGAATTGCAAGGAAGAAGTTCTACTTAAATCACAACCGCCAAATAGTCCAGATTTTAATGTATCGGATCTTGGATTTTTCAATTCTATACAATCCTTACAACATACAGCTTCACCGAATACAATCGACGAACTGATTGAATACGTACAAAATGCATTTAATGCATTAAACATACAAACAAACTCTTTCTTAACATTCCTAACTTGTCTAGAAGCAACCATGTTATCAAAAGAAGGGAATTGCTATAAGATTCCGCACATTAATTGTACATTTGTACAATTGTACAATTGTACATTGTACATTGTACATTTTCAAAAAACTCAGGCATGTACTGACAACTGAAAAACTTAAAATATATTATTATGGACTCGTGCAGTCTACAATTTCATATGGATTGACAGGATGGGGTGGAGCTGCAAACATACACATTAAAAAAAAAAAAACTTTGCAAAAGAGAATTATTAAAACAATGTATAATAAAAGTATCACTTATCCATCTGATATATTATTCTGTGAATTTAAAATAAATCAAATATCACAATTATATTCGCTCTCTATCGTAAAATATTTAGGTAAGAACTCTGATGCTATCAATTACCCTAACCATAGTTACAGTACCAGACAAAAAGAACAAGCTGTACCAAAAAAAAGTAAATAAAAATATTGGTCAAAAAAGCTTTTTATATTTTGCGCCTAAAATATTCAATAAATTTCAATACTTTTTAAACATTAATAATTTAACTGTACTCGCTAAAAATTTTAATACAAGGGCTAAGCAATTCATAAAGCAACTAACTAACGTAGATCTACTAGAAATATTTGGGAACTGATAAGAGAATACAGGGAAAAATAATAATAATGTGCAAATGTATTATTTGGTATTACTAGACACCTTTACATAACCATAACTTGTTTGTTTCATTCGCTTATTTTGTCTTATTTTATCTTATTTTATTTTAATTATTTATTTAATTATTTTATTTAGTGTTTTTTTTTGTGTACTTAGTACACTGTACTTTTGTTTTATTTTCTTTATTTACTTAATTTTGTTATATTTTATTTTTTGTTTACTTGCTAAATTCTGCTAAAGATGATTCATGATTTATCTACAAATATTGTTTTCTATTTTTATTACTTTGCTTTAACATTTACAGCAAATATTAAGATATAAATTATTAATGCTAATTAATTAATATTTTTACTCTAAACATATTTTATAAACAGAGTTATAATCAAATTATAAAACTGACACTGTGATAATAATGTTTTAATATACCACACACAGACTCAGTCTAAGTGGTGTACAATCTGTTTGAGCAGATTTTTTTTTGTACCTACATAATAGGGGATACGCATAAAATTTGTATTTCCTTAAAACTACATTATTTTGATATGTTAATGTTAGTTATGTCACCTAACAAAACAAAAATCACATTTTAATTAACATTATAGCCAAATTTTTTAATTAAAATATTGTAAATTTGAAATATTCCGAGCACGGGGCGAAGGTTGCCGAGTAGAAACGACTGAGTATGACGTCAAACGATAGGGTTTTCACATCACAGATACAGACAGCTACAACATAATCTTCACACGTGTGTGTATTGTATTGTTCGAGAGTTTTGTATTTGTTTTTAAACAATTTTTCACGTATTTACTATTAAAATGGCAGATAAAGATTTTGTTAGGGCTCAGAGTGATAATTTACCCAACATTGATGCATTTATGCACACAACATAAAGTTTACTTTTTTCTGAAATATCGGTTTTATTTCGCCTCATAGTTTTCAGCCACAAATTTCGCCTTTTCTGTTGTTTTTCGCCATTAGGTAATGATATAAATAGTTTTTTTGGATTTCTAGTTGAACTAATTGTGCACATCGGTACTGAACAATATTTTCGATAATGTTTCGAAGTACTGGGGCCTGGATATTCCATATTTTAATATAAAATTTAATTCGGTAAACATGTATAAATTGTTTTTATAGAATTAAACTTTATTTTAATTAAAATCACTCTCCTTTACATAACCTATAAAAGTTACACAAACAAATAATTCACAACAGACTATGTTCGCTGCATAAACAACCGTTCGCTGGATTGGCTAGTAGTCTCATGCGTCAGTTAGAAAGGATTATGACGTCACACGTCGTTTTCGCGCGCTACATACATTTTTGATTTTTTAAAGCCTTCAAATTAAAAAAAAAAAAATTAAAAACTGTTTTTTATGTTTATATACAACAAGAGGAATATAATAAAAAAATAAAAAAAAATCATGCCTATCCCCTATTATGAATCAAAATAGTGTATATTTTACGTATTAAATAATGATCATTGCATTGTACAAGTCATAGTATTCTACAAACAAATTAATTAATAAAGGTATTAATAATAATAATAATAATAATTAATAAGGCAAAACTTCATCGTAAGCGACGATTGCAAACAACATTATCATGTTCCATACAAGTTGTGGAGACAGCCACGTCCTTGTTAAATTAAACTTTTTGTATTATTCTTTGTTTTACTACATATTTGTAACTATTTCATAAATAAAATCATTCTAATTAAGTAATATTGTAAATGTAATCATATTTTCGGTCAATAAAAAAATCAAAATGTATACCATATTTTCGGATGGAGGGAGTATTCTATATTATTTTACTAAAATTAAGAGGGAAAAAAATAAGAAAAAGAAAATCAAAAATCTAAAGAGCATTTTAAAATAACCATTATCATTTCTTCAGCCTTATATTTTAAACGCAATATTTTTATTCATTAAAAAATTGTTTACTGTGCAATAAATGAAATTATGCCTATTAAGCGAAATTGAATATTTGCCATTTTATAAGCAATGTAGAAATTTCTAAATTAAGATTTAGCCGGAAGCTATGCAATCTCCAGTTAAATTGCCTAAGAAGAGAGATTCCTTTTTAAAGATAAAAGTTCTCGACATTGACCTAATCCTGTCAAAGCGGGATTATACTATAGTACTAATTTAAGCAGATTTTTGACATTTTCTCTTTCAAGGTGACCTAGTTATGATTAAATTACAGTTTAAATACTAATTAAATAACACAAACTTTCGAGACTTAATTTGTTTCGCTCTAAACTTATTTTATATTTAATTTTTATTGAAAAATCAAGGTTGTAATTATGTTTTTGATAAGAAAAGTTTAAGGAGGAAGGTCGTTCAGTAAAATGAAATTACCCAGGATATATTTTTATGTCTTCGCAAGAAAAAACTTTGTATAGTGATACTGGATTAATTTTATTGCAAAATTGCTCAGAACAGTTATGAAAAGTCAATGGCAGGTGCGTCAGATTAAATACTATAAAATACAGTGAACTTTCAAGTTGTTCGACTTTCGAGTATAATTCCCCATAAGAAATAATATACAGTGGATATCGTTTATAACGATATCTGATATAACGACATATCAGTTTTTGCGACGAAAGGAAATTTTAAAGTCCTGGCCAGAAATATATTAATAATATAATTTTTTTATACGTTTGACTTATCGCTTATAACGACATCAGATATTCGGACGAAATTAATATTGTCACGTGGGTGGTTTCAACATAACAAATTTATTACACATTTATCAAAATTACATTATAATTTTTGAATTGGTCCATGGAGTTGGGGAAGTCTTCGGTCTACCCCGTGTTGGCCAGGATCGGCTTGGACCTATCTCCGAGGCGGGGGTACCCATCCGGGAGTCGAGGAGCCTGGAGAAGTCTTCTACACTCACATGGTCACTACTTGCTTGGCTTCTCTCCCGATACAAGAATCTGGCGTCAGTGTCTTGGTCGTCACCTTCTGGTCTAATATGTGCAGCGGAGTTGGCTATGTTCCACTGCCTCTATATTTTGTGACTTCCAGCCTTTTTGTAACGAAAATTAACCCAGTTCCAATATTCATTCGTCATGGCAAATATTTCCTCATTATGAAAATGCGATGTCAGCATTTCGTAATCAGGCCACATACGTCATACTCTGACGAATAGTTTTTAATCAGACAGCTGACCGTCACAATATCTAGATGTCGTAATCCTGACCTAGGATTACCTATGTGACAATATAACGACCAAAAATGGCTTGAAATTTGGGTCAACAAATCTTTTATAACGACGTATCATTATTGCGTAACGCAAAAACGACGAGGAAGTACCGAATTGGCTAGGGGAAGAACCGAGTTATGAAAAGGCAAATGAAACGCGACAGATAAACATATTCATTCAGTGGTTAATTACGAGTCGATATGGTGAAAGGAAAAGCATTAATGTAAATTTTTCAAATATTGATGAAGAACTCGAAACGGAAGAGGACATGACGGAAGATGAAATTTTAGCTGGGTCAGATCCAAATTTGGAGTCAGAAATAAACAACGACGAAGTGGATATGGAAGAAAAAATCGAGTTCCAAACATCTATTATAAAGGATTAATTTTCAGCAGTTGAAGAAATTCAGCAGTTTATCACGTTATTCAAAATTTAAAAGAGGCTAAAAAAGATTTTGCATTGCTACATTTGGAAAATATTATTGAAAAAAACTTGAACGTGAACTAATCTGACAGTAAAAATACCCCCTAAAATTGTAGGGTTTGATTTTACGTCACAATCTAAGCTCGCTCCGTGTTCAGGTTGCTGCGCTCCGTCAGTGTTCTATTTATGACGTCATCATCAACTGTTCACTCAGCGCTCGCTCCACCTTGTACTCGAATGTACCCACTGTATACAGTTCATTTATTACCATAAAAGATTTCAAAGATAGCTTTAAATTATTTACTTCCAATAATCCAAACAAATCGGTAATCCGAATATACCTTTGCATTGTGCTTTTCAGATTAACAGGTTGCATTGAATATTTCAATAACTGAATGTTTTTATTTATAATAGTACATACGAAACAAATATTGTACAATAATCAGTCAATACGAGCATAGTCTATCTGTAATGTTCAAGCGGAACTAGATTTTAAATTCTAATAAATTTTAAAGATTGAATTGGACTTTTGGCATTTAACATTTTATTTGAGCCTTGTAAATCATACTTACAATGAATATTTTAGATTAAGTTAGCTGTTATTATAAAAAGGTAATTTTCCTTGCATTGTGATTGATTGTGTTATTCCTAATACAAATTTCCCACTCCCTAATTTGTTTGTCTTCTAAAAATGTAATAACATATCATATATTCTATTTTATTATAATAAACTAGGTTATTACCCGTCAACAATGACGGATTTATAATATAAAAATTTCAGTTGTTTGTATGTGTATTTGTTTTTATTTTTTAACGTATCACGTATCCTAATTTCATCGCCGGTCAGCGAATCACGGGACATGATATCACCCGTTAGCGAATCACGGGAGAGGGTGTCACCTGTCAGCCAATTAAGAGACAGGGTGTTCCCAGTTAGCCAATCACGAGAACCTTAGGAAAATTTGCCGTCATAATGTTACCGACACTACATACAGACACTTGTTAATCATATATGTCAGATTCTTAGAAAATAAATCTGCAAAATATTGTTAATATCGATCAAAAGATAAAGGATTGTCTGCCAATCACGAGAACCTTAGGAAAAATTGACGTCACAATGTTACAACACTACATACAGACACTTGCTAATTATATATGTCAGATTCTTAGAAAATAAATCTGCAAAATATTGTTAATGTCGATTAAAGGATATAGGATTGTCTGCCAATCACGAGAACCTTAAGAAAAGTTGACGTCATAATGTTACCGACACTACATACAGACACTTGCTAATTATATATTTCAGATTCTTAGAAAATAAAGCAAAATATAGATGTAGCAGTGTCTAGAGTTTCTTGTTTATGCCTACGAAACCCTGGACATTTCTGCAAATAATTATATTTGTAGATTCTTAGAAAATGAATCTGCAAAATATTGTTGATATCAGTTAAAGATTATAGCAGTGTCTAGAGTTTCTTGTTTATGCCTACGAAACCCTAGAAATTTCTGTAAATAATTATATTTGTAGATTCTTAGAAAATAAATCTGCAAAATATTGTTGATATCAGTCAAAGATTATAGGAGTGTCTAGAGTTTCTTGTTTATGCCTACGAAACCCTAGACATTTTTATATATTATTTTTTCCGCAGATTCTTAGAAAATAAATCTGCAAAATATTTTTAATGTCGATCATAGGATATAGGAGTGTCTAGAATTTCTTACTTATGCCTAAAAATCCTAGAAATTTTTATACGTTATTTTATCAGCAGATATAAATCTGCAAAATATTTTTCATATCGATCATAAGATATAGGAGTGTCTAGAATTTCTTGTTTATGCCTACGAAACCCTGAACATTTCTATATGTAATTATATTTGTAGATTCTTAGAGAATAAATCTGCAAAATATTGTTGATATCAGTCAAAGGATATAGGAGTGTCTAGTGTTCCTTATTTATGTCTACGAAATCCTAGACATTTCTATAAATTATTTTATCCGAAGATTTTTATAAAATAAATCTGCAAAATATTTTTCCTATCGATCATAGGATATAGGAGTGTCTAGAGTTTCTTGTTTATGCCTACGAAACCCTAGACATTTCTATATGTTATTTTATTTGCAGTTTCTTAGAGAATAAATCTGCAAAATATTGTTCATATCAGTCCAATCATATAGGATTATTTAGAGTTTCTTGTTTATGCCTACGAAATCCTACACATTTCTATATGTAATTATATTCGTAGATTCTTAGAGAATAAATCTGCAAAATACCTGTCAATCCAGAGACCTCAAGAGTCCCCAGTTAGCCAATCATGAGAACCTTAGGAAAAATGACGTCACAGTGTTACTCAGATCACAAACACACACTAGCTAATTATATATGTACGATGACACTTGTTTCCCTGGCTTCCCTAACTGGCGTATTGAATTTGGACATGGCAACGTGAAACATGAAATAACATGAAATAGACAAGCTATTTTCTCGTGACAACTTATTAAAATGAAACTCCTGTTCAGTTACGCTTAAACTTTTGGAATAGACTTTAGTAGGAGGGATGTAGCTACACACTGGAAATTGCATTTACACTTCATTTGGAAGTCACTATTTAAGCTTCAATGTTTTGTCACTGTAATAAATGCAACAACCCAGAAGGAGTGAGCTCATCTATTTTATTTTATTCTATTCTTCTTATGCTACTACGGCTGCACCGCAAAATTGTAAAGTTGAGTGGTAAAGTTGATTATTACAGTAATACTTGTATGGGCCCCTTTTCGCTTCGCGAAGATGAAGGTCGGAGTTTGCAACTCACAAAATGAATCAATCAGGAAAATGGAGCGCTAGTAAATTGATTTTTTACCATATTGTTAATTATGAAGAACATGTGATAATGATGAATATAAACAACATACCCTGGCCGAGATTTGAATCCAGGATATTTAGAATATTATAAGTTAATTCGCTATTTCTCCATTACCGAAATCTTCTTTCCGCTCGTAATGCTCTTTTAAATTTATTAGGATTAATATCAGTATTGTCTCCTGGAATAAATCAGATGAAACTAATAAAAATTATCTTTGTATTCTACTTCAATAAATTTCCAAACGACTTATTTCACATTTATTGTTCTAAAAATACCCAGGACATTAATGATAGCAATCTTTTATAATATATAGTCTTTTTCTGGCAACTTTTTATCTGCCCGTTTCTTTCTTTCGTATTTTATCACTTTCACTTCCAAATTTAACAAAAACTACCTAGTACGCAAAACCGTAAAATTAGAAATTCTTACAAACCGTCTCTCCCCCAGAGACTAATTTAGATCCTGGCAAAACTATGGAATATAAATTGGACTTTGAATTTTTTTCGCGTGTCGGAATGAGAAATATACTATAAAAAATATATCTTAAGATGTGAAAATTCTTTTAAAAATTCAAATTTTCTTCAATCAGATTTTTTTTCTTTTCTATCTATTAATCTTCCAAGCTATATTTCTTGCTTGTTAGATTTTTATATACAATCTGTTCCAAGAAGTTTTTGAACCATACGAGATGTGTAAGACAAGTAATGCGACTAATTTCTCGGGAACTGGCAGTATTATATGAATTAGACTGCATCAAACTGCAATCTACAACCTCACTCTGCATTCATTATAAAATCTACAATCATTTCTGAATGGAAATAAAAAAAAATATATCAAACAACTTGATGTGGTTAAGTTTTCTGCAAAAAAAGTACCTCGTCATGATGTAAAAATGCGTCTGTCGATACTGTATTACAGTTTTTCGTCCAAATAGTAAGGTCCTAAAGATTTTATGCAGTCTCACTTAGTTCGGCACGCTTGGTCTGGATAGTGTGGACTAAAATGACTTACTTGTGGAATACGAACATATGATCTTTACACGTTATGGTTGTAAAGTCGGGAAAATAATTGAACTGCAAAAGCCACAAGCGCACATTTATACAAAGCCGGCTTTAAGGGGGTGTAGTAAATCGAATTTTCGTGAAAATATTTTAGGCTTTTTATATTGTTTAAATGTCAATAATATATATATATTGACATGTAGTTTAAAAAAAATGATTTTTTGCATTGCTGGGTTTCGCAGATATATAATAAGCGAAGGCGGCATGCTGAGTGTGTAGGACATATTTTGCTTTGTAGTAATCACGACAAAATAGACGATATTTTTTAAATAATTTATCGTCTGTTAATCTAAGAGCTTTAAAACACAAATTTTATGTTAAAATATTTTTTTGTTAATTTTAATTCGAATACCAAATACCATTATTTAGGTTTCTAAATATGTGCAGTATCTTTTTTATATAGCAAGGTTCATTAAGATTTTGAAAATTGCGCCTATGGCTTCCATTGTTTGTTTTTAGTCATATGCCCTGCCCCTCTGGTTTCGTATACATGCCACATAGAATGAAAACATAATTCCAACAATTCCAACTGATTATTAAATTTACGCACTTAAAAATTAAATGCAATATTTGCCAAATGATAACTAGAATTTTGACAAAATAATTTAAACAAAATAAAAATGGCAAAAAAAAAATTATTCTCTGCCCGAGAGGGAACCCTAGTTTGCTGCGTAGCAAGCGAGCAAGCTAACCATTAGATCAGGATACGTTTTCTAGTATAGTGTGTTACATAACTATAACTTTTGTACATCGTAAAAACACAAAAAATGCGTTATTTTCCGAAAACATAATCCGATCAAAAATTCCTGTTGTACTATTCCGGTTCACACCAATGTACATTATTTTTTTCAGATTTTTAGTTTAAACCAGATGCTACCAGGGTGTGGGACAACATTTTTTTGCACAATTTTGGGAAAAATCGCATCAAGATAATTTATTTTGTAAAAATAAAATTTTGATCGTCAATCCACGTATAGGAGATTTCATGTGATAACGTACTCAGAATTACAAAAAAAAAATATCTTTTTATGAGCACATAGCTATTTGTTTATGTTTTAGCATTTTTCCTATATGTGGGTCAAAGAGTTGTATAAGCATGCCAAATTTCAACTCTTTAGGTTTAGCCGTTTGGCTAAAATTTTTACCGAAAAGACAGACAAACAGTTAGACGACAAAATGACGGTTAAGGATGTTTTGGTCATACCTACAAAACCCTAAAAAGAGTTGCAGATAAATCGGTCACTTTTTTCCTACTTAATCCTAACGTTAAGTTAGTTCGATGACAAACAAATGTCTTGAAGTAAGAATAGGGTATTTGGCTTAGTAGTAAAGACTATCATTTTACAATTATATTTATGTATCGTACGTGATGTTTAGATAGCAACATTTTTGCTAGTTTTCCCTTAGTTTCTCGTGACATATATTGATATTTCTTACATCAAATTTTTGTTAGGATTAATGCTTATAATTTTTCTTCTATTCAAGTATATTAAATATCTAAAATTATGTTAATACTCCAAAATACCAACCAAATGATGTCGAAATTCCTCTGTAATGCAAAGTTAATCTATTCAAAATACGACATTATGATTAAAAGCCTTCCCTCCTTGACGTTCTTAAATAAATAATACAATATTACGACGAAATGTCAGCATTAAGTCAGCCTATTCAAATTTATTATATAAATATCTTAAGTAAAGCATCGCAAGATGTATGAAGATCCTAGGTAGACACAAGCCAAGTTAGCAACAACTCAAGCGATTATGTAAATTTATATGTAAATAGTTTATAACAAACGAGAACAGAATGGTTCGTGGCAGATTTTCAACAGGCCCAGACTTTATAATCCTTATTACACTCAATGTCAATATTTTCATTTAATAAGAATAGGTTTTAAGGACTATAGAATTTTGGTGCTCATGAAGTTTAATAGTAAATTAAATTGGATTTAATGGAAAAGCAGTGTTATATACGCCAACTTCGGTACCGTAGTGATAGACTCTGCAACCATGTAGCAAGGTTTAAGTTTCCAGGTTCAAATCTCATTTCGGCCAGGTCCACAGAAAAATTTTTTGGTCTTTTTATCATATTTCCTTTTTTCATTGTCATCATATGTTCTATTTATTGTAACCGTTTGGCTTTAATTTCGTAGTAACCAAAATCAGGGTTGTCGGCATAAGCGTTAAATAAGCACAGAATAAAACGAGGAGGAAGACAAAGAGAACAAGTCCAAACGTTCAAATATTTGGGTTCAATGTTAGCAGACAATAGTAAAATAAAAGCATAAATAATAGGAGCAGCTGCGAAACTCTTCAACAGCATAAAATCTGCATTCCTAGCAAAACCGAAATCCAACCAGAAATCAAGGTACAAGTGTTCCAAAAGGTTGCAGTTCAAATATTAACGTACATATCCGAGCCGTGGACAATCGTTAAACGCGTTTTGAGATCACGAAATTTTTTCTAATGGTATAATTTACATTATTTGTGGAAATTATGAATTAAAGAAAAACAACTCTAAAATGGTTTGAGACAGCGACCTCCGGCTAAAATTTTTGGATTCCTCGTAGTTTATTTAGACTAGAAAAACTTATAGAAATTTTCATCTTCGCATGGACGTATTTCAAAAACGAAATACGATAAAGAACTGCGGTTGAAATTTTTAAAATTCTGAGGTCCTAATTGACTTGTCACCATATTTAGAAACAAACAGAATTTTTAAAAAACTTTAATTTTTTAAAATTTTTGAAATTTTTTATAAATCCTATAAACTATAAAATGTTTTAGGACAGAAATCTGCGGTTTGAATTTTTAAAATTCTCCTAGATTGTTTAGACTAAAACAAAAATTGGGCTTTAATAAACCGATTATTAAGTTTTGTATGGGCAGTATTCCATAACCCTTGAAAATGGCCAAAAATCCTAAGAGGTAGGCCATAAAAAAATCGTGAATTTTAAGCAAAACATTTTTGTCTCCTATTTTATTGAAAATTGGTATAAATATGTATTTTTGGTCATGGATCAACAAAATTTGGTCCATTTTGAAGTTAAGGCAAAAATTTTAGAATTATTAGCGAAAAACTGACCCAAATCGGCTCTAACCCAAAAACTTTTACTTATTAACTTTTATTAACAGGTAAGCATGAATTTCATTTTTTTTTTTTTATTTCTTATTCCTCATCCCATAATTAGCTTTAAATATTTTGGCTAAAATTGGAGTCAAAAAATTTTTGACCAAAATTTCAAAATTTCAAAATTTTTAATTTTGTTGGTAAATTGGTATATTTATATATTTTTAGCTGTAAATAGCAAATATATGATCACTTTTGAGTTAAGGTCAAAAATTATGTCTTTGTCTTTGCAGGAAAAAAAAAACCAGTCCACAATAAGGCTCACAGCCGATAATATGTTAGCCTGCCTCCTTTATTTTAACTATCTTTATAAACTAATACTTACTTCTTATCTATATCAGCAATTCCCAAACTGTGCGCCGCGGAAATATTCCTCCAATTGCGTTAGTTAGACCAATGTTTTGACTTGGGGCGCCGCAGAATAATTCTGATACATTAAGGGCGCTGGGAACCGAAAAGTTTGGGAACCACTGATCTAACCGAAGATCTAACAAACATTAATATACAGGATACATGGAAAGCCCTGACAATTAACGGATCAAGATGGAGGAGTTATGTGACTGTGGCCAAAAATAAACCCGACTGACAGTACTCAAAGAAGAATAAGAGGAAGATAACAAGAAAAGCGAAGAATGATAGAAATACAAATACATTACACTGAGAGAATCTTGGAAGAGTTCCCGTATAGCAATTAATTTAACAAAGCCAGAAATCGTGGTACGAATATGTATGAACAATAAAGAAGAGGAAAATAGTTTTTGAAATAATGACCTAAAAGAAAGTAATGTATTTGAAAATTTAGTCACATTAGAGACATGATAGGTATAACAAATTTTTATTTTTATTATGTTTATCTAGAAAATTTTGCCCATTTTATATAAATGAGATACATAAAATACCTATGTACAAAAAAATAGTAATAAATAATTATTTTTTATTTTAAACAAAAGAAGACTCTAGCTCTTATAGTTATGGCCCCAGTTGTCAAAAGCCCCAATTGTGAATGGTCCGAATTGTCCATCGCCCCAGTTGTGTAAAGCCCCAATTGTGTACGTCCCGAATTGAAGATTGAATCTATGGAAGATGAGGAAAAGCGTGAAAATGTGGAATTTCGTGTTGACCGGTTTTTGCACAAAACCTTAGATTTAACATCCCATCCAAATCGGATTGGGTCACCGTGAAACTTGACTCATCACTTACATATCTCTTCTTCAAAAACCTTCCGAAAAAAACACAGAACTGCGTTTGGTAAAACAAAAAAATAAACCGATTTAATAACGCACCAAACTATTTACTGATTCATGAAAATTTTTTAGTAAACTATAAACTAAATATTTGCAATCTCTAGTTAATGTGTCCGTATAAAAATGAAAAATCAATTAAAAAAGGTTTTATTAAAATTTCTTTCGGAATGCATCATAAAAAAGCTCTAACCGGATTGGTACATGACAGTTGTCCGATATACGGAAACTTTATAATCCCGATTATGTACAGTAAATATTTTCAGTTCGTTAGAATTTTTTGTTACTAGAACTTTTTTACTGTTTTGCTCTGGTACTTGTTTTTAATGTTTTGTTTTAACTACATCTAAAATTGATATCCACTGGTTGAAATGTGCTTTTTAAACGCTTGAATTAAATTATATTAAAATGAATGTTTATATGGAGAGATAGGATGTTTCATAAAATACAGCTAACAAACAAACAGGTAAAACATTTGAGGTATGTCATTGTCATTAAATGTTTCTTACTACGTCTACGTCTCAAGCTGCATCTACAGTAGCGTACAGATCCTGTAATGTATCGTATAAGGTAAGACGCCGTGCAACGATTTTGTGTAGTATGAACGGGATCACGCACACGTCGAGCGGATCGCAAAACACATGACCTGATCCGCTCAGTGTCGCTTATTGACTCGAACACTTAGGAATTCATTGCATTTATTGGGACGTACTTGAAAGCTCGCGAACATGGACATTTGATACAAAGTTTACAAATCCTAGAGTAAATAATAAATGCTAGTTATTAAATTTCTTTAATTATAATTCGACATGTTACGTCAGTAATTTAGATTTTTCAAGATTTTTAGTTAGTTAAAATGTTTGCAGCACAGCAACGAAGGTTATTTGCTCTTTTATACAGGTTGTATCAAAAACAGAACACGATTTTTTTCGAAAATGTGAGTGCAAATTGGGGAAAAAAAATATTACCAAAGTTTACCTAAAGAATCGAACGGTAATGTCGAAATTTTCCAAAACAAACCGGAACTAAAGGATATCAAGGATATCTTTGATTTTTCAAACAGAACCGTGTATAGCAGGGGTCGGGGAACATTTTTACTCATTACCCAAAGATATATTTCTTTACACCGACGTTACCCCATTGGCTTGTAAAAAAAATTAAGTGACAAGCAAAAAAAAAAAAACGTCCTCACTCCTCAAAATCCAAATGACGAGCAAAAAAAAAAGGTTCTCACCTCCCAAAATCTAAATGATGAGTAAAAAAAGGTCCTCACCTCTCAAAATCCAAATGACGAGCAAAAGCAAAAAAGGTCCTCACCTCCCAAAATTGAAATGACGAGCAAAAACAAAAAAGGTCCTCACCTCCCAAAATTTAAGTGAAGAGCAAAAAAAAAGGTCATCACCTCCCAATATCTAAATGATGAGCAAAAAAAAGTCCTCACCTTCGCAATGGCGGCCTTTAATCAAGCCCCTCACCGCCCTTTTCCTTAGTGCGCTACTAACACGTTTATAAAATAGCAAATTGGAAAAATATCCTTATTACCCCCAAAAATTAAATTTTTACCCCATTTGGGGTAATTTACCCTGTTCCCCGACCGCTGGTGTATAGTGTTAGGTATTTTTGGATAGAGCTTTGGAAAAGAAACAAATTTTACTTAAATATTTTTTTATATCTAATACGGTTTACGAAAAAAATTATTCTCTATAACGACTTGAAAGTAAAGATTTTTTATTTACAAGTGTCCAAAATAACTTCCCTTTTGATTTAAATACTTTTGCATAATTTCTCTTACTATCTGTAGCTCGCAGCATAACAAAAATAAAAACTGTTGGGACGGCGAGTGGTATGACCCGTATGGCCAAATGTACGGCCGGCCAACTCGAAGGACCAGTGCCCTTTGGAATGCGCCGAACACAGAGCGAATGGACTGGATGGATGAAAGGTTCAGTGCTGGTGGTCGATCTTCGTGCGCTGCAGAAATTACTAGGATGTTCCGATAGAGACGTGACGGTTGTTCAACGCTTCTAAAAGAATAAGGATTTGATGCTGCTGGGAGACTTATAGCTACTTATCTTTTATAGCGGCTGAAGGGAAGAGCGAAGAACTATTGAGATACTAGGACCTTTTTATAATACCAAAGACCGGAGATCATATGCGGTGCATTCACCTTTTAATAGATGTATCCCAAAGATCGGTTAATACATAAGGTGCTGGGATCTTTTAATTAAGTGCTTAAAAACAATAATATAAATAATAATGCATTACATGACTTGCTGTAATAATATAGAGGCCAACTATAGGTTGGCTGTGCCCATAGCACAAACAAAAATAATTCAGTTTCAAGTACTTTAAAGTGGTACTTTCAAGAAGGTACGGCTTAAAAGTGAAATATTTATATTTTTACTACACTCCGAGCTAAGCATAGTAAAAGAGAAAGCTTGCGAAAGTATTTAAATCAAAAAGGAAGATAATTTGAACACTTAAAAATAAAAAAACTCCACTTTCAAGCCGTTATAGAGATTACAATTTTCCAACACAGTATTTATGTACAGTAATTTTAACACTATAACACATTCGTTGTAGTTTCCATTCATAATTTGGAAGTCATTTGTACTACACCGAATTAAGTTGGAGGTACGAACATGTATGATATTTTTATATATTCTTTTCAACAATATTTGAGCTTCAAAGTTTGCATTACATCATGTTTATTACAGCTTTGCCAATACCCGCATAACTTCCATTGAATATATCAATAGACCTGTCTTTTGACAAAATACCGTTATACAATGCGGTCATTTTATGTAGAGGACTCATATTGCAATGCTCCATATTTGCCCATTTACATAGGAATAATATGTCTCTTGTACTAAAATCACGCCCTTGTCGCAGCCAACGTTTTAACATCAAACTCCGCCACAATTACATCAGCGAACGTATATTTTTGGGTATACTTCTATCATCCGTAGCTCCGCAACATGGTAATATCGTGTTTGTACAGTTTCAATGCGTTTAATGTATTTTGATTGATATGGAGCCCATATAAAGTTACCAGATCCAAGAAGAGGTCTAACGTGAGAATTAAATTATGCACTTCCGATTTTGAAGAAAATATTTAGTTAAACAAAATGCTCAACTTGACAGTGAAAATTCCGTTTGGAATCAAATAATATTTCCAAAGCTCTAAAGCTAGGTTTCCACATGCATAGATTATTAGCACCAGTTTTTTGCCAGTTTTATGGCGCCAACTTTAGTGGCACCAGTATGTGTTTCCACAATTTCTATCAGTTTTCAACTGGCACCAGATTAAAAATGGCGTCAACCGAGTTAATTCAAGCATTAATGTGGTAGTGCAAATTTTGTCTGTTGAGCTCCAAAAAATACTAAAAAGAAAGAAACGAAAGCATAGATGGTGGGTTCGTAAATGGATTTCACGCAGAAATGTTTTCGGTGCATCGAATACTTTAATTTAAGAGATAGCTAATGAAGATCAAGAAGCATATTTTAATCATTTGTGAATGACGCATGAAAATTACGTATTTTTGTTGAACCGTATTTCAAATAAAATACAAAAATTAAACACGCACAGAGTTAACATCAAAATCTTTGATTGCATCAGGCATAACCTCAACTATTTTTCTTAATGCGTCATCTCTCTTATTTAGATCTTTATAGGATGAAATTTTATGGTTACAGAGGCATGGGTATTGCTCGTATGCCTCCAGAAACTGAATTATTAGTGCCGATGGCCATTTTTTTGAAACTTTCCCCATTGCACTGGCGCGTTGCCTCGCTAAGTGGCGCCAAAAAGTATAACCGCTTCATACTTTGACTGGCGCAATGATAAGTGGCGCCAGCTATTGGCGCCAGTTGAATCAGCATGTTTCCATATGCAACTTAACTGGCGCCAATCGAGTGGCGCCAATAATCTATGCATGTGGAAACCTAGCTTTATTCCACGAATATAGACAATTAAGCTAGGTTTCCACATGTATAGATTATTGGCGCCAGTGCAATGGGGAAAGTTTCAAAAAAATGGCCATCGGCACTAATAATTCAGTTTCTGGAGGCATACGAGCAATACCCATGCCTCTGTAACCATAAAATTTCATCCTATAAAGATCGAAATAAGAGAGATGACGCATTAAGAAAAATAGTTGAGGTTATGCCTGATGCAATCAAAGATTTTGATGTTAACTCTGTGCGTGTTTAATTTTTGTATTTTATTTGAAATACGGTTCAACAAAATACGTAATTTTCATGCGTCATTCACAAATGATTAAAATATGCTTCTTGATCTTCATTAGCTATCTCTTAAATTAAAGTATTCGATGCACCGAAAACATCTCTGCGTGAAATCCATTTACGAACCCACCATCTATGCTTTCGTTTTAGTATTTTTTGGAGCTCAACAGACAAAATTTGAACTACCACATTAATGCTTACTTGAATTAACTCAGTTGACGCCATTTTTAATCTGGTGCCAGTTGAAAACTGATAGAAATTGTGGAAACACATACTGGTGCCACTAAAGTTGGCGCCATAAAACTGGCAAAAAACTGGCGCCAATAATCTATGCATGTGGAAACCTAGCTTTATGCCTTGTCCATACTAAAGTAGTATATGATAACATCCCGTTTTCTAGAGTGTCATTATCTTACACTTTGTAGTGTTTATTTTATTTTTTTTTATAAATACTTCACTTCATTCACAGGGTTTTTAAAAATCATTTTGAAGTGAAAGTCAGTGAGACAAGTCAGTTATTTGGCGATATATGTGGACATCATCAGCAAACATTTCGTACTTACTATTGCTCAAAATATCTAGGATACTATTGACCACCAGAAGGCAAATCAGGGGCCCGAGATTAGACTCCTGCGGAACACCAATGGTTGACTAACAATTCCTCAACTTTGAACCGTTGAATTGAACGTATTGTTTTCTTAACCTTTACACAAATGTTTTTAGTCAAATGTACCTAGTATGACGGCTAATTAATATATTATGATGCGATAAGTAGCATTTTGTATGGAATATAAAAATAAGCTTACATCTTGCAGATCCCGAACAGTAAAGAACTGCCAAAATCTCAACATTGAAAGAAATAAATCAAATAAAGTAAACGCACATCTTTAATAATACATAAAAGAGCTCCAGTAATCAACGAAATTAAAATTTACTTCCTGCAATAATGAATTAAGAGGTACTTAAAACAAGACCTAAATTTTATCTAAGGTACTTCAATATATTAAGAGCTGGAAATAAAAAAGGTGAAATTCAACGAACCGGCATAAAAACTCTAATAATAAAACCTTTTCAAATTTATAGTTTAATTAACTATTTATAACATTTTCATATTTAAACAGAGATTTAAAGCTTTTAAACAAATATATAGTTACATTAGCAATATTGCATTAGTGTAATTATAATTCTATGAAATAAATATGTGATTTAAAAATGCAATTGCTACAAAATCGATTTCAATTTATTTTAACGGTATTAGCTAATAAACTAATTATGTAATTTTATTTTCAATTTGGAAAATAATATGAATGCATAAAGTTTCTAAATAATTAACAAAATTATTTATGATGTTGAATTAATTTGCATTAATAAAATATGTGCTGCATTCTTGAGAGGTTAATAGTTATCACAGGAACGATTTTGGGAGAATAATATTTCCGCAGAAGACGGTCTTGCACAACAATTTGTTTGACTATAGCAACGCAAAATATGATTGCAAATAGGGTTTCCACCTGTCCTCCTTTCGGGAGGAAAATCCTTTTTGAGAAAAAGTCCTCCCATCATCCTTGAGGGTTAATTGTCTTCTATTTCATTAATTCTGTTTGTCAGTTTTACAAACGCTAGGAATTTCAGGTGCAACTATCTATTACTTTTCGGGATATCCCAGTCTTGCCGTCTTTGCCCGGCAACCACTGCAGAGTTTCTCCTATTACTTACCCCAATCCTTCTATATGACTTATATATCATATATCAGTGAAATTGATAAGGACAATTTGTACGATAAAGTTGCAGAAATATGGCGTATTTACCATACTTTTGTAAAATCTGACGACTGAATTAATTTGAAATATGCTGAAAATGAAAGTATTTACTGTCCAAAATTTACAACAAGAAAACTTTTTATAAAATCTGTGGGGACCTCCGATATATAAATATGAAATAATACCAAAATTACCTCCCTTACATTACTCCCCTCCTATCTAAAATTGTTAATCTTACCAAATAGATTAATCAATTTTATTTCTGAAATAATAAAAAACATCACTACCCAACAAGCAAAATTTTGAAAATTAATATTCACTTCAGTAGATCGTAAATTCTATAATATTGAAAATCTCTAAATTATTTCACAATATTCTATCAAAATGTAATATAAAAAAATTCCCGAATACAATTAATTTCTGTCTGTGATATAAATATTATGATTGGGCTATTTTCTAATGGGATATTTATCTGAATTATCACCAATAAATTATGAATTTAAGATAGTACAAGAGAGACAGTCAAGAGGTGTTAAATGACATTTAACAGTTGGGCGATGTAAGCATTCAGAGTAGTCATGTTTTAAGAGCAGTAGATTGTAAACCTTCATTACGTTAAGTCATGTATAAGGAGTTGATTTTGACCCGTCGTATGGTTAAAACCATGTTTAAGAGTTGAGTCAAAAGAGTGAAGAAGTTAAGTTGTGTTTTAAGTAGAGTGAGAATTTGTTCATCATGGGTTAGAGTCATTTAGAGTGTTCGGTCGGACAAGTAAAATGTAACCAAGTAATTTCGTATTTACGTTAAGGTAGTGTTCGTTAGTTTGGTGTAGTGTGCCTAGTGTGTGTGACTGTGTCTCTTTGGATTTAGCTGTATCGACGGAATTGTAAGTCTAGTGTAATCAGTGTAAATATTTAAACCGTGTCATAATTAAAGTAGATTAGTTAAAAATGTTGAGTTTAATTGAGCAATCCTTAATCCTTTCAAGAATCATAGCAACCAGCTAGCGGACTAATAGGGGGGGTCCAGACTTGATTCGCTCGCAAGTCTTGGAACCCATAATATGAGGGATGTACAGAGTAACTACAAATGAAATAAATAAATCAGCCAACCGTGACATTTCATATATTTATATCATCATAGCTCCCCACAAATCATTAGCTATGTTCTATCTGTTCCATGTTCTACTTCTGTTATTGATTTTTTTTCCCCATTATTATGAATAGTAAGTGAAGAAACGAATGTAATAAAGCCAGTGTTGAGCATTATCTTGATAATTTTATCTAGATAATGCATTTAGATGATATATTATTATCTATCATCTTTTTTAGATACTGTTTTACATTTTTATCTATTATCTCATTTAGATAGGTATTTTCATTATCTTTATCTTAATTTCAGATAATTTTTATAGATAAAGACCATATTAGTGTGACGTCACGTACATGTGCTGCCATCTGGCAACGGTTTCCTTTGGATTTTTTTGGGAGATTTAAAATACATGTGACATTACTTTTGTTACCTTAATTTTATGAATATTTTCAATTTTGGAGCAATATCTCTGATAAGTATATATTATAATATATACAGTTCAAATATTTTATATTATAGAATAATGTTTTTATAAACATATAAATAAAGATTCAAAGATATATTTATAGGTTACGTTTTTAAATAATATGAAAATCGAAATATCTTTGGTATTTATTTAATTGAAACTAAGTAAATATTAATATTTTTTTCAGAATGCATACTGGTGTGTTGTTTTGCTCCAAACTGGAACCATTACAGCCACATTATTAATTGCAAATTTTTTCGTTTTTTGACCGGTGTGCAACAAAATCAATATTAGATAAAATAAGAACAATGTATTGTTCCTTCAAAATAATTAGAAATGGCAAACAGACTTAACCTGCAAAATAATATTGTTCTGCAAAAATAACGACACATTAAATTATAATGTATAAAATAAAAGTTTTAATTAATAAATATTGACTTTTAGTTTTGATGTGAAGCATTTTCTTACTTAGAAAACTTAATTAATATTTCCAAAATACAATTAAAAAAAAAAAAAACAACGTGCTAAATTAAAATAAAAGGAAACCAATCGCGAGGCGGCAGCACTGAATCCCATTTTGTGACGTAGTTACTAATATGGTCTATTTAAAACTTAACCTCAATATTTTGTGATTTTTTGCATATAACCAAACTAGGTATAGGGCAGTCGGCGAATCAGTGCAGTTGCATCACTGGAAACGTCACGTTGTTGTGACGTCATGTTTAGTACTTCTACATAGAATCCATTTAACGAATGTAATATTCGTACGCTGTCACTTGTATCGTAATGAAATTAAAATATAAGAATAAGAACAGAATAGAAACAAATAAATTATTCTTATAGGGTAAGTAGTCCTAAAAAGGGCTGATTCAAAAATATGATCAAGGAAAAGAAAATAGAAATACGTTGAATTTAACCTAAAAAGCTATGCACTACACACAATATCAAATGGAAATCTATAAGATATCTATAAGAAAATGTATAACTAAACACAAAAATGCTAAATAAACAACAAACTAAATAAAAAAGGTTTTTAGAAATTACTATAAGTTAGATATATGAACACAAGTATCAAAACACATCAGAGCGTATTATAAAATGTCAAATGTAAACATCGTTTTATTTAGCGATACCAATACAAATGACCTATATTAAATAAACACTTTTAAAATTTGTAAATCTGCAAAATGACTATCGAACACAAACTAAATATAACTTCAAAAGGTATGTTTTAGTAAAATAATAGAGTGAAAAGCAATATTAGTCGATGCAAAAAAAAGTTGATTTAGTTATTTTTCGCCACTAAGTTTATCATTGAAGTTATGACGCAAAATGACCAACTGCATTGGTTAAACGACTGACCTATACATATATGTAAATATGAATCAACAATATTTATTAAACGAGATACTTTTAACTGATTCCTCCTTGGATGAAAGCGTTATGATGAATTTATCATGGATAATTTAAGTTTCGCGCCATAAAAATGTGGAGGGGGTTTATCTTATCTATTATCTGAATTTTTTTCAGATTATCTTATCTTTTCTAGATAACTATTTATTAAATTATCTTTATCTTTGTTTAGATCACAAAAAGGTGGTATTATCTTATCTTTGACTAGATAACATTTTAAGTTATCAATGCTCAACACTGAAAAACAGCAAAAACAGACTAAATCAGAGTTGATAGTTGAAAACATAAAGAATAATAAAAAATACTAGTTCAAATAAATGTAGGTATTTTTTTTTCCTGTACTGAAACATGTTTACTAATAAGATTAGTTAAGTTTACTAATATTTGTCTATGATTATTCTACATTTATTGTAATTCTTGAAATATCTTGTTATTTCTTAAAGTAAATTTGTGATAGTTTTGGTGCTATATTTTAATGAATTTTAATAAAATATCATTCTTATTACTTGCTCATTTCAATAAATATTCCCTTACATATCCCATATATCAGCGTTTCTCAACCGGGGGGCCGTGAAAGCTACGTCGGGGCGGCGCGAAGTCATATAAAATCTAAGCATGAAATTATAATAGAAAAACGCTCAATTTTGCAAGATATATTCATAAATATATGACATTTATATTCACTAAAATATACCTTTTAAACTTAAATAAAATAAATTATACTTATTTTGACAACTAATTTAAACTAAATAAAACGGTTCGCGTTGGAGTTACTTCAAGTACTTTCAAGTAGGTACGACTTGAACTTGCAATATTTTTTGTTATGCTCCGAGCTATTGTTAGCTAAAGAGTAAGGATGCCAGTGTTCAAAATGGAAAGTAACTTGGAACAATGGAACACTTGTAAATAAAAATACTTGCAAGCCATTATAGGTAATCGTAACAGATATTAAAAACATGTTTATGTAAAAGTTGTTTTTTTTTTCAAACGTTTTATCAAATTATACCCAACGCCATACGTTCCTATATAAAAAATCGAAGTTGTCCTTGATATCCTGTATTTCCGGTTTATTCCGAAAATTTAAATACTACCATCCAATTATTTGGGTAAACTCTGGTCACCAAATTTTCTTCCCAACTTGCTCACACATCGTCTTTTCGAGAAAAATTGTGTTTCCTCTATCTTGATACACCTTGAGATTCCTCCCTCGCTCCCCCCTATATATATATATCTATAGGACCGGCAGTTGGGAAACACTGCTCTAGGTAACTATCTGACAGATAAGGTTATATAATACTTTCTGTGCTGAATAAATGTCATCCCGTCTTTCAATACATATGTATCTATCGGATAGTTATCTAACGGATAATGAGACTGATGTATTGAATTCACTGCTTGGTAATGACATTTATTCAGAAGATAAAATTCCAGATAACGTTATCTGTCGGATAGTTACTGAGTGGTTTAAATGAAGCTGGAAAGGCCGGGCCTTAAGGTCATAATGCCCGGGGGGGGGACCTTAGCCCTCCAACCCTTAGACCTGAACCCGTAAATAAAAAAATTAACCTGTATAAAATTCTCGAGAGACAACTCCATTATACTTCCAATAGTAATTTTCATCCCTTTCTGAGATCTCAGAATTATTTGATAGCCCAAAAGTCATTCTATTATCACCTCTGTACTCCCATTTTACCATATAGGCCGTGTCTCCAACGCTATACCACCTGTATACTATTGATAAAATATTAATATATGTGTTTATTCTCATAAAGAATTATTTTAAGCAATTCTGTTCCTTATTTATTAATTGTTAATGACTATATTCCTTAATGAGCTTTATCAGGATTAACCATCTTGATATATAGTGATACGTGATTTTTGCAAGTGGCGTCTTCATTTTTTTCTGACGTTTTTAGTTATTTTTAAGTGATAAAAGTGCAGAAAATACTTGAAATAGTATGTTTTAGTGTAGACTTTAATGTTTGGACTCCATGCAGACGAAAATTGGAGCGACTGGAAAGGTATTTATAGAAATTTTTGTTAATTTTATAATGTAAGTCATTGTTATGTAGAATGTGCTTCTACCGACAATATAGAAACACATATGTACATGCATACACTATCGGCTATAACTAGAGAAACAAAACTTATTTTTAAATCATTTTCATAAATCCGGATTATTGACTAAATGAATATTGAATTATATTGGTATAGCAACAACAATTTATAAGTTAGAACCGGCTCTTAAAAATATTTGTTGTACTGGTACAATAAATAAAATAATTAACTTTCTGCTGCAGCAGACCATCTGCATATTTTATTTGTAAGACTTAATAAAACAATTAAAATAAAACAATTTTTTGTGGTTAAATTTTTTCCTTTGCCCTAGCTCCCGTTCTTGTCCCGGTTTAGAGTTTCATAATTATGGTAAGCCTATATATATATATACATACACACACATATACATATATATAGGGGGGCCGCCGACAATATTTAAGTTATTTTGGGGGATCCCATGCCAGAAAAGGTTGAGAAACACTGCCATATATGAACAAGGTGGTTTCGTGTATTGCGTTTCATAAGTATTGCATCAATAAGCATATACATGTGCCTGTTTCTCAAGCCTAAATTGGGATATCGTGAACCATAAGAGATACGTAGTCGTTTAAATTGGGACAAAGTTTCGGCATTAGTCGGCCACTTTAATGATGTATTTGGGTTTTCGGAAAAGTGGACAGGATATGAACCATATACAGATTTTGGTCGATTTAATTTTTGTCTTATAACTTTTTTGTTTCAATTCGTACAAGTTTGTAATTTGCACGTTCTACAGGCATGGGTTCTGTTTCCAGTGATTTAAAACACATCTAAATTAAAATACGCGCAAATTTTTTTGCTGAAAAACCAAATACATCACTAAAGTGACCAACTAATCCAACAACATTGCCCCAATTTATCCGACTTCGTATCTCTTACGGTTCACGAGTTCACAATGGTTAGGTTCGAAATTTGGGCATCCTGTATATACTTTTTTCTTGCTGTCGATTTTATTGACCTTCCGCGGTCAAGAAAAAAGGTGGCAACACTAATTGCAAAGCATTTGAGATGTAACTTGGATTTCGTAGATTGTGAAAAAGCATTTGACTGAAGAAATGGGTTAAGAAAACCCATTAGAGAGTACGGAGAAAGAACTATGCCATTTTACCTGTTCTGTATTTTTCTAAAATACAAAAACTTACGTATCTTATATATTTTATATAATATCATCAAAAATTCCTTTTGCACTAATTACATTCGTAATTACATCAATATGCATTACTCAGAAGATGGTAAAATTTGTAGGTCAATCCTTCTGGGTTATAAAATGTAGAACAAAGTAAATACAATAAAAATTGTATTCAAATGTGCGAATACTCAGTATTTTTCTATATATACTAGAACAAAGATTGGTATAATCATGTCAAATTTTAGATCACTAGATCCAACCATTTCCACAATTTCTAACGTACTGACCGACAGACAGACACATGAGTGAAGGTAAAAGAACCTTTTGCCTTGATCGAGGGAGGACAGTTAGTAAAATGGACGCCACAAAAAAGTACCTGCATGTTTACTGAATGCAACACTTAAGATTAGGGTTGTACATCGAAGGCAAAACATCGATGTTTAACATCGGCACCTTACTATCGATGTTGAAAAAACATCGAAGGAAAAACATCGATGTTTCCGATACATCGATGTTTTATTAATATTAATAAAAGCTATTTATTTATATTATATAGATTTTATTTAATAATGTAAAGATAAAATACGAAAAAAAGTAACTTATAATACACAAAAAGCATTTATTAGATTTTTAAATAGAAATATTCTTTTTTAATAGTAATTAATTTCACATTAACATTACCCAATATAATAATCCTAATTTGTTTCTACTATTTTTACATTTCTAAAATGAATTATTGCATTTTATTATTATACTAATATACAAGGTGTCTCAAAAGAAATTTTATATTTAGTGGATCGATTAAAAAAAAAGTAAGCCGTATATAGAAAAAATGTTTATTAATTATTAACCTACACTTTTTGGGGATTTATTTCTTAAAAATAATATCGTCTAAATGTAGACCCTCGCGTTCTCGGCTCTCATTTAATCGAATAGTAAAATTACTTATGACGTCTCGGCAGGTGGACTCAGGGATGGCTGCCATTTCGTGACGGATATTTTCTTTCAAATGCGCCAGTGAAGTCGGTTTATTGGCGTATACTTTAGATTTAAGATAACCCCATAGGAAAAAGTCCATAGGGGTTAAATCTGGACTGCGTGGAGGCCAATTTATGTCACCTCTCCGGGAGATCAATTTGCCTGAGAAAATTGCCTCTGACTGGCATCTTGGGGCTTTAATTCTTGCACCAATTGAATTTTGTAGGGGTGCAGCTTTAGGTCTTTGTGCATAATGCGATGTAATGATGATCTATGCACATTTAAAGCACTTGCGCGATTCCGAATTGAAAGGTTCGGGTCGTCACGAACAAACTGATTAACATTCTCCACGTTTTCTACCGTTCTTGATGACCTAGGTCGCCCGGATTTTGATTTATCCAGCGTTGTACCAGTCTCTTCAAACTTTTTAACCCAATGTCGAATGAGAGGAATGCTTGGCGCATCATTTAAGTGGCGAAAACCTCGAATACTGCAGAATTTTCTACGCGCTACAGTCGCCGAATCACCGTTTTTGTAAAACTCTCGCACGCATAACACGCGGTCTGCTCCCGAGAAACGCTCCATAGCGACTAAATTCCCAAGAGCCAGGCTACCGATTGACATAACCTCCGCGCCCCTCGGATACGTTGCGTTCACGCAATAAGCTAAATAAATATAAAATTTCTTTTGAGACACCTTGTAGTAGTCTTAATGTTAATTTTATATTATTTAATATAAAAATAACATACTATCATACACTTTTTTTTCACTTTTTTAAGTTGAAATACACATTAAATTTTTTCTAAAACTAACATAGCAATCCTAATATTAATTTTACACTAACATTACAATATAATAATCCTAATAATAGTTAAAATTAATACATAAATTATAATTATATTTCCCAATACGGTAATTCCAGGGATTGGAGGAATAACAACTGGGAAAGTGTTAAGAAGACTCAAAAAGCAACAAGTTTGTTAGCGTCGTTGGTCGTTGCATTGTTTGCAAAAATTAGTTAAAAATTAGTAAAAA
This sequence comes from Liopterus haemorrhoidalis, assembly GCA_963971575.1. Classification (NCBI taxonomy): domain Eukaryota; kingdom Metazoa; phylum Arthropoda; class Insecta; order Coleoptera; family Dytiscidae; genus Liopterus; species Liopterus haemorrhoidalis. The sequence goes on along the minus strand of OZ020612.1, from coordinate 16,967,553 downwards.
AGTTTCTTCTTATTTTTTTCTTATTCTGCTAACTGCTAAAAAGAATAAGAACTAACACTATTAGTATTGTTATATCACAATAGATGGCGCTTATATTTTGTGTACTAATAATAATAAAAATTAAAATTTTAAGATTCCAGCGCTCTAGCAGTAGTTTCCGAATTTCAAAGTTTAAACATCGACATCGGTAGTAGACATCGATGTTTTATCGATACTATCGCCATCTGACCATCGATGGTAAAAACATCGATGTTTTTAAAACAAACATCGATGATTTTAAAACAAACATCGATGTTTTCGATACATCGATAAATTTTTCCCATCCCTACTTAAGATTCATGAAAACGCGATTCATAAAACGTGTAAGAGAAAATTTAGTGAAATAAGCAAGTAATATTCATTACGATATAGTAGAAAAACCATTACAAACTTACAACATATTACAACTGTAAGATAATCACAACCAATTATTATTAAGGCACTTGGGAATATAATGTTAATATTATAATGATAATAATCATCAGTAGTACAGTCTGCACAACTAATGATTATTCCAGTGATCATGATGACAGCAAAACCATAGTTTTATTTTATTAAAAAATTCGACCGTGTACATAACCGATTTTAATCGTACACGCTAACTACTTCACAAAATGAAATTCTCAGTTGTTAAAAAAGCAAACATGAAACACCTACGTTGAATTAAAATTAAAATATCTCTACTAAATATTCTTTTTCTGCACTCGCATTTTTAATGTTTCCTTTTTAAATGTTTACGTTATTTTTCTGCGTCATCATCAACACTTTGTGTTTTGTTTTAACGCAAAAGTTTTAAAATCCTTTTGTGACCACACGGTTTATTTGGCTTTGCAGCTGTAAAGTTGCTGGTACAAGGGTGTTTTTGTTTTGTTGGGTTGGCAGGAATAGGTTACTTTTTACATTTTGGAGTGGAATAAATCTGCAGGGAATGTTACTTTTTGCGGATGTTAGCAGTGGCGTGCAGAGGGTTGAACAGCAGGAAGTGCTATAAATTATTACAGAACTCTTGAAAATGTACACTTTAGAACAGAGTTTCGACATTACACTAAGTTTGTTTAAGATTGAGATGCCGCCCAGGTATTGATACGTACTTGTGTTGGAAAGAAGTATCGATATTACTCAGTTTGTTGGAAGGAATGGAAATTAGATATGGCTTCAAAATGATTTACATTATTGACCAACATGACAAGGGATCATCTGTGATAACCTCATATATATCTTCCTTCTCCATGATTTATTTACAAACATTAACGTATATGATTTATTTGATACTTTTACTATCAGAGTACGGTCTTCATTTTATTTGAGAAAATTTTCAAAAATATAGATTTGTTTGCTCAGAAACAATGTTATAATTTTGCTGTATTTTTTAACAAAAATAGGCTTAAAACCTTTCGTTCCCAAAACCTATTATCCAGAAAGGCTGGTTTAAAAATCTAAAATGAGTAATGCACATTATTGCGAACAGGTAGAACGTTAGAAATTTTTGTTTAGATTATGTTTTTGAAAGATGATTTTTTTTTTAACGAATCGAATTTTATGTATTACTAACTGAGTTACCCGTGCTTTGTTACAGTATTTAACTATTTTAACTAAGCTTCATTGTTTAAATTTTATAAAGATATCGATAAGTCTACAAAAAACTGTTAGATCAGCGGAAAATCATTTTCTATCGAAGAAAAAATACTAATTTAATCCTTTAGGGATAAAATTTGAAAAAACGGTCAAATCTCTTTCGAAAGATTTTAAAAACACAAATATATGCCAAAAAAAGATGTTGCAACTCAACAAACACAAGAGATAAAACTGGTTTTATAATTCACCCCGAATCTTGATTCACCCTCATTGGAGTTGATTAGGACAAAATCATGTATTATATTTTTATACACGTATATGGGTAACTCTTGTAATCAAAAGCCAAGTCGATGTACTATCGAGTTTAAAAGATATTGAGGAATCCATGAACAAATATTTTACCCCTTTTCAAAAATCTTCTCTTAGAGGATGCTTATGTTATGGAAGGAATATAAAGAATTTCATGTTTCTAGATCCAGGTATTTGGGCTGGGTATAGATGAGTGTGTCAATTAGTCAGGATATTTTTTTATAACATAAGATAGATACAGAGAAAGCTTGTGGCTGCAAGCGTTAGATCGTTATGCTGTTTATCGCTAAACAAGGGCATGGACGTAAGTTCATTCCTGCTTCTGTCAGATAATTTGTGTAAAAAATATTTATACATATTAGTTATTTTGCTTAAGTTAGTTTTACACAGTTCAATTAATTGATCAACAAATTGATCAAGTTTTTTGTCAATTAATTGAAAAATTTATTGGTAACCTTGGGAACAAAAACATCACTTTACACACATCAATTTATTTATCAATTTTTTTGAAAATTTTTCCATTACCATCTGTAAAACATGTTGACATATTTATCAAAATGAAAATATTGAAAAAATCTTCACAAAATTACGAACTCTGAACAAAAACAAAAGAAATAACCTAGATGATGATAAATTAGAACGTTTGAGATAATGTCAAATTTGAAACCGAAACACAAATAAGAGTATGTTTTGAGGTTATGCTACAACTAAACAGTTGGCAATATCTTAACAGATAAAAATATACCTAGAATTCCATAAAAAATTTAATGAAAAATTGACGAAAAATAGAACTTGTTCTATTTTCAAAATAAATTGATCAATTTTTTTGTCAATTAATTGATCAATTAATTGACGAAGTTTTTACGCTTTACACACATCAATTAATTGAATGTCAACTTTTTCAATTAATTGAATCGTGTAAAACCCACTTTAGTTTACTGTTCGCAACCGGCTATAAACTGTCTGTACCTTTCTGTGTACGCTAAAAAATGGGCGAAATACTAACATTATTACTCCTGAATGTACACAGATTGAAAATATAGTCATGAAACCTAGTAACAGGAGCCCTAGAGTCACCTCGGCTGTCCTGCCAATGATGATGTAGATAGATGCAAAATAGGCTTTTATTTAGATGGATTGAAAAAAATATATATTTTTTAAATTCAATGCAATTAAATGAAAGAATTTAGGCTGCAAAAATAGTGATTCTTCATGCGTATATGGCAAAAGATATTGGTTCCAGAAATCCATTTTGTTGGCTTCTTCTACATACTCAACGCCTAGGCAATTATTATTTTTTAACCAGTTCTTTTCACAATGTTATTGATATACTGCTAGAAACTGGATTATTACTGTATAAATAGTATTGGTAGAAATATGCATTATTGTCAAAACGTAGCATTATTATGATATTGTTACGAAAAACGATGTGTAAACGCCTACTATAGTCGGATTGCTGATAAGTGACTGTTCGTTGCTACAAGTATCGATATTCAGTACTATATGCTTTATCTGTTTATATCATTATAATTATTTGCATACCCATAGTAACGTATAGTGACCCAAGTTGACAACTTTCAAAATTATTTGAATGAAAAACAAAGCATTAGAAAGAAACGGCATGATTCGCAGATATCTTTACTAATTAGAGCGCGAAAATAAATTTACAGCAGTACTCAAACAAACAAAATTATTAATTTTAAGGTAATAATTATAAATAAGGAAAAATTTATACTCATACGTAAATTTTGGATTATAATTTGTTGTTTATTCCAGCAGATTTAAAATTAAAGTTTGCGAATTTAATAATTGGCTGCAAGCCAAATTTTAATTAATATTTATTACCAGACACTGACAGTTAAGACAAAAAACAAAAAACATTTTTAAAATCGCTGAAAAATGGTAACTAGATTATTATATGAATGCACTTCTTGATACATACATGTAACAGTCACCTATCAGCAATCCGACTATAATTGATTTTGCTAAATAGTGCTGATAAGTTCATAAGAACTAGCCGCTGCTGTGCGATAAGGAATAGTGGATCTTTTACCGTACGCCTTGGAATATCTACCGCCAGTATTTGTGCTGTAAATGGGATGAATAAATAAAGTTATAATTGAACGTATTGAATAGTTGATAGTTTTACTTGGTGAAACTCGAATATAGGTAAACGGTTTTACATAATATACTTGATATGCATTGTAGCTTTTATAATGGTATTACATACTGAAACTGTAGTCAGCATGTTTAATACAACAATTTGTGAAACTATACAAAGTTCATCATTTAAAAAACCGTTACAGATACATTTTTTTTACAATCCTTGACTAATATTTCATACAAAATAAATAAACAAACAATGAATCACATATCACAAATGAGGCAATTAACAAATTTAAGCAAATTTAATACAGACACATACAATAAATAAAATAAGTTAAACAAATTAAACAAGTGAGCCAAATGAACATATCGAAATAAGATAAATTAAATAGATAACATAAATAAGATAAATGAAACAAGTAGAATAGATAAAATAAACAAAATAAAATAAGTAAATAAATAAATAGAATTAAAATTAAAAATTATCCCTTTATCTTACTTTACTTTATCTACCCCAAATTTTGGAATAGCGGGTTCGATTTCTTTCCTTCATTTTAAGACCTTCTTCACCCAGTCTATCCCTCCGCCAGTATTGTCCAGTATTTTCTCCAAAGGAAGAGTTTCTTCTCCTATTTCACGACAGTTTGTCAGATGTTCAATTGTTTCTGCCTATTCTCTACATGTTCTGTATTCCTTTTCTTCTTCTGTCCTCCAGTATTGGTTCGCTGCCGCCTCGTTTCCACATCTAAACCGTGCTATCATCTTTTGTTTTTTGTTCATGTCTGTGAGGTACCTTGGGATTGATTGTGTCTAGATTTTTTGGTAAATCATACTGTACCTTGATCTGTCGATTCTGTTTCGCCGTTCTTGATTTTGTACCTCTTTGTCCCTCCCCATCAATATGGGAGCGAGATCCTCTCCTGCTTCCTGCTTCCTACTTGTCACTTCTGTTCCATAGTCATTTCTTTTGTAGAATAATCTCCTTTCATTTCCCCAAGTTATTTGTTTGTTACTTCATTTTTTTCAGCCTTCTATAGAATCTTATTCCTATTCGATATTACTTTTTGTTCATACTTCACCGCCCGGAGACCAGTTATTATTCTCAATTTATCCCTCTTTGTTTCTTCCAGTACGATATAGCTCGGTGTTGGTTTGTCTTACAGTAATGTCCTTTTGATGTACATTTCTACTTCTTCCCATTCTCGCCATCCCCAGATCTCCGAACCATTGAGCAGGATTCCTAGTATAAGAGCATCAAACAGGAACATTCTCTTTCTAAAGTCATCTTTAAATTTCCTCTCTCTGATACTCCAAACTTGTCCCATTGCGTTTCTCGCCTTTTTTATTCTCGCCTTGATATGGTTCGCATTTCCATTATTTTTTTGAAATATATATACTAAGTATTTGACTTCCTTTACTAGCTTCAGTTCTTGATTATTCCATTTCCAGTGTTCTTTTTTCTCTTTCCCTCTTCCTTTTCTAAATTCTACTATTTTTGATTTGTCCAAACTTAATTTAATTTTCTTCTTTTCAAGATAAGTTTCCAACCGCCTCGACATCTCTTTCTCGTTTACCTTATAATTGAACATTATTTTTGTGAATAATTATTCAATATCGAACAATAGATATAATTTAGACCAGCCCGTTAGCAGAAAGCTGAATCTTGAACAGCAGAGTATTGCTATTATATTGGTGCGCCACTGAGCTATTGCAGTAATAGAATGGTTGAATATACATTGCTGTCTGACCAAAAGGAAACTGTTATTCTCTGGATTTTATATTTGAAATCCATCTCACGTATTGATTTATTGTAAGTTATCAAAATTTTATAGTTTTTCATTCTTTTTCTTATTGTATGTATTAATATTATAAAGGTCTATAACCGATAAGGGAAGAAAAGTTGAAACATTGAGTACAACATTTTTATTACATGAGATACGTGCCTCGTTTGACATCAATATGTACACCAAGGTGAACTTTTGTGTGCGGATATTCGGGAATATATTCTTCTTTCACAGAACGTACAAAAGAAATTTGTACGTGTAAGGGACAAATGGTTGATATTTTTCCAACAGTTCACAGTTGAAGTCTATTTTTACTTAAATAATAAAAGTGGGTATTAATTCATTTTATTATTAATGTGATAACGATCTTAATGGTACGTATAATTTCTGGAGATAATAAGTTTCTTATACAAAACTTATTATCTGAAATAAAATTACTAACAATCTATACCTTAAAATATGCAGATAATTTTACCGACCGCCAACATATATAAGGGAGGTATTGTGATCATACCGATTTTGACATTTCGAGATTTCTATGGATATCCACGAATTGAGGTCCCTACATAACGTTTTGACTATTTTTAGCATGATGTCTGTCAGTCTGTCTATTAGTCTGTCTGTCTGTCTGTCTGTCTGTCCGTCTGTCTGTGTACACGTGCAGAGCAAATTTGGCTAAAAGGATTTTTATGAAATTTCATATTTGAGCTTCTGACATCAATGGCACGAGTTGACCAACTTTTGGTAAAATTCGGTTGACTAGAAATGGGAGTTTACTCGTGTCGATTTTAAGATTTTTGCGAATATTTAGCAACAAAAATATTTAGAAAAAAATATTTATCAAAAGTTGCTATAAATGCATAACTAACAACTTTCATTTGATACATTTTTTGATAAAATGAAAAAATTTTGAAAAATGTTCGAAATTATTTCTGATCATCTATTTTTTCATACTTATATGTAACGTTTCCACGGTAATGGTAAATAATATCTCTGTTAGAAAATATTGGGCCAAGTTATTTCTACTCTGCTGTTAGAATGTATTTTATACAAGTACTTTGTGATGGCGGTTAAAAATTTTCGCTTAATAACTTAATAATAGACATCAAACAACAATGTTCTGTTATTTTAAAAATATATTTGCGGCTGTTAACTAATTTTTTCGACATTATTGTTTATAGTTTAGAACCGGGATCGGTAATCGGCGGCCCGTCGAACCTTTTTATGAGGCCCAACAATAAGAAATTATAATGTTACTTTTTCTTATCCGCGTAGCCAACACATTGCTGCTTTAAGCTTCTCACACACTAGGCGTATTTATGGAGACGTAAATACGTATAAAATGGCGTAAACAAGAACTTAAGATCGTAAAAAATAGATATTAAGGAAATATGGCCCGACAAAAAAATGCGACCAAATGCAACATGCAACGTAAAAATAAAAGTGTTCTTTACGAAAATTAAATTATATCTACTGGCAACACCTATATTGAGAACTGCGGCTTCAAGATGACGGAGAAAAAAGGCCATCAAGTATAATAATTATAACTAAGTTTCATGATAGAATTAAATAGATGAACATATTTGTACAATGAAGCTTTTTATATAATTTTTATCTTTTATTGTTTTGTTTTTTTTTTTTTTTTTCTAAATACTTAATTAATTAATTAATTTATTTAACATTTTAAGAACACAAACAGCAGAGTTCAAGAATTTTTTAACCATTACGTGCGTAAAATTTACATATTACAAGATACTACAAAACTGTAATATTTATATTTAATTCCCATGCAGCATATATATATATATATATATATATATATATATATACAGTCGATTCCGCTTAATCAGGACACCGGTTAATCGAGACAGCCGCTTATTAGGGACAAATCCTAAAGAACGGAAACAACACCGAGGAAATATCGTAAATTTACGTCGCTTTTTCGGGACAATATTCCGTTTAATCGGGACAGTAATCGTGTGAATTCGCGTGGCGCCGGGTATTTATGTTGGAGTGGGGATTCACTTTGACATCATTATGTATAAGCGTGGTTTTTGTGGTCGAGTTAACGTAAATTTAGTGTAGTGACTCACTGACATAACCCTTACCGGGATGCCAAGAAAGGATTTGACACATTTGAAAGCATTTGATGTAGTACATATATAAGTTTTTAATATATATGTATACCTACGTATAGTTTTGTGACTTGTTTTATTTTTCTGCAATTTATCAAATAAAATACTTATAAAAAAACACTAATCTTTCAATTTTTGTGAAACTTCGTATAATTGGGCCAGCCGCTTTTGTATTATCCAATGTAATTTTAAATGGGAATAAATTAAATTAAATTAAAATTTGCCACATCGCACGCAAATATGCATTGATTTGTTTATAATATGACAGCTATAGTCGGATTGCTGATAGGTGACTGTTACATGTACGTTTCAAGTAGTGCATTCATATAATAATCTAGTTACCATTTTTCAGCGATTTTAAAAATGTTTTTTGTTTTTTGTTCTAACTGTCAGCGTCTGGTAATAAATATTAATTAAAATATGGCTTGCGGCCAATTATTAAATTCACAAACATTAATTTTAAATCTGCTGGAATAAACAACAAATTATAATCCTAAATTTACGTAAGAGTATAAATTTTTCCTTATTTATAATTATTACCTTAAAATTAATAATTTTGTTTGTTTGAGTACTGCTGTAAATTTATTTTCGCGCTCTGATTAGTAAAGACATCTACGAATTATGCTATTTCTTTTTAATACTTTGTTTTTTATTCAAATAATTTTGAAGGTTAGTTGTCAACTTGCGTCACTATACGTTACTATGGGTATGCAAATAATTTTAATGATATAGACAGAGAAAGCATATAGTATTGAATGTCGATACTTATAGCAACGAACAGTCACTTATCAGCAATCCGACTATATGAAGCAATTTGTTTATTTACAATTTCATAATATTTTTTGACAATTAAAAATATCCTAGTAGATGGATAAAAATACGTTTCAAATTTTGATGTGTAGATTGCCGTTAATTTTATTTCAGATTGCTAGTTTAGTATAAGAAATTAGTGAAAACTATACAATTTTACTTCCCCTTATATGCACGCTGTCTATATCAGTGGATTTGAGGTGCGCACCCAAGGTGAGGGGGAGGCTGATAGCCTTGATCCCCCAAAGCTCCAAAAACACGTAGTTTTTACGTGTTTTTGTCAATATATAAGTGATGAGCCCCCCCAAGAGCTGCAAAAATATGTGGTTGTTATGCGTTTTTGTCAAAATACAAGCGACGACCTTTTTTTTAGGTCATCACTTGTATTTTCGAAGCGAGGAACTTGTTTTTGCTAGGTCATCATTTGTATTTTAGAAGTGAGGAGGTTTTTAGGTTATCACTTTTATGAGAAACTTTTTAATAATTTTAATAATTTCGTCGAGCCCCCCCATTGAAAAATTACGGGGTGCGCGCCTATTGGATTTCTACATTTTTCAATCCAACACACTTTCGAATAACCAAACAATTGGTGGTACATTACGTACAAGTGAAATATGAAAATGTATTTTTATATACAATGTCTTGCCATATTAAGGTCAGGGTTCATTAGATGCACCTTGATTATCATAGAATAAAATTCAAGTTATAATGTCTTAATCTGTCGACCTTTATTTAAATTGTATTCATTATGCTTTGTTTATTTTTCCTCGAAACACAAATATCGTGTTTTTTTTACGGGTATTATAATTATGTATGTATCTGTACCTATTTACGGAGTTAAAACACGAGGGTAATAGCTGGTGATCTAGCTTATAAACAAAAACTAGTACATTGAATTCAGTTTCCTTTCTGACAAACTAGTTCAAGACAGTTAACATCAGAGCCGCAGTAAGGGGGCGGGGCGGATGGGGCGACGGCCCCTAGCGCACTAAGGAAAAGGGTGCCGACGAGCTTGACTAAGGGGTGCCACATTGCGAAGGTGAGGGCCTTTTTTTTGCTCATCACTTGGATTTTGGGAGGTGAGGACCACCTTTTTTTGCCAAGGACGCCAAAACACAGTTTTGCTCCTAGCGCAAGTTTTCCTTACTGCGGCTCTGGTTAACATAACTTTAATATGTGTATATTTGGAAGATTTGATGTCAAATAGGATTTTATTTCCTCGATATTTTACACTAATCTATGATGATAACGTGAAAATATATTCCTTAAATATTATATATTAATACGTCTTTACATTCCTTGAGACTTAAATAACTAGTATAAATAGAAAAAATAAAATAAAATTAAGCGCCATTAAGCGTGTAGCAAATAGCCATCGTTGTAGTGTTCCAAAAATTTCAACTAACTCCATTAAGCGTATATGTATATGATTCACAACATTTTGAGAAACTCCGTTAAACATTATCATAACTACCCTTCTCCTATGTTATCAACAACATTTACTATTCTAGAAATTTCCGTTCAACTCCCCTAATTAATATACTAATTAAAATATTCAGTAAGGTCATAAATGTTAAAACAACAGCAAGTGAATGTGCGATGTGCGTGTGCGTGTATGTAACAATTATGAAACAGATGTGTATAATTTGTTGGACAATGTTATGGCACTTGTTCTTAAAATATCCTGAAAATACAGCGCAGAATCAGAATTATTGAGCTTTTCACTTTCATTCTCTATATACAAACTTATATTTCATTAATAATTAATAGAAATACTTCTAGATATATAGTGAAAAAATCTTATATAGTTTGTACTATCAGTTTCACTTTTGCTGATTGAAGCAATTAATTATTCAAACTAGGAAGACGCATATTTCCGATAAAATGTTTTATGTTCAAATTAAAAGAATTAAAATTAAATAGGTTACAATCACCTGTTGATTTCTACATATTTTGCACACCATAGCTTACGACATATTTAAGTAGTTTTGATCACTTTTCCAATAATAAGTCAAAGAGCTTGTAATTATTCTTGTTTGGTTTTTAAGACTCAAAACATTCCTGCTCAAATTTGCTATGAATATGAATTTTATTTCTTCGTCATGATGAAGAAATAAAATATTTCGAAACTGGTCAGCTAGATCTATGTAGTTGTATCATTTATGTCCGCAACCCGTACAACCTTCTCCACATACAGCCGGACAGACCTCTCGTGGCCGGGCGGAGCTTAATATGCGCACAGAGAGAGCACTATGAAAGACAGAGACAGATACAGAGAACAGTCTGAGAAACAAGTTCACCTTCTTACACGTATACATTATACTTATCAGTTAGATACATCTACAAACACAAGTTCCTCTCATCACAGTCGAACAACAAAACTAAAGAAACGCAGCTGCTTGATTTAAGTGATTACTGCATTTGACGTTCACTTTGTCGACTTGTTTATAGGCCAGAGCATCCCCGTCCCGCGTCTTTTTCCAAACTCCAGCAATTTCAAGTAGATTGTAAATAATAAAGGCTTACAAAAATCAAGAACATTGCTAATTATTTCTGAACTTTGACTATTAATAGCACGTCCACCTAGTTTGCTTTTTGTCTCCATGATTTTAAATATTTAATATATTTTGAATGTTGCGCTTATGCACTTGACTGTAATTGTGTGTGTAGGAAATAATGCAATTCGCCAAAGTTATAATCCCCGCTATAAATTTCACGCGCATGTTTCACGCCTGGGCACGAGAGATCTGTCCGGCTGTATATTCACTTACTAACCAACTCCACATAGTAATGAATGTCAAAACATTCAAATGAAGTTAGTTGCACTGCAAAAAAAAAAAAACCTTCCGTCTGACCGGAGAGCTGAGTACGTGCCATGAGGGTTTAAAAAGTAAAAGTAAAAATGAAAAATTGGAAAACGTGGCAATTAATTACAAAAAGAAAAGTTCCGTATAACTCGGTCTGCAATCTAGATTTGAGAGCACAAAATAAATTTAAAATTAATAGTTCACTAAAACTGTTACTGTTTATTGTATATTTCTGGATCCACTTGTTATACGAGGTCTGTTCAAAAAGTATCGCGAATTTTGTGTTTTTTCAAAAATTATTTATTTATTCATGAATATCTATTTTGTCCCCTTCAAAGTAATCCCCACCAGATATTATACACTTGTGCCAACGTTTTTTCCAAACCTCGAAACACTTGAAAATATCATTTTTTGTGATCTTGTTCAGCTCCTCCTTCGATACCGTCTTTATCTCCTCACTCGTAGCGTAGCGTCGTTCTTTTAGGGGCCTCTTCAGTTTCGGGAACAAGAAAAAGTCACAGGGGGCCTGATCTGGGGAATACGGTGGCTGCGGCATTATTAGTGTGTTGTTTTTGGCCAAAACTTCGCGCACAAGCAACGATGTGTGGGCAGGGGCGTTATCGTGGCGTTGTCGTTGCTTCGGTCCAAGGTAGCTTCACCATATGCCACAGTCAACATTCGGAATGCGTCCGCGCACTTAATTTTGTTTTTCACACAAAATTTGATACAGATTCTTTGATCCATTTTTTGGTATAGGCAAAAAGACGAGCCAAAACACGTGCAAGCAAAGCAACTGTCAAAAATTAACTGAACATTCAAAATGGCCGAACATGAGTACCAACATTACGCCACAAAAAAAATCGAAAATCGAATATACGTAACCCACGGAAATTCAAAATTCGCGATACTTTTTGAACAGACCTCGTATATCCAAATTACATTTGGCTTCACTCCATAAATTAAATAAATAACAATAATAATTACACTTTATTCCAAAAGATAATAAAAATTTATGTCACTTTGTTATAAAAGATAAATTATTATGCAGAAGACGTAAAACTAAAACCTGGCAGTGATGTCCTATTGAAAATTCAAAAAGTTCGGAACATATAACCTTCCTTATAGTACGTAATCCTTAGCAATTTTGTGACACATGCCATGGAAATGATAAGGAAAGTAGCTTAGAGTATTTTCTTATCTGGACTATATGGCTCATATCACACATCACTTTTATCCTCAGTCCTCACTGTCATTGTCAATCTTATCCTACAGCTACATGAAGGCAGCTTTAACAGTGACCTTCAAGCTCTCATAAATTCTTCAGAAAAAAAGGAAAAACTCCCAGCGTGTAAAGTAGAACCACATTAATATAAACTGCTACTTTAAAACTAGTTAAAACTTGCACTAAATGTGAAGTGAGAATGTACATTTGGCTCGATCTAGTCTAATTTTTGTAGTGTTTATAGTTCCCGAGAAAGAAATTTAGGTTCATTTGTCAAATTTATAAACCGCACGTGAGTGGCAAAGTGTTAGAGGATGCAATTTTATTTATAAATTCGGTGAAATCTTTAACTTAAACGGTTAGTCGTTATCTGCTTTCTGTAATGAACTACATTATAAAAAAATCTTCAATTGAAAACAATAGTTTGATTTCAGTAATATATTCTTTACTGGATACGTATTTCAGATATTATGCCATTCTTAAGACTATAACTAATTAAAGAGATCTTTATATACTAAGTCTATACAGAGGTATAATTGTATTTTGTGGGTTGACAGATAAAGTAACAATTAGACCCCTATTATAGGACTGTTTTATAACTACCTCCTCTTTCATTATGGAAATTCCTGAATATAAATGTTTTTGAATTTTCAAAATATTCTAATGGCCGTTTGCTAAAGGAGGAGTTAAATGTTTTAACACGAGTTATCCCTAACTCAAGTTAAATGATATGTTGTATATTACTACATTATAGGGCACTTCTTACAACTGACTGGAATGCGGAACTAACAAACCACAATACCGAAAATGCTGATGCAGGAGTTTATTGCATAATTTATACAATACTTGATGATTGCGTGCCAAAAACCAGGTCGCTGTCAACATCAAAATAAGACACCTAGATTACCTAAAAGAATGTGAGTCCAACATCTCCACAAACCCAAACCAGTTTTGGTCGTACTATCAACACACTAAAACCAAGATCCTCTATAGGGGAAGACCTTATTCCTAATATATAAGCCTGTGCACATGCCCTAGTGAAACCATTGCATAATTTATTCAATATATGTATATTACTATATAATAACATGTAATTAACATCATTGAGTCTGTTAATTTGTTCATTATTCTGTCCAGACATTGCGACAAGCTTCAGCTTAGTGATGCTGGACAGAATGATAAAAATAGTATATATAAATAAAATTGTCAATAAGTATAAAAATTAGGTCTAAGAAATTATAATAGGTTTTGGAAATAAAATTTCTTATTTACATTTATAACATAGGTCAATGTAAAAAATGTAAATAAAGTTATTATTATTATTATTATATTGTTTTGACTCGAGTTAGGCAAAACTCAAATTAAAATATGAAACTCGTTCTTAAGCAAGGGGTCCTAAGAGAGTTAGTTTTTGGTTATTGTTATTTATATGAATTACCGAGCAATCATCTGTGTTACATTTGTGGTTGTCGTTAATAAAATTTTACTAGAGTTCAAATGTTCCTTGAACCTAATCATAAATTTCCTTTGAATTTTCCCGATATAAATCTGGTCACAATCTTTGTATTTATTTTATAAATGCCACAAAAAATTCTTGAGAATGTCATCAAGGCAAGGTTCAAATGAACATATGGGTATCCGGAAAGTTCACCACTCATAATTCACCGAGGAATATTCAGCGCTGGGAAAATTCACCGTGCACAATTCACCGAGGAAAGTTTATCGCCCACAATTCACCGCAGAAAGTTCGCTACTAGGACCGATATCGATATCGATATCAATCGATTTTGAGAAAGCTATGACATGTACATGTAAAAAAGAGTTCCCAGATGCAAAACTTCGAGAATGTTTCTTTCATTTTATGCAATACATTTATCGGTCTATTCAGACCGATAGGATCAGCGGATTGGAGCAACAATACGAAACCGACACAAATTTTGCGTTGAATCTAAGAATGTTGTCAGCTCTTGCTTTTGTTGCGGTAAACAGTGTACTAGATGCTTTGAATTATTGTGCGAAAGTGAGATTTTCCCTCAGAGAGAACAAGTTCAAGAAGTCATCAACTACTTCAAAGATACGTGGGGAAGAATTGGGCGTCCACGAAGAAGGACGGAGTTACGACGGAATTCACTATTTCTACATGAAATGTGGAATCTCTATGAAACCGCTTTGTATGGTTTGCCCAAAACAAACAACACTGTGGAAGGTTGGCACAGAGGCTTCGAAGAGCAAGTATCAGCTCATCATCCAAAATGAAGTGCGTTTTAACAATAAGTCGGCAAGAACCACAGAAGCAAAAAACGTCTTCACTTCGAAAATACAAACGAAGACGGTCCTCGATTTTAAACTTCAAGTGACCAAAAACACACGATGGCACCCATCATTAGACCTCGCGCCCCTGGCTCTTGCCCCGATGCCATAGCGTTGCTACAGGACACCGATAAATAACACCACAAGTATTACCTTGCACCCTTAATACAGTTTAAGTAGCTCAAAAATTATCCATGTATTTGGTCCTCTCTTCATTCTCTTGTCAGATCATTATTAATGTTTTCTGACTTCACCCTTTAGGTTCGAAGATAATAGTTAGATTTAAGAAGAATTATTTTTACTATTTTTATATATTTATGTATAGTTATAGGTATATGAAAAAATGTGTATGAGAAATGAAATTTTGTTATTCAATTAAGTTATATTCATTTTCTTTCGAGTATTTCTAGAAATTAAATTTGAATTACGGTTCATAAATTCAAAGGACATCCATTGTTTAAATTCAATTCTTTTTAATTATATTTATTAATTTCTTTTCTTTACTTCAACTTAATAAAAATATTTTATTATATACAATTTGATTTGAAATGCAATTTAATAAAAAATAATAATAATAATATAAATTTATTACACACAAAATTATATAAGCCAAATTTTAAAATTGCTAATTAATTTTGAACAACTCTATTAATCGCTTAAAAAATAATTCAAATACAGCTTGAGTACTGTTTCGAAACTGTCGTTGTTCTTCCTTTTTGGAAAAATTTCGGATAGAACATGTGTTATTAGTATCCCGGTACATTATTAATTTACATTATTTACGTATCTATAATACTATTTATATACAAAATATTACAATAAATTTGCTTATATTAATAAACGACTTGTATCCTTCAAGTGTTTAATGAGGCGTCCAAGTCATTTGATAGTGTCTTTTTATTATTCTTTATTTATTTCCCCAATGGATTTATTTTTTATTTTATTTCTTTGTTCTTCCTCCAGTGTCTCTCTCTTTCTTCCTATTCTCCTTCCGGCTTCCTTCTCCTATCTCCTTCCTGCTTGCCTCTAGTTCTCTCGCCCATTTTTCTCCCTTGCCTTCCTCACTCATCAGTTACTTTATCTCTTCCTCCCAGACTGCCATCTCTCTGCATCTCTTTGCTAAACATTCCAAGGTTTCCTCTTCTTCCTTGTACATTCTACAGAACCTCTCCTCTGGCTTTGCCCAGTACCTGTTATTCCTCGCTTCGTTGCCGCATCTTAACCTCGCTATCCTTCTGACTCTACCCCCTGATCTTCCTCTTTTCCCTTTTAAGTATCTCGGTATTCCGATCACTCTTATTTCTTTATATCTTTCACAGTCAGCGATTTGTCTATTCCGTCTGCTCTTTCCTGTTCCTGTACCTCCTTATCTCTCTTTCTCAATTCTTCTACTATATCTATTGCTCCGTTTCTATTTCTTTATGCTTTTCTTATGTCCATTCCATAGCTCCAAAAGTACTCTTTTCTTGTCTCCCCATGCCGACAATTTGCCTTTTTGTTCTTCCTCAATTGATAATGTCTTTTTTAATGTTGCGGGTAAAGTGTTTAGTGGCCTTTCTCTAGTAAAGTTTGGACAGTCAATTAGTATATCTTCTACCTTCAGTTGGTCGTTGCATGTATTTCATTTTGTCTGATCTGTCTTGTTAAAAATGTATTTATGTGGTAGTGCAGTACGTCCTATTCTTAGTCTTGTTGTTACTGTACGTTCTTTTCTGTCTGTCAGTTTGTGTTATTTTAATGTCGCTTTTGATTCTCCATATTTTGTTGTAGTCTCTTGCCGCTGATTATGCCAGTCTTTTGTTGTCCTACTGAGTTTTGACGTCTGGAGTAGGGATTTTCGTTGAGTTTTAACTTGTTTGTATGGCATTTTATTAGATTCATCTGCTCGTTCTTTGCCAGAAATGCGACAGTGTGACACGATCCAGAAAATTACTGGATCTTTACCTGCCTGAATGATTTTATGTATTTTGTCTTGTGTGTTTTGTACAATAATATTTTTTGTTTACATTTGCTGCAAGCTGTCCACTGAGAGCTCTCCATTCTTGATTATTGATTTAGTGGCCTGCAGAATACTAGACATTTCAGCAATAAAATCACTAGTGACTGAAGATATTGTCATGTTTATTCTCTCGTAACCATTGCTGCCCCAATTTTGGAACCGATTTTTGAGCTATCCGTGTAAATTGTTCTAAAAGTGTGCCATGATTGTTAGAAACTTGTGCTGGTAGACTATCGAGCTGGTGTTCTCTTTGGTCAGTTGGCTAAGTTCGGTGTTAAATTTACTCGTCCCTAGTAACCACGGTGCGGTAGTACTGCAACTTTTTCGTTGGATATTTGTGAGACTCACGTTTGTTGATTGGACGAGTCTGTTTAGGTCTTGATGTAAAGGAGAATCGTTAGACCTGATTAAGTGACTGTTTATTTTTTAGAAGAAATTACAGAAGGTGGGTATATTGGGATCAGTGCACAAGTTTGCAAGGTAGGACATAGCTTGTTAGGATATCGTTGTTTGTCGTATCATCGCAGGTTCATTCTGCATATCTGCATATCATCATATAGTAGTTTGTCATATAATGTGGGTAGTGAATTTTATGTATTATATGTCAATATTTATTTTGTATTACCATTTATTTACAAAAGAATTTGGTTAATTAATGGATGATGAATAACAAGAAACATGTAATTATTGATGCATTAGTATTTGATATTCCCAATAGATGCCAATAGTATGCCAATTATAAAATAATTATTTCATACCTTTTGTTTGTTTAACATAATTCCTATTTAACAATTCATTATTCAATAACTTTACAAAGCATATGTACCGCAATTATAATCTAAATGATTTTGCTTTTAGCCATAAGCTTTAGCAATGTGTGAACTGAATTAAAAATATGCTCAAAATAATTATTTTTTAACATGTGAATTTAAATTTATTTTACATTCAGTTGGTAGCAATTATACCGGATAATTAAAAAATACAAAGTGGTGTAACGACGTTCATATTACTGCAACAAATATTTCCTGAATGAAATGGCTGTTCCAGTAAAAAATTTAATAGTTTTGCCCTATTTATTTTCAGCTTAATACAATAAAATGTCTCTATTCATTTTCTTTTATTTTGTTCTTGAATTATTTCGTTATTAAAATTTAAATTAAATTGTTATTCTGCAGCAATAAACTACAATTAATTATATCAGTTCATTAGTAAAAGAGTTTTAATAGGTTCTCACATTGGATGTGGGTGTCTTAGGGCAAGAGCCGTGTTTAAGTATGGGGCACAAGCTAAGTGAATTTTTGTAATTATATTCAGGAGATAAGGCCACTAATCGTAGTCCGGGACCGAAGCTCTAAAAGCGGTCATCATCTTCAGCCCATAAACGTCCCACAGTAATCTCACCGAGCCGTAGTTTTCACTACCGTACTGCTACTTTTTTATGTTGGGCACGAGCCTTTCACTCCGAAGAGTGAAGTTTCAGGTCTACAACAGTCTACAACTTTCTGGGAGCGGTGATATATTTATGATATGATGCTTGTTTTTTAATTTTTATTTATTTTTTATTATTTTAAACGAGGATGAGGTGAAAAGGACAAATACAAATATCCATGCCCTGGCCGGGATTCGAACCCGAGACCTTTAGCACAAGAAGATAGATAACACAAATATGTCTTGACCAAGTTTAGAAGCTGGGATCTCTTGAAGCACGATAATAGATTGTACTTGTCTGCTTGTAACTAAGCTATAACTGAAATTTTATTTTAAAACTTTATGAAATAAAATTCAGTGTGCAATCTGCAATAAAGATAATTTTTACTAATGAGCATAAAAATTTAAATTTACAAAGTAATCTACCCCGTAACCACATAAAAATTCTCTGTAAATTCGTATCCATATTCCTGAAAACGCAACGAAACGTACAGAATGAAATTATGCGTAAAACCGAATAAAAAAGCAATTTTACGATCCATACCGATTTTGGTGGCACAACAAGCTCTGCTCTCGGTTATTTTACCAATATACAATTCGTTCGATATCTCGTAATCGGATTATTGGGTCACACATATATATGGGACAACCATTGCCAGGGTTAACCAATATAGACCGCACGTGAAGAGATTTTTGCATTTTATCGGGAAGAACGTAATTTTCAAATAAAGCTGAAACAATAATGATAACTTCCTCGTGCTTGTTTAAAGGTCAATATTTTGTATTTTCTTTTGTTTCCGTACTTCATAACTTGAGGTTTTGATAATACAGTAACAAAAAAATATGAATAATAGTGGAATGTTTTTACATTCTTACTTATCCTGAATACATTTAGAAAAAAACACATACAAACACACAGTGTTGCGTCACTCCTGAATGACTAAATGAACAACTAGAATGTGGTCTAGTGCGCTAGTTCGGGTAAAGTGGGCGTAAAACAGGGGTAGAAATGGTAGAACAGAGTTTACCTTTGAGGGTGGATACGTAGCATAGAAAAGTGCCCCTTGTAAACTGCTACTGCACTAAGGGCTTGTAAAAGGCCTCAGGAGCACAAACAGGCCCCGCGTGACGTAACCAAATAATTTAATTTATAAACAATGGATAATATAGATTATAATTATATGAACTGTACGTAAATAATACATGAATTGGCGAATGTCTGTGTCTTGCAAAAGTAGCGCCAAATGGTAGGCAGAATCGTAGCAAGCAAGCGATAACAACCGAAAACAGGTGGACGGAGCATGATATTCATAGAAACTAAATTTAAACTATATCTAAAATTTACGAAGAAAGTGGCGCGAAAACACATGCATAAATAATAAATACAAAATTGTTTTCAAGGAACATATAAAATCTTGAATTTTTTGTTCAAACGGACAGTATTGTTCCATAGTTAAAACTTAGCAAAAAGGTAGTTGACCGTCAATTCTCCCAACCAGTTTGGTACCAGTTTGGTAACCAGCACCAAGCTTGGTTTGGTTAAACAAATTTCCCGCTCTCTCTCACCCTGCTCACGCCCTTCTATACCAACCTCAACGGTTTGTTTCTGAATTTAGGTTTTAATCCACAAGTCCTCCGACTTGATTTGTGGAATGTAAGGTCTTTCTATACGAGGTGTGTAAATTAAGAAATCGGACTGGCAACATAACGTTTGATTTGGCAACATTTGGGACACGGGACTTAGGGGGCGGCAGGTGAACATGTGGTACGCTTTCAGTATGAGTTTGAACCCGCTAGAGTAATTTTGTTGTCCGTAGCGATTTTTTTCGTGAAACAGTTTTTTCTAGTGCGTTCTAAAAAAGAGTGACATTCATTTCGAACAACTATCAGGTTTTGCTTCAGTCTTGCGCACAGTGCAACGGAAACTTTTGCAAAACTTTAGCAGGCCTACGGAGACATTGTTTTGTCAAGTACCCAGGTTTTTTTGGTGGTTTAAGGCATTTAAAAAAAGAAGAGAGTTGATTGAAGATGAATCACGTAGCGGAAGGCCTTGATCTTAAAGATCTGATGAAAATGTTAACAGAATCCGGGATCTTGTGCGTTCAGATCGTCGTTTGTCAGTCAGACTTATAGGCGATGAGTTGAATTTGACTCACACTACCGTTTTGACTAATCAGTTTTTATTTATTTATTTTACATCGGCCTATTTCTGCAACGAGGCTAATCGCCGATGCCAGGGGGCGAGCTCCTACACCTGGATGAAGGGTGAATGATTGTGAAATGAGAGTAATGTAAACATATTGTTCTCGCCCGAATAATATCACCGACGGAGAATCGAACTACCAACCACACAATCCGACTGTATTCACCAGTTCAAACTGCTGCGATTTAGTACGCTCGGCCACTCCGTCGGCTTTTGACTAATCAGATTTTGACTAATGAATTGGGGATGAGAAAAATCTGCGCAAAATGGTTCTATAAAACCTGGGTCCTTGACAAAACACTGTCTCCATAGGCCTGCTGAAGTTTTGCAAAAGTTTCCTTTGCACTGTGCACAAGTCGGAAGTAAAACCTGACAGCACACCGTTGTTCGAAATCAATGTTACTCATTTTTAGAACGCACTAGAAAAAACCGTTTCACGAAAAAAATCGCTAAGGACAACAAAATTACTCTAGCGAGTTCAAACTCGTACTGAAAGCGTATCAAATATTCACCTGCCGCCCTTCCAAGTCCCGCGTCCCAAATGTTGCCAGATCAAACGTTATGTTGCCATTCCGGTTACTGAATTACTTTATTTACACACCTCGTATGTGTTAGATCTTCTGCAAGATGACATCTTTTTTACCATTTTTTCTTCTTTTGTCGCATTTAGAATGACAATCATGCTCTGGGACCTTCAAAATGGAAATTAGAATTGGGACCACAGGTCCAGTTTCGATTCAACATGATGTTCAAAAGGTGACAGGTGACAACTTCTAAAAATCAATTGAAAAGTAGGAACGTATTTAAAAATCACTTGAGAACGATATGGAGCAGAAATTCAAAAAATCACTTGAAGACGGGAGCGAGTAAATTTTAAAAATGACTTGATGACGGGAGCGGATTTTTAGAATATTGCCATTCTAAAAATCATTTGAAGACGGGGAGGGGCAGTAATTTCAAAATCACTTGGGGACTCATGGTTAAAATTCACAAAATCAATCGGGAACAGGTAGGAGATAGAGGAAGCAGAAATTCAAAAAATCACTTGAGAACAGGGAACAGAAATTTCGCCGGGAGAAAAAAATTGTTACGGGTCTGACACGACCCGTAGGGTAGAAGCAAGTTTTTGGTATTCTTCATATCTTCTGACCAATCAGTATCAATTTCTAAAAGGACATTTGAAGAAGCATTTTCAGGAAAATTAATGAGGTTTGGAGCGTCTTCTTCCACTGACATAGCTACTGCTACTTGACCTACCTGGATGTATCCGAAAGTTCAACTTGTCCTATCATTATTTATTTATTTATTTATTTACTAAGGGACTCCACAGACCAGTTGTCCTTATACACATATATATACATACGTCATTTGTACAATCAACATACATTTAGTTATTATATTTATGATTATTCTTCTTCTGGATCGAGTGTAAGGTTCAAGAAGAGATTGGTTTATTAAACACAGCTTGAGGTTTTATTCCGGTATCCTCTGACTGTCTTTCTTCCGACGTCCTTTATTTATACTTCGATGGTACTCTATTGAATTGTTGTGACAAATATAAACCACGAAATGCAACGTTAATTGGATTAATAAATTCTGCTTATCAAAACGCTATGTCATGTTGCTAGTGATGCATATTTGATCTAGGTTGGATTTTACCACCTTTATTGATAATATTCTTTTACGTATTAAATCTTTCCAAGTATGTTATATATTAGTTCTTGCTAAATCTGCTATGTCCTGATTACTCTATACTTTTCTAGTTGTTGAGTATTTTTTTCTTGTATCCTTACATCCTCAACACTCTTTATTGATATCTTTTGACTTCCCAATTTTTCATTAATCTGGATGGAAACATTTGGCGTGAAAATTTGTTTCCAATTTTACGTAAATTCTCTCTGTAAATCTAATTATTGGATTGTTTACGACATCGGAGTAAACAATAGTTCATTTCTGAGCGTAAGATATTCATCAGACGACAGCTCATGCCTCCGGGACTAAAAAAACAATGTGTGGAATGGAAAAATGTGTGTGTTCGTTGTTCACTGGCCAACATGACAGGTCTGTCGTGATGTACTGCATAACTACCGAACTGTGGCTCGGTTATTTCAGAATTTTTAAACAAAGCCACTGCATCAGCGATTCTAAACATTTTTACTAGACAATCAACAGTACTTATTTAAAATGAGCTGCTTTGTATTTTTTTATGAACTCATGCAGCTATATTAGTATTCTGGCCAATTTATTTAGTTGTCTCCATGTATGTATGCAACCTTCTGGTTTCAATCACACAACTCATGTATTACTCACATTACTCTACCAAGTTTTTGAATTTCCTATAAGCTTCAAATTATATCTTCTTTAAGCTGATCTATTTAACTTTTGTGCTCCCATTGTCTGACGTATTTTTTAATTTTCGCCATTGAAGACCAGTGGCTGTTTTCAAAACACAGCTGTCCGCCACTTTATAATAAGTTAGAATAAAGTTTGCCGAACTTGAATAAAGCTCAAGGAATCCCGCAAATGGCCTAGAATTAATCAGGCAACAAGGTGTACATCTCCATTTTTCAATGGAGCATCGAAACTGGGGGAATGAGGAATGATCCCGAATCCTGTTAATTGACTAGTCGAGATTCTGTCTACGATCCTCAGATCGTCGTCAAAGAGTGTGGCGTAGGGCTGCAGAGAGATATTCCCAGTGCAACATTGTTCCAACACTTAATTATGGTGGTGGCAGTATCATGGTATGGAGAGGCATTAGTATGTAGGCCCGCACAGAGTTAATGGCTGTTAATGGGGGGACAATGACTGCTGCCAAATACATTACAGATATTCTGGAATCCAATGTGATCCCTTTTGCTCCATTTATTGGCGACGACTTTATGCTTATGGATGATAATGCCCGTCCTCACGTCGCACACATAGTTTATAATTACTTGGATGAAGTGGATATCGAACGTATGGTTTTGCCCGCACGCAGCCCAGACCTTAATCCAATCGAGCATATCTGGGATATGCTTGGGAGACAGATCCGTGCCCAAATTCCGGCTCCTGCTGACTTAAACGAGTTAAGTGAAGTCTTTGTTCAAAAATGGAACACCCTTGATCAGCAGACCATCAGAAACCTAGTTGAAGAGGTGCCAAGACATATGGAAGCTGTAATTCTAGTTCTTGGAGACAATGTATGCTATTAGTCTTTTAATTTTGTACTATATTTGTAATTTTTCACTCTTATTATGCAATACTTTTGGTTACATTCGAAATAAAAGTTATCTATCCATTAAATTTCGTTGAAATTGCTTTTTATGTAAGTCATAAATTTCCCCCAAATAAAATAGTAAGTTACTAAGTCATTAAATCCCCTCAAAAATATATATATCAAAAACAATATGGATCGAATTTTTTGTGTTTTTGTATCGAGTGTTGTGTCTGTATCAACATTGCCTAACTAGTTTACAGAAAGCTAAGTCTAATTTGATTCTCAGCAATCTGCATTCTAGCCAGATTTAATTCAATGTTGTGAAACACTGATCTGTATGCATATAGTATGTATGACGTTAATAAATGTTAAAAATTGTGCAGTAACGTAATCAATGTAGTGACAATGGCGGTACTGCAGGCTCTGAACTTTGCAGGGCAAGCGGGGAGATTAAAAATGATACATTGAAATAAAGGCAGCTCTAATTGGATTTTGATGTAACACTATTGATTATTATTTGGTTGTGATTAAATTTAAATTAGTTTCAGTTAAATATGTCCTCGACCCTACACATAATTGTTTTTTAAATAGGAGAAATTTGTTTTGGTTTAACAGTGTTTGAAATTAATTTTGTTTCTATTTAAAACTGTAAAGAATGGATAACGCATACATATATAGGGTTACATTTGAAATTCGTTCAAAATCAAATTAAAAATTAATGTCGTTGTTGAAATTTAAATTATTTTAGTTTCTGATTTTATATGAATTTTAATTTATCCCAATTTTTAATGAACACTATTAAAGATCCCTGGCTATTTTCAAAACATAGCTATCTGCCACTTTATGATAGGTTGTCTCTCCATAGCCTTCTTGTTCTTTTGATAGTTCGTTTCCCTAGGAGTCCAGTGTAAGAAAATCGAACAAATCTGCCACCATCTCGTCGCAAGACGTGGCTTGCCCCACTGCCCTTTTAGTTTGGTTAAGTGTTGTCTAAAGTCTATCTCACAGATCTTGAACCACAGCTTCTCAATTCATCCGTCCACTTTACTTTTGTTTGCCTACTTTCTTCTTACCCAAAAGTTTTTCTGGATCAGTGATATAGGAAGGGTACGGAATAAATTTGTCATCAACTCGTCGCATGACATGGCCTACCCACTACTATTTTAGTTTGGTTAGGTGCTGTCTAACACCTTTGGTACTAATCCTGAATCACAGCTTCTTAATTACATCCTTTCACCTGAGCTTTTGGCAACCTACTTTCCATTTTCCAGAAGGTTTCATTGAAAATATTTTTGCAAGGATCCTGGAATATATTATTTTTTCTGACCAATCCATTGCAGTGCCGATTTTTAAATAGTATGTCTCATTTTCTGTTTGTGTAGATCTTAATAAGTATTATACACTTAAATGTTGTAGGGGCCCTACCTCATATAAGAATGAAAATTACGGTAGGCTGATTGGTTTAGTTTAAAGTGCCCTACCGGGTGAGGCAGTCCTCCCCCGGGGAGAAAATTTTGAAAAAATGCATTATATATTTCAATTTTAAAGCTGTTTTTCATGTCAAAATAACCTAATACGCAAAACGAAATTTAAAAAAATGTTTATGAAGATTCTTCATAATCCCTCCAAGGCTGCACTTTTAGCCCAGAACATTGATCGCCAACGAATTTTATGCAAGATGATTAGAAAATGGTTCTTTGTTTTTAAGTTTTGTTGGTTAGGATATGTTAAGATAATGTTTTTTTTTTCGGTGTATTTCCATAATTGATTTTTTAATTTTTATGTGTGATCACCGATGTCTGTAATGGAAAATTTAGGAAAATTATATACATTGCGCCAGGCCACAATTTTGCTCACTAGAGAAAATTAAAGATCTACTTAAAATCACGCCGCGATCGACTGGTTGGGCAGCCCTGATACAGACTGACGTACGTGAACTTTTTGTTCCTAGATCTTTATAACAATTATATGATATTATTTTTGTTCTGGATCACTGACTGCGACGTGGATATTCAAATGAAAATCTTCTACTTGCTCTCCTAAGGGTAAAGCTCTTCGAAATATCTTGAATAACATTACTAGCTAGATCTTCTGTTAGCAGATCTCTTTAATTATTGCTAGGTCTTCCGACGGATTAACTCTTCCTCGTTACAATTCTATCCCGTTTTATTCTCCTTAGTCTTGTCCTCTGTACTTATTTGCTTCTTTCCTCTGGCTTTGAGTACAGTGCTTGAAAATATTTAATCTTGTGGTTTCTCCATTTACTATTAATTTTATTAATCAGGGGATGTGATTTTTAAAATAATATCTCATATTATTACCAGTTGGAAACGCTCTATGACATCTCAATATTATTTCGCTCAATATTAATTAATACATATCTTTTCAGGCCTTCTAACCAGTATTTTATAGGTCTTCCCTTTTTTCTTACCCTCGCGGTGTACATGATAAAACTTGTTTGGACAACCTTTCATCTCCCTTGCGTTATGACAGGACCATCGAACCTGATTTTCATCCCTTGACATACCTGCAGATTTTTTCATTTCTGTCAAACTAATCATCAATTTTATCTATTCAACAAATAAAGCACGCCCTTTTATTTGAGAGCAGCGTTCTCTATATTTATTTTTATTTCAAAAAGTAATTTTTTTACTATAATTTATAGTGTTTTTTTCATGATTTTGTTTATGTAAATTATTTAAATTAATTAAATAATAAATTATAATTAGATAGTTGTATATTGTTAATGACCATTTTTTATAAATTAATATTTTCATAGTTCATATTTTTTTAAATCATATTTTTGAACCTGCATGTGCATGTAATACATTAAAATAATTGGATTCATTTGAAATTTACTAAAAAATATATTTTTGTTGAACAATACCACAATGTAATATTGTTATTAAATGTAAAGGAAATAAAACAAGTTATTAATAATTAAATTTTCAATTTCAAAATTTATTTTATGTTGCTAATAAAAAACAACATTTTTAATTACGGTTTCACGTAATATAAAAACAATTTGAAAGATTTACTTGCGTGTATATATATTTGTATATGCATTATTTTGAACGTTTAATTGGTTATTTCAAATAAAAATTGCAATCAAGACGGCAAGGTTTTAAATTTGACTTTCATATAATATAAATTTGAATGAATATAGCGTTTATGATAATATCAATTAAAACACATATAAGCATTTATTACAACGTCTATTTACAATCTGTCACACATATATCATTATCTTATCGTTACTAACGTAACATATTACAATGGACGTCCAAGAATTAGATCTGATCCTTACATGAATATTGTTTTAAAATAGAGAAAACGGAGTCTCAGTTGTGGCAGGGGGGGGGGGGGGTACAAAAATGGCCGGGTTTGCTTCGAGCATAATGATTCTCGAGCAGTAACAGAACTTCAACAGGATTTATGAAGAGTTGTAAGGCAGGTCTTTGGTCTTAAATAGCCACACTGACTCTAGAGAGAAGAAGAGAAATCTAATACCTTACAAGAAAGAAGTAGGTGGTTTAGCTCCTACTGTCAAAAGAGCGCCTGTTAATTTGAACAAAAATAAAAGGCAAAATAACCGTTGGGGACGAGAATTAGATGCAATTTAGAGAAGCTGTAACTTAAGATCTAACGCTCTTTGAAAAGAACAATGATAACGTGAAAAATAATACAGATTATGGCAGCCAGGGAATATAAATTTAAAGGAATACGACAATCAGGGAGACCAAAGGCAGTTTTAAGACATGTGGTCAAACTAAGGGATCGGTACCCCCGCAACCACGGTTGACAAGCCATTTAGGGGCCCATCGGATTCCTAAATGACTTTTTCTGTCGCTTGGTCTGTCGGAATATCCTTTTTATTTCCAACAGGGGGCAAAAAAAATTAGGTAGCCCAAATGAAGTTAGTCCACTGCTCAAAATTAGGATTAAAGATTTTTTTTTACAATATAAAAAGTCTGTACCAATAAATGCTTAGAAATTTTGAGACGCATTTCATAGTATTAATTATTTTTACGCGTAATTGGGTCGAAACTGTTTTTTACATCTTAGTTACCATGACCGAAACAACAACTTTACGCACGTTGGGCTGTAAAAAAGACAAAATTCCTGTAATGATAATTAGCAAAGACAGTAATACTCAAATATACTATTGGCAGCTTATTATAAGTAACAATAAATTTATTTGTTAAAATTAAAAATACAATTAGAAACCATTACAAAACCACATAATAAATCCATAGCAACAGATAACTACGTTCTAAAATGTTTAAAATAAATACAAAATTAATTACCAATTGTGGATAAAATGTTGTTCGTTCTTCAGGCCAAAGTTACACCCTTGGACAAATAAAGGCCCTCTGCTAAGCGTCGGTTCTCAGCTTCGTCCGCGGGTGTAAACTTTCTCTTTTAGTCCTCTATGCGCAAATAACTATTCTAGACAATAACACAAACAATAACATAATAGGATTTCAGCAGCTAGATAGGCGTATAAAAGATAGAGAATGTAAGTTCTCCGTTTATAGACCGCCGGCCATATCTATGAAAACCACGTGGCCAGTGTGACGTTTCGGCCGTTCCTATTATCTCTGCATAAACAGGCACTCATTTAAGTATTAATTACTTGAGGTTGAGATGACCCCAAAGCTGAATGCACAATTGTGGAAGATAAATATCCGAAGGAGCTGTGGGGAATTCTAGACCAGTGTTTCTCAACAGGTGGTCCGCGGACCATCAGTGGTCCCCAGAAAAATTTTAGTGGTCCTCGAAAGTTTACATGTGTTTTTTTCAGTTTTATTTTTTATTTTTTATGCGCATTTTTCATGTAAATAATTTATATTTTGTTTATTTTCTGTAAACTTGTCTGTGGTTTCCTACAAATAAAATAAATGTATTTAGTAGCACATTGAATATATTTGTTTTCTTGCAAAAAATTAACCAACAATTATTATTAGTGGTCCTTGTTAGAAAATTATATATTATACTGGTCTGCGGTGCGTTTTTGGTTGAGTAACACTGTTCAACAGTAGAACAACAACCATATCCAGTTCGTAGACGATTCGATTTCGTCCAAAGATATCTTGGAAACTCAAATCCAGCTGATTTTATTGTAGGCTCTTTGGTAAATGGTCTTTCATAAATAAATTCCTGCCATTCTTCAGCCCAAAGGAATAAAACACCAACGAAAAATACTGTGTGAAAATTAACAATATGAAAACGAAATACATGCTAATCAATAAAATGATCGTACGGGTATTAAAGTAGGAAATATACCTACAACTATATGTTACTTTACCGATCAGTGGAAATCATGTGCTGAAATTAATTGCTGCATTACACAAGCGCAAAATGCTTCTGGCAAAATTAAGAATCTACTAACATGTAGAGACTCGACACTCAGACTACCAACGCGATTGGTTGGGTGTTATAAATTTACTATTTTCCAACACGGTGTAGAAGCATGTCTTTGCCACAAGTCGTTTGTCGTAAAATTTCTGCGTTTGATATGCGGATATTTTCATTCTATGATGGATACAATGGGCTGCACAAATGCAGATGTACACAAACAACTGAATACGGATTTGGAACTGATGTATAATATAAAAAAAAAAACTTATATACTAGCGGCGGCGAATCAACGCACTTACGTCACATGACGTAACAATCGACTGTATTGTCTGGAATCATCGTTTGTTACGTCGTATGGTGTGTTTATCGTGAGTTTATTTTATCATAGAACATAGAGGTTTCATTTCTATAACAACCGTTGATTGACAGTAATGTAAAATGCGTTTATTTTAAATAGATGTATGATTTAAAAATGTTTTAATTATTCGGGCATTATGCGTTCGGGCACCGTCGTGTTGAAATCACACTTAACCTGGAATATTTAGTGCATTTAATTTAGGTATTGCTCTATTTTCAACAAATCCAGATATTTTTGGGCAGTAAGGTTTCCGTCTATTAAAAAAAGACTAATAATATGCCTTTCTTCCAAATCAGCCCAAACGTTCAACCTTTTCTGGCCATTGTGTTCTGGTAGTATTACATAAATGAGGACTGTTGAAGCACTAGGAGAAGAATGATCATGAAATGTATCGGTGAAAAATCGGCAACTAGTTTTAAACTAAGATACCACAGTAAATGTACCTTAACATACTTTAAAGTGGTACATTTATATTGTACCACTTCACTAATTATACTTATATTTCAAAACATTTAACTGGCAAGCAAATGTTTTTTTTTTTTTTTTTTATTTATTTCACATTTATAGCCTTTGCTACAGAGGCAATTAGCCAGGACAATTCTAATTTTTCTTAATGAAAATTCCATGCCTGAACGGGATTTGAACCCGAGACCTTAGAAGCGCAGGGCACGTGTGCTGTCAATCAACGGTTGATATAGAAATGAAACGTCTATGTTCTATAATAAAATAAACTCATGGTATAGTTTCTTTTTGGCTTACATTCCCATATTGTCACATAGGTAATCCTAGGTCAGGATTACGACATCTAGACATTGTGACGGTTAGCTGTCTGATTAAAAACTATTCGTCAGCGTCTGACGTATGTGGCCTGATTACGAAAATGCAGACATCGCATTTTCATAATGAGGAAATATTTGTCATGACGAATGAATATTAGAACTGGGTTAATTTTCGTTACAAAAAGGCTGGAAGTCACAAAATATGGAAGTAGTGGAACATAGCCAACTCCGCTGCACGTATTAGTCCACAAGGTTACGACCAAGACACTGACACCAGATTCTTGTATCGAGGGTGAAGCCAAGCAAGCAGTCACCATGTGAGTGGAAGAAGACTTCTCCAGGCTCCTCGACTCCCGGATGGGTAGCCCCCGCCTCGGAGATAGGTCCAAGCCGATCCTGGCCAACACGGGGTGCACCGAAGACTTCCCCAACTCCATGGACCAATTCAAACATATATTGTAAATGTGATATACATACTTAATAAATTTCTTATGTTGAAACCAGGAGTTGTGTCTCAATCAAACCACCCACGTGACAATATTATGAGGAACGAAAAATACTAAATTCTCCAACTAATCCAAAGAAAGATGCAAAGTTCAAGATCAGTGAGGAAAAGAAAAACATCGTGGTTAACGAATCTCAATCAATAGCGCAACATAAAACTTTTTAGCGATGTTAAAAATTAAAATTGCCATGTTGTTAGCCAACCTTCGTCGCATATATAGCACTAAATAAGATATCCCTTTTCGCCTATTTAATTATATATAGGTATAGGTATTTGTACTAAAAAAAGAATGTATTGTCCAGTCCCATGAAACTTGTTTAAGTTATTTTTATCCTGCCAGATTTTGAGAACCTCAGTATGAAATATTCTCATCACAGCATGTCACATTTTGACAAAAAATAATGACACAAATTAGTCTAACGAAGATAACAAAACACAACCCCAAAAAGCGCATCAGATGAAAATTAATTTGGGACAACTGCTTTAAATCATATTTTTTGACAAAAATGTTAACGCAAACCAACATAAATTCATGAATAATTAATCACTGTCTTTATAAATAATAAATTGTGAAGTTTTCTTCTTAATTATCTCTTTAATTTGTCAACATTCAATTAAATATTACACATCCACTGTAAATCCTGCTTTCCCCAGTCGCTGTAACTCAATGGACAAAACTTCCCCTTCGAGAACCAAATTACAAAAGTTTCGAGACAATTTGTGGTGTGCAATAAATAAATTCTAAAATGAAAACTCTATATAGGGAAATTGGGATGCCAGGAAAAATGAAATCTTAAAATTATGATAATAAAAAATGAGATATGTGGTCTTTAAAAATACATTACTGTAAATCTAACAGTACTGGGTTTTAAGTAGCGTATGTTCTTCTTTTTAATCATTGTTGAAGAAAATTTTATAGCATTTATACAACTTCAGATGCCTGCGAATGACAAAACAATCGCAGGAAAAAGTTTTTTTTTTTGCTTTTTCTTGATCTGCATCGGCTCAAGTTCAACCTTAGTTTCAAAATTACTCAGAAAGCTTAACTGATACTATTTTAAAATTCCCCTGGGACATAATCAACTGCGTCAGTTTGAGTCAGCAATGAGGAAGTCGGCCCGAGAATTAGCAACCGGAGATCTTGCAGGTTAATAAAGGAAGCTAGAATGTCTTGAACATGTAATTAGGAACAAACCCAAATACTGAATCATATAGAACGACGTATATGGTAAGGTTGTAGGAAAAAGAATCCCTGGAAATTATTTCCTGGTTCGTTAACCTGACAAAATGGTTCCACAGGGTTATCCACAGTTCTGTTAGCGAACAAGGTGCAAATAGCTAATGTCTAGGGAACAACTAAGACAAAATAATAAGAAGACAAAAATTAGTAGGTTATATCAGCCCAATATCACCTTATAGTATCTTCTAGACCGGAAGTCCTATAAAATTATAATTAAATAGGCCCATGAGCCCTTCAAGTGGAATTCTGACCTACTTAAATAATATTGTGAACTGGATCTCTTTAAATAAACTTTAAAGCTCTACAAATGGGCTTATGATCTTTAACAGTCACAATTATCACTTACTGATAAATATTACAAAATTCTCTCCTTGGGGAATTATATCTACTTCCCCACATTGTGTATGTGGTACCTTCTTCTGAAATTAAGGCTACGGTTGTAATCAATGCCTTTAACATTGGAAAAATTTGGACGCGTAGTATATTACAGACGCTCTCAGAATTATAAATGGCTTGGACAGATTTTGTAGCGTTAGCCTTATGTTTGTGGAAAATAGAATAACTGACGGTTAGGAGTAGGCTGCGTAAACGATTTTTTTCTCTGCGCAACATGCTTTGGCTGTCAACAAATAAGCTGATTGTTAATTGTATGAAAAATGATGTTACGTTTAACAACTATTTGTGTAAGCAATTAGTGCTTCACTAATACTTGATTTTGTATTGTGGACAGACTGGACCCAATGGTTGTCCAGTGTTTTATATGTCTTTTCTTGTTTTTTCTTTTTTTTTTTCTGTTTTTTCTTTTATGCTATATCTATCTTTGTAAGTTATGTAATTATTTTGTTCATTATATGTTTGTTTTGTTTGTTACTACTTGTATATTATATCGATATTGTTTTTGGCCTAGATGCCGGTAAATAAATAGTAAATAATAATAATTATTCATTTAGTTTGACATGCCCATAGAGAATAGTTCCTCTGCGGACATACAGGCTAACATGATTTTTAGTCGGTAGTCCTTCGGCAGAATCCGACACTACTAGCATATTGGGTGCTTACTGGGAGTTTGACATTATGCAATACTTTTTGAATAATTCTCGTATCCTATATAACACTTTATAATTTTCTGTAGCTGATCTGTGGATATTGTACTTGGACTTTGAAATTTTGGAAGATTTTCTTATGAATAGAAAAATGTTGTCTCTCCTTGCCCTATTAACTATTATATCCTCTTTAATCATAATCTTAAGTTATGAGAGTTGTAATCATTTCTGCTTATTAATTTCTTGTAAGTACTAGGTTTCTATATTTTTCATTCATAAGATCATCCACCTTTGATCCTATGAAATAATGGATCAGGTCAAAGATACCTTATAGTACTTAGTTTTTAAATACTGTAAGGTTGTGTCAATATTGCTTCGTTAAGGTGATAGTTAAATATTATTTTCACAACTGGTATAGCGTGATTTTAAAGTACAAGTCTGCTTTTATCTTTGTTATGTGGTTACAATTAAGAAAAGGACGATTTAAAAAAAAAACTAAAATAAGAAAGAGTGCTTCAAGTAACTTAGATTATTAGCACCCGGTACAATATTGTTACATTATAACGAGTATGTTTTACAAAAGATTGTATTTTATTGCACAAGTTTGTGTCTGTTATTCAATTCAATTCCATTCAATGTGGTGTAAGCGGCGTTCATGTTCATATTTTGTGCATTTGGTGATGTTCCACTGTCTTTTCTTCGTTGGAGGAATTGCATATTGGCTTTGGTTGTTTTTGAACTATGTATTGTGTCGCGTGTGTCTTATTCTTAATCGACTTATAATTGTTTGGTTTTTCCGTTTTTCTGGTACTTACAACTTGTCGGTACTGTCCTTGATTTACATTTATTTGTTATTTGTTGTGGTGGTCCATTTATTTTTTATGCTCCTAATTATTTCAGATTTAAAGTCCTCGGCTTCCATAAGGGTCTGTGTTGTTGGTTCTTTGATGAAATATTTAGTCAACTACTTTAATACTGGACTTTTTTACACTAATTAATGAACAATAATAACACTTAAATAACACTAAACGCTACACTTATACAACAGTTAATCCAAAAGCTTCAGTATATCACCGTATAGAATCACTGACTAATTGTTTTTAACGATTCGCTGAGCTTCACTGTCTGAATAATACTGACCCGACGGCCTCAGGTAACGCGTCTTATATAGAAAACTTTATTTACTTCTATAAATTTCTAGAACATTCAGGTAACTCAATGTTCAAGGTTTGATGTCCGTTTTAAGGCTACTGTAGTTCTTTCATAGGGTCGTATCCGTAAAGTTGCCCTCTCTTTAAATCTGATCGGCACGATCAGGTAATCTATTTAATTCATGGAATGGAGTCAACCGATGGATGTAGACAACTTTTTACTTCCTTTTGGGCTCATTTGAATACAGTATAACACATCATTAATACGGTTCACAATTTGAAACCATGGTGCTTGCAATTTTGGGTTTAAACCTCGTTTTCGCTTCGGAATGTTTAACCACACTTCCTGTGCTTCGTGATACCCCAAAGTGTTAGAACGTCTGTCATATCTAATCTTTATCTGATCGCTAGCCATTTGCATATCTCGTCTAATTAGTTGGTGAACATTCTTCATCAGTTCTTTTAAATTTCAGACTTACTCACCGACCGACTGATCAGACTTTTTAGTATTCCAAACAAAAGATTTCTGGGTAGTTTCAACCCATTCCGAGCATAGTTTTAGGTATGTCCCAAGGTGTTGTGAACATCCGAGCGGTAAGACAGAAATATGTTGATCCATATCACTATGATGTTCGGATATCATTTTGGCCAGATATTTTCCCATGGTCCGGTTCAGGAGTGGATACAACCGGCGGGCTAGCGGGCAAATGCCTGGTGGGTCGATCATAAAAAAAGACAAAACATTTAAAAAATATGGAGGTTAAAGCGTTAAAATTGATCAAATAATACCTCTAATATAACTAAATAACAATTATTCATAATACGCCAATTCAGTAATGCACACTGAACACTATTGATTGATGTAGAAACAATAAATATTAAGGTAATATAAAAATGTCGACTAGGGAGCCGACATAACAATGTCGGCTAGTGGTGAAGGTGAAATATTGCGATAAAGGCCTTTGATTAAATGACGCAAGTGTCTAATAATGTGCTGCTTGCCACTTTTACTGAATTATTCGGTTTCGCTTAATACTGTAAACAACATATTCTTTTACACTAAATTTACTCAGTTAAATATTGACATTTGGTTTGAGAATATCTTACACATATATTTATTACATGGTCTGCAAATTTACTTAACATACACGAAGAGATTGACATAGAAATAAGTACTTATTTTACTGAAAAACGGTTAGGATTCCAAATTTGCAAAAGAAATTTGAAATTTAAACTCACAATGTAATTTTCGATATATTGGTTTCTAGTTAAGAACCAAGAAAAGTTTCGAAATAATGGAATGTTGACATTGCACTTTTATCTCCTGTAAATTTTGACAAGGTAAGAAATGGAATACCTTCAAATAGATTAACAAAGTTAGTTGAACTATTGAAAAATTTTAAAGAAAATGTCAGCAAATATCAATCAATTTTGCATCAAATTGAGAAGATTTTAAAAAATCTCTAAATAATTTTACTTCTCACCATTTCGATGAAACAGTACACGAGAACGATGAACAAGAAAAAAAGGAAAATGCAAAAATAGTACAAAGTTAGGAAGAAGAGGTAGAAATTAAAACCATAAATAGTGAGACACTTTGTAAGTGCTGCAAAATTTGTATTCATTCGAAAATGTATTATTATTAGGTATTACTATTATTTTCTACTTTCCTCTTGGGCCGATGTCGCAGTTTGTCCGGGCCGGTTTAGTTCTACCTATCCGCCCCTGGTCCGGTTAAACGTTTCGACCAACGCGTCAGGTTGTGGGTGCAACGGAGTAATCCGTGTCTTCGACATTCTTCTTCAAAATTTCTGCCCTGGTCTGAATATAGCTACAATTTAGTTTCAAGGTTATTGTATTTCTTTAACAGAGCCGTATTTTTAGACTTAATAGAGCGTAAAGTCTCGCGATGAAAGTATTTAGGAACATGGATCACGGAAGTAATTTGCAATCTATTTGTGGTTGGATTAAGGTTTAGAAGTAAACAGACAATAAAATATATCATTTAAAAGTACTTCTACGCAGGAATTAATATCTATTTTTCTGTTTTAGGTATGCAGTTTACTCACATAACTTCAACTTGTCGTAATTTGTAAGTTTTAACACATTTATTACACATTTATTTTGCATAGGAATGATTGATCAAGTCTTATCTAGAATGTTCTTCATTATAAATTATTTAATTGCATGACAGAAGCTTCAAGAGCACCCTGAGTTATCCGGAATTATCTAAATCACGCTTTGGTCACTGTTACCTATGTAATAATGTCGAGTATAAGCATGACACTTTTGAATTAATATCTTTTACTGTTCTTCGAGTCGTCAGGCTGAGCCATTAACCAGTCTGACGTCAGATATTGTAGGGCATCAATTGCTGCTTGAATTACGTAAGTTAATTGATTATTTTCCAAATATAACTTACAGTCAAATGACATTTGACAAGTAAATAGTCAGGACTGTTTCTTAGAACTGCTGATCGATAAGAGAAGGTTTCACGAAATTTAAATATAAAAATATGTTAGATATTTTTTTATATTTTGCCTTGTATATATATGTATTCATTTTCTCTTTTGGTTTTTTGAGAACTTTTAAACGTATCGGTTATCTTCTCGTTATCACTTGCTATCTTCATCTTTAGTAGTAATAGAAGTAAGTAGTACTATAGTTTATTTATTGCCTTTCGGCTTAAAATCTACATAAATTGAAAATTTTATTACTGTGTTAAATTGCACTGCTCTCATCCAATCGCCTCCTACTAC
This sequence comes from Liopterus haemorrhoidalis, assembly GCA_963971575.1. Taxonomy (NCBI): domain Eukaryota; kingdom Metazoa; phylum Arthropoda; class Insecta; order Coleoptera; family Dytiscidae; genus Liopterus; species Liopterus haemorrhoidalis. The sequence goes on along the minus strand of OZ020612.1, from coordinate 16,930,431 downwards.
GTGGTCTCCCAGAAGTTGTAAAGGACCCCTGCTTTCTAACTCCAGTCCTTCACAGCATTGCAGATGGTTAAGGGTCTCTACCTCTGTACCCCAAGTGCCGCAAAGCTGCTCCTCCTCCTTCGTCCAGAAGCAGTTTGCCCTCTATTCATTTCCGCATCTAAATCTAGCAATAATTTTTTGCTGTTTGTTGGGTTCTGCCATGTACCTTGAAACTTCTGTGCATGCAATGTATTGGTAGAGCTGATTGTATCGGGACTTGGTTATTCTACTCCATTCCTTTTGTTTCTGCACATCTTTATGTCGTTCCGTCACCATTAGAACTGTTTCTAGCCCAGCTTTTTTTTATCCCTTTGATATCTTCCTTTGATGTGCAGTTTCTTGCTAGGAAATCATTTTTCTTCATTGTCCATGTTGTTATATTTTTTGCTTTTTCCTTCCAGCACTCTTTTAAAATATTGTTTTCTGTGGTTGCATTATTTTTTTCGTATTTCATTGCTCTTTTGCCCGTCATTAATCTTATTTTTTCTATCCTTGTTTCTTCCAAAATGACGTAACTTGGGGTATGTCTGTCTAAGCCCAACGTCCATTTCAGGTATTGTTCCTGCAATCTTTCTATTTTTTCATGTTCTTGCCATCCCCATATTTCATGTTCATATAAGAGGCTTTTAACTAGACTATCAAACATAAATATTATTCTTTTAAAGTTGTTCTGGAAAATTCTTTCTCCCATACTCCAAACTCTTCCCATTACCATTCTTCTCTTTTTTGTTATCTTCTTTATGTGTGTATGGTCTTCATTGCTCTTCTGAAAAATATACTCTAGTTACTTGAATTCTGTTACTTGTTCTATCTCTTCGCCATTCCATCTCAATTTGTTTTCGGTCAGTCGTCCACCTTCCTTTTTAAAGACTAAAATTTTAGATTTTTCCTTACTGAGGATCATCTTCTTTTTGTCTAGGTATCTCTCTAATCTGTTCATCATTTCCTTCAATTCTCCAGGTGTTTTGGCTAGTAAGACAATATCGTCTGTGTAAGCTAGCGTCCATATTTTTATATTGCTTGCCATTTCCCTAGTATTTCTTTCAGGTCCGATCTATATAGAGAAAATAATATTAGGCTAAATGGACAGCCCCGCCTTAGTCCCCTTTCTGTCAAAAACTTTTCACTCTCTTCTTCGCGTACTCTTACCACGCTGTATGTTTCTTCATAGATTGATATTTTCTGTGTGAGAAGAGACTTCATCTTTAGTGTTTTCGTTTGTTTTCAGTGAATTTGTTCTCGTAACTCGTAACTTACTTAACGTAACGTAATTCGCTAAATTTCTAGAGACGGCCATATCCATAATTTTTCAAATTTTGTAACATCTTCCCATTCAGGAAAAGATCACAGACAAAATCACTCGGTCTTAGTCTTACATGGGTTTAGAATCTCCGAGGATGGTTCAGGTGCATATTTATAGTTTTATTCTGAGTTGTTATATTAAAAATAAAAGTAGCTATAACGATTAGCAAGCTCTGAAAAGAGACGGCGTAGAAGAAGAAGAAGTAACGTTCAATAAATGTATTAATAAAATTTATGAAAAATGTCTTATAGTGTTATTTAATATCGTTCGTATATCATAAGAGTATTTGACCTTTGTTACGATTGTGAAGAACGACAGTTATTTTTTCACCGTTTAAATCGGGGCGAATAGTCAATAGAGGTCAGGAATGTGGGGTGATTGTTGGGGTAAGACAAATGAGGGGACATTCCCAGGCGGCAACTCAGGCCGTTCTGTCATTATTTGTTACCCAATCAAGTAGAAAGGAGCGGGAGTGACATCCGCCATCTACTCAGTTCAGGGATGTCAAACGTGGTATTAACGTTAACTTACAGTCGCCGTTATTAATCTCGTGTCGCTCCTGTCAATAATCTTTAAGATGTTTATTGACGCTCCTTTCGTCTATGACTATATTCTAGGCTAACACTGGTTAAATAATTTCGCTATATTGCATTTGCGAGGTTTACCTTTTATGTTTTTACAAACGGCCATTAGATGGCAATATAGAAATGTGTCATTTCAATATTCGTAAAATTTAACATTTGTTATTATGAAATCAGTGGCAGATTATAAATTGACCAAGTGGTTTGTTGACAGTGAGCGTTTAAAAAAACAAGTTTATGAAAAAATTGATATTACTCGTGAAGGTTTTCGTTGGATGATTTTTTACGATTTTAGTAAGGCCTAACTCAACAACAATGCATAGATTCGCTTCGTTCAACTTTTGGTAATGAAGCACCATAAAAAAAGACTTACTGCTTACAAGTGGTTTGCAGAATTTCGTCATGGTAGTGCGACCGTCAGTGATGAATCTTGTGAAAGTCGACCAAAATCGGTTGTGATTCAAAAAAACATCGATGCTGTGCGCAAAATGATTGAAGAAGATAGGCATATGACTTACCGTGAGATAGAGGCATCCTTTGGCATATTGCAGACTGCAATACATTCGATTTTGCATGAACATTTAGCTGTGAAAAATATCTGTTCTCGATGGATTCTGCATAATTTGACCGAAGCTCAAAAAAACGCTCGTGTTGATTGGTGTAAGGGAATGCTAAAAAAATGCAATCTAGGTACTGCAAAATACGTATACAACATCGTTACAGGTGACGAAACTTGGATTTATTCATATGAACCTGAAATTAAGCAACAATCCACTGTTTGAGTCTTCCAAGATGAACTGAAACCCACAAAAGTTGTTCGTTCACGAAGTACTTCCAAGAAAACCACCGCCTGTTTCCTTGGTTGTTCTGGATATGTCGCAACCATTCCTTTAGAACATCGGAGGACAGTTAATGCTGAATGGTATACAACAATTTGTTTGCCAGAAGTCATCGATAAAATCAGGAAAAACAACCAAAAACTTCGCATCATTTTTCATCATGACAATGTAAATGTTATTTATGTGATATGAAAAATTATATTTTATTTCTGAATTTAACCCAAGATATATCAAATTATTTGGTCACGATATTTTTTCATTATTAAATATGACATTATTTGTTATGATTGGTCTTCTTTTTGTAAGTTATATGGCTTTAGTTTTGGCGTGGTTTAATTTTATTTTCCATTTGTTGAAAATACGTTTAATTTGGCCGTTCACCAAGATAAAACACACGGCCTTGCAAATATTGTTTTATTTAGAAATCAACCCCACACTATACCAATCTCTGAGTATCTCAATATGCTTTTTTAAACCAACTTCAAGTTATGTGAAGTAATCTAATTTTTACAATCCCTCCGACTTAGTTCTCCCCTAAAAAAACTCTAGATTTTTATCTTCTTATGTCTTTAAACAAAACATGTTCTGAATAAATTCTTGTCAGTGCATATCTTTAAAGAACTTTAAAAAGAAACTTGACTAGTTAGTGATTTTAAACAATGGGTATTTCGATATTAATTACGTAATTTAAATTACTATTCCGTGTAACTCTTGCTTGAATTACGGTCCAACATATATATATTGTACGCTTTCAATTATCTTATAAAACATTACGACGGAAGGAATTCCTTTCCATAATTGGCGGAAAAGTTTTCTGCATTGCTAGAGGGTAAACTGAGATATTCACTTAAATGCATAATTTATTCCATTTTATTAATGTTCTTACTGCTGCATATTTTTGCCTAGAAATAGAATTATGAAAAGGAGTCAAATGACTAAAATGAATCAAATTTAATTATGATTTACTAATTATAAATGAAATTCAATTGAAATCTGATATATTTTTCATAGCAGAAAAATTAAACTAATTAGGTAATATAGGGATGTTTTCACTTTATTTTCAGAAGTTATATTTGGCCTTCGCTTTCTGCGCTAAGTTTCGAATTCCTGCATACAGAACGGTCTGGAAGAAAATTTTCGATCCATTTTGCCCTTAGGTTCTAGAGAAGAGTCTTAAAAAATGTCCACTATTTGAAGCGAAGACTATTTATTTGACTTATTGCTGCATGTTCTGAACTGCAATCGTCATACACGGTACACGGGTTATACTGATGAAAATGATGGAGTCGTAACGAAAATAATTAAGGTAGTTCTCAAGTCGCCAGTTTGTGAAACTATACCAAGTGCATCATTTAACCGTTTACACAAAGTAGTTCTCATTTTAAAATTAATACGGTAGAACCTCGATTACCCGGACTAGGTCGAGGATGAAGTTAGTCCGGATAACGAAATATCCGGATAATCGAAAAAAAAAGGGAGGAGAAATAGTAAAGGAAAATTACGTACATAAAGCATGAATCTTTTTTTTATTGATATGTATACTGAGTCACCTCATTTCAATGCACTGATGATATCTAATTTTTCTTTTAAATATAGTACAATAGGTTTTCTTTTCGATGACATATCGGTTATATTAAAAAAATATATATATTTAAATCGCAAGTCCAGACACGTATTGACGTGAAAACCGGTACACAGCAGCGTAACACAGTGAATTCGTAAAAAAAATCCTCATTAAAAGAATCCGGATAATCAATCTACTGTAAATTAATAAAAATGTAAGCATATGAATCACCAGTCATTTAAAATATAGTAAAATCTGTAAAAAATACATGTATGAGAGGAACAGAAATAATAATAATATTTGTTGAATTAATAGGAGTCAATGTGAAAAATAAAACAAGTTTATTTAACTTTTCAACTTTATTGAAATCTTCATTAGACCAAGTTAAAAGTCACAATAATTAAAAGAATTCGTTGTTGATTAACTTAGTTTAATTCTTATCTCCAATTCAACGAACGTACCTACTATGGACATTTTATTTAATTTAAAATTTTATATGTTAACGAATTCTTTTAATGACTGTGACTTTTGACTAGCTCTGATGAAGATTTGGATAAAATCGAAACGTTAGCATAGTTAAATAAACTTATTTTATTTTCCGAATCCTATTAGTTCATCAGTATCTACGGATATGATTCATCAAACATATAAAAATAATAATAATAAAGACAAAAGCGCGTAGAGTAGGGTGACCATTTTCTTGGAGACGGAAATGCGGGACGGAGCAAAAAAAAGGTCGTCACTTCCGAAATATAAGTGAAGAGCAAACAAAACAAATGTCCTCACCTCCCAAATATAAGTAAAGAGCAAAAAAAGGTCTTTATCTCCCAAATATAAGTACAGAGCAAAATTCGGCCCTGGGGACAACAAATCAAAATGCGGGACGTCCCGCGAAATGCGGGACGAATGGTCACCCTAGCGTAGAGAGATCTTGATAGAAGAGTATGGTGGAAATGTAAAGGAAGCATTAACAGAATTGCCGTTATTAAACCTCGTATCCATTTCCCACGGCTGCCGCGCGAGCAAGCCTCGCGAGTGTTGCCTCAGCGGTGCCTTGTAATGTGTAGACGTGCCGCGCAAGGCGTGCCTCACCCTGAGGCTGCGTTGAGATAAGCTGTTCCAAGCCGATTTTTCGGCGTGCTCACAAGCGCCTTGCGTTTCTTGCCTCGCTCTGTTTAGACTGCATAACGGCATGCCGCAGCACCTAAGCCGCCCACGCGCTCTTTAGGTTAATGCATTTGTACGGCTACGGTTGCCAGGCGTCCGGATAAAGCAGGACATAGTTAGGCTTTTTGATTGCGTGTCCGGCCAAAATAAACGGTGTCCGGCTTGTCCGGCTTTTGTTAGGCTTTTTACATTTCGCAAACGAGCGAGTGTCGTTTTCTGAACAATAACAAAGAGAACGTTAATTTCAAGAAGCTGTTAGCACACAATAAATGGGTAGCCTATTTTAAATCGATGAGTAATCAAGATTGCTTTTCAGAATTTCTAACTATTTGTCAGTATTACTTTGCGATCCCAGGACATAACGCAAACGTTGAGTTTTTTCCTTGATAGGTTAGCAATGGTCAAAAGAACTAAAATGTTGCTAAAATGTTAGTAGTAGAATTTAATTTAAAACATTTGACGTGTAAGGATTTTTACAACAGCATTTTGAAATAAAATGGGGCTTTTAAAGCAGATTTCGGCCAACCAAAACTTAAAGTTTTGTTTTGTTTTTGTTTTGTTTAGATTGTTTTTTTATTTTGTTTTGCTTTGGGAAGTAATAGCAAGTAAACAAGACTTATTTGTGCAATTGCCTTTATTTAATTTAAGAAGAATTTAAAAATGTTGATAAATGTTTATCTACAATATAATTTTGACTGACGACTTTATTTGACTGATTAATAATAAATTATTAAGACTGATTTGGCGTTTAATTTATTTTTTATTTATTTTTCATTAGAATTTAACAAGATTTATGGTAATAATCAAAAAGCTTGATTCTACATAAAAAAAATTTATCGTACCTATTAATACTGAGAAACAAAATCCTCAATAATGTAGGGTGTTCGGCTTTTTTACCCAAACGTCCGGCCAAACTGGCTGGTCTGTTCGGCTATTAGGTTTGGCGACCTGGCAACCCTATATACGGCAATAGACAACATACAGCATGAACACCAATACATGCAAATTGTTAATTGATTTGTATAAAGAAAAAAGGTTATTGTGGGACCCAAAAATAAAGGACTATCATAATAAGAGAATCAGATAGGACTGCTGGTTAGATATCAGTGAGATTATGGGTTTGCCTAAAACTACTATTAAACAAATTAAACTGTTTCCATATTCAAATCTTTTATTGTACAATTGCCAATCCACCAACGCGATTTTCGTCGCTGTTTCCTCTTCTTAATAATTCTGTGAATCGCAATGAAACAAAAGGCAGCAGTAGCACTTGGTAATGGCAGTATGTTTGGTTGTCTCGCAGCTACTGATACTTGCTTGCCTCGCAGCGTGGCTCACGCTACCTCGCGAGGCAGCCGTGCTTGCCAAATGATAGCCCAGACAGAGGCTTCGCGGGGAAGCCGCGCGAAATGGATTCGAGGCTTTAGAAGAATGCCTGTATTGAGTAATAAGAACATGAAGCCTGCCATTATCATATAACAAAACGACTTTCCGGATTCCTTGTTCAATAAATGATCTTTTTAGTTCCGATTTTGATGAACAAATAACTTGGCTGATAACTATAGCGTTTGTTAGTAACAGCTGCATACGGTTGAAGAAGCTCATAAAACAGCAAACACTCCAAGTCCCACCAGATACACCAAAGGACCTTTTCAGCCTATTGCATTTTTATGACGCACGAGAACTGACAACAAAACAAACACACGAAATGAGCATGGTTACAGGACATGCATACTTGCGTGCGGTAACTTGCGTCGACGCATATTTGTTTTTTGATGCGTTAGCAGGCCAAAAACATGAGTTTTGATCCAAAGACTTTTTTTTACAAAATTAAAAGAAGAATAGAATTAATAATATGCTGCTACATAACAACGGGGATTTTTTATTTCGTTATTTATCTGTTTATTTAAAATTATTTTCTTCATTTCTTTCAAGTTCTACAGAAATAATTTGTTTTATTACTATAAATAATGTTATTTTATATGTTTTTGCTGTTCAGTAACAGATATTTAAAATAAAATTTGAATGGACAAACCGCACGCAAGTCGCACGAATGTACAGAAACCACCCATCCACGGATCAGGACAAGAACTTTCAGTGTAAAAGCTCGATACCGCACGCACGGATACAGTCAGTGGCGGATCTACATACGGGCTAATAGGGCTTAAGCCCTGGGCCCCCAACCTCTCGGACATATACAAAAAAAGATCAAAACAAAAATATTACTTTAAAAAACAACACAAAAAAATTAAAAACACAAATTTACTAATATTTATTAAAAATCAACATAAGTGAAGCGCCAGCTAATAAAAAAATATCCAACATTAAAACGTGATTAATTTTTATCACTTATCACCTCAAGGAACGGTTAGTAACTAAAACATTAGTTAAAATTATTCTAATAATTTTTTGCTAAACACAACTCCCACAAGCCCATAGGTACAGCTTGAACAAAAATTGTTACTTCACATTGCATTACTTTGACTATCTTAGTTCTCAGTTGACCGCTAATATACGTGTTATTAATTTAATTTTGGTGCTGGGTGCCAATATTTTAATTAATAATTCTTAGAACTTAAATTTAATTTCTCACCAACAAGTGTTTAAATATTAATAATTCCGTAAAATATTAAATAAATTTAATAAAATTTTAATAAATGTAAGAAAATATTAGTAAATTTGTTTTTAATTTTTTGTGTTGTTTTTTAAAGTAATATTTTTGTTTTGATTTTTTCTATTATCCCTTTCTGGATTTTTTAAGGTAAGATGAAATACGATAGCTAATTGTTGTTAAAATTGAAACGCTGCTAATTAATTTTACTCATTGTTAAAATTTCTCTAATCGAGAATCGAATCGTTTAATTCGAAATTTTATTGTTCTAACTCCTTGAATCCATCATATTATAGGACTAAAAAAATAGACATTTCATAAATTACTTATTTTCTTTTATTTTTTACTTTTATCCGATCAGCTCTTTTGAGCAATTCAAAATTGTATATAAAAACAACTGATTACGTACGAGTGTTTATAGCGCGATGCGTATAGCGATAGCGTATGCGGTAATGTAATAAATAATAATTAACCTTTAATACTGTCTTTTATTTTTTAAATTTTTTGATTGAGACATTTGTAGGGTCCCTTGGTATTTTTAAGCCCTGGGCCCCCAAAAAGCTAGATCCGCCACTGGATACAGTGTAACCCTAGTCTTACAGCACTATGCACGTACGAATTGTTGCTTTTGTGTTTGCGATGGTAATACTGAATGGATATGTGTTGTTGGAATTAATATAGTTGTGATTAAGTTATTTAAATAAGTTAACACAGTTCCGTAAATTAGGAAAATCGAAATTTTTTGAACTTCAAACAACGTCATAGATTTATCAGATTTTCGGGCACACGACTTTATACGTGGGAGGTATCAATTTGTATTTTTAGCGTCTTTTGAGTAGCCTAGTACCCCCTGAAATCCCCTTGTCTTCCAGCGCCCGCTTGAAACTTCTAGATTCCAACTTCTACCAAAACTTTGGGAATCACTGGTATATAATATCTGTAATTTGCACAACAAAGGTTCCTTATAAATTCAGCAATGAAGGCCGTCAGTAAATTCCACCCCTTTAACCTGCACAAAAAGGGTTGAACTCGAGGTTTTAAATGGGGTTAGAAGTGATTATTTCGCGACACGTGGAGGCTAAGTTCTGTTATATATGGGTCAGCAGATGACGCGAATGGTCGAAAATAAATCAACGAAGAAAATGTGTGGTTAGATTTGTGTGTATAAATTTTAGAATACGCTTCGTATAAATGTACATTTGAAAGAATTTGTGGTTTGCGATAGCGGCCGTGCTATATTGTTGGTTTCTGAATTTACGGACAGGGTATTTATGTGAATGTGCTTTTTGTGGGCCAAGAAAACTACAAAATACGGAGATAAAGTTGAATTTAAATATTTTTTACTACCTACAGTTTTTTTGTGAGATGTGTACTTCAGACAAATGTAAAATAGGGCAGCAAGGTTTACGACGAATAGAATGGCCTTGCATGTTAGTTTAACATGTTTACTTTTAACATTACACTTGTTAAAAAGAAATGTATAGTATTTAAAATACTTCAATAATTATTGTGAGAATTAAAATAATCACACACTGTTCGTACTATGACAAAGAAAATTATTAAGTTTAAGCAGCATTGGTAGGAGATTTCATTATTTTTTATAAATTTGGACTTAAGTTAGCTTTAGATTTTTTATGAAGGTATATCTTAGACCAGCGGACGGGGAACATTTTTACCCATTACCCAATGATATATTTCTTTATACCGACTGTAAGGGAGGTAAATTTGGTATTATTTCATAAATAAAATTTCATAAATAAATTCATTATAATCATTCAATTAGAGTAAAATATTTAATCTGTTAAATGATACAAAAATAATCTATTGCTTAGAAAGGGCATTTAAGATAACGGTAGATTTGTTTATTATTTTAACTTGACACTTTGTCAAGGGAACATGAAAAGTGAATCGTAAATTATTGTGTTAAATAAATATACGTCAACCATAAGCACATAAATAATAATTAAATTCTGTCTGAGATAAATTTGATGATTCGGCTATTTTCTAATGGGATATTTATCTGAGTTATCACAAATAAATTATGAATTTTAAGATAGTACAAGACCGACAATCAAGAGGTGTTAAATGACATTTAACAGTTGGGCGATGTAAGCATTTTCGAGGGTGGCCGCGTTAACAGAGAGTTGAGCTTAAACCGTCGTATGGTTAAGACCATGTTTAAGTAGAGTTGAGCTTAAACCGTCGTATGGTTAAGACCATGTTTAAGTAGAGTTGAGCTTAAACCGTCGTATGGTTAAGACCATGTTTAAGTAGATGTTAAACCGTCATGACGTTAAGATGTTAAAGAGAGTGGAGCTTAAACCGTCGTGAAGTTAAGTCGTGTTTTTAATTAGAGTGAGATTTTGTTAACCATGGGTTAGAGTCATTTAGGGTGTTCGGTTAGACTAGTAAAATGTAACAAGTAATTCCGTATGAACGTTAGTGTAGTGCCCAGCTATAGACATGTGAGAGACAAATGGTTTTAGAGGATGTCAGTCAGGACTGTGGTGTCCAGTGGTTAAATTAATGTTTGGTGTTAAGTGCTTCTAGTGTGTGTGACTGTGTTTTTGGATTTAGCTGTATCGACGTAATTGTAAGTCTAGTGTAATCATGTAAATATTTAAACCGTAATCGTAATTAAAGTAGGTTAGTTAAAATGTTGAGTTTAATTGAACAACCCTTAATCCTTCCAAGAATCATAGCAACCAGCTAGCGGACTAATAGGGGGGTCCAGACTTGATCCGCTCGCAAGTCTTGGAACCCATAATGTGAGGGATGTACAGAGTAAGTACAAATGAAATAAATAGATCAGCCAACCGTGACATTTCATTATTTATAAATCAGAGCTCCCCACACGACGTTACCCAATTGGCTTGTAAAAAAAATGAAAAAAAAAGTCCTCACCTCTCAAAATCCAAAAGACTAGCAAGAAAAAAAAAATTTAAGTGAGAAGAACAAAAAAAGGTGATGAGCAAAAAAAAGGTCCTCACCTCCCAAAATCTAAATGATGAGCAAAAAAAAGGTCCTCACCTCCCAAAATCTAAGTGATTAGCAAAAAAAAGGTACTCACCTTCAAGCCCTTCAGCGCCCTTTTCCTTAGTGCGCTACTAACACGTTTATAAAATAGCAAATTGGAAAAATTTTCTTATTACCCCCAAAAATTCCATTTTTACCCCATTTAGGGTAATTTACCTCGGTTCCCCGACCGCTGTTATAGACCATCTGATGGTTATTGCCATCAGAAGTAAATTCCTGACAAATAAACAAATCCCCACAGAGATGAAAGTACAGGTGCTCAAAAAAGTGACAGTGCCAGTACTCATATATGCCAATGAATTGTGGACTACCTCTACTAAACATCAAAGTAAGATCAGAAAGTATGGAAATGAGATTTTTGAGAAAAATATCGGGAAAGACAAAGATGGACTGAATTAGAAACGCGACGTTCAGGGAAAAATTACAGACGAAACCAGTAAAACATACAATTCAAGAAAGTCAAATGAATGCCCTAGTCATGGCATGATCAAAAAATGGACAACCAATTAGGATTTGTAAAGACGAAGTGAGAGAAGCGACAGAGAGGCGTGGGGTCAAATGAACAGATATTAAAACCTTCACGGCAAATAGGAGAGCCTGGAAAGACATCTGAAAAAGACCACCAGAAGATGTACCGTGACTCCGGCGGACTGGCACCAGTCCGCGAGATTTTTTGCCGGTCCGCATTATTTTTATGTGCTAATTTATCAATCAAAAATTATAGTAGTATTAATTTATAAAATACAATAATAATTACTTTCCGCATAAACGATAAATATTTTATTTTTATTCAGGGCCGAGATATCCACCTCGCAATAAATTTATTCACTAAAAAAAATTTCATTCTATTATGCAACTATTCGCCTAATAAGTTATAACACACCTAATTTTGAGATGAAAATCTCGGTCCTGTTAATTGCTTAAGTAATAATTTGTTTGTTTTCCACTAATTATATTTAATTTTTTCTTTGTTTTTTTTTCTTTTGTGTTTGTTATCAGTGCAATAAAAAATATAAAACTTTTGCGATACACATTACTTTCTAAACTTGCCGGGCCGCGAATCTTTTCTAGGTCGCTTGCCGGTGCGCCATAAAAAATGTTGGGAAACGCTGTCTTAGACTCTAAATTATAAAATGTAAACAAATATCAAACAATTAGCATTTTAAATAAACTTTTTTTTATTGCTTCTCGTATTAATTTACAAGCTCTGAATTGGTATCAAACGAAAAAGAATTTTTACCCGTTTTTAATGATCCCGAAAACTTTTGCAATCGATTTTGATATTTTTAGTTTTTTTTAAATTTCTTTTACTACGAAACGGGGGAAAATTCATAAAATTAATATGGGGAGCAACAATCGCAAACAAATATAGGGCCATGTTCATAATCTTTTACTAAATCTTAGTAGCACTACTAAGACAAGTATACTAAGCGTTACTAAATATTGATGTTCATAATACAGAATTATTGTTTGTTGTGCTTAATACTGTCTGGTAAATTGCAGTTTAGTAGGATGCTTGTGAAATACGTGAATTAAAAAGTCAATTACTAAGAAAATTATATAATAAAAGTAAAAAATTATTAAAGTGAAGAATTAAATTTACGAAGAAGTTAAAATATTAATTAAAATCTCAAATGACGATTAAAACCGGTATCTTCAAAAGGTGGAAATATTTCAACTGAACTCCAAATATGTATTGCTCTACATTATTTTGTTAAAAGTTCATATCAACAAATATAGGTAACTAGTTAATAATATGAATAATTAGTTAGGTACCATTACATTTTTACTTATAATTCTTTGTAAATATTCTTATTTATTGTTAAAAGAAATCGATAAGAAAATCGTCACCAAACACTGTCAAAGAAACAAGGTTATGTTTTTTCCGCGATAATGGTACAAGCTAGTAACGTATCTTCCATCTCTTTTAACATGTTGTACAGTGCATATGTCTATCTCTTTCTATCGACAACAGAAAACGTTCCCAAATATACTTCTCTATTAGTTAAGAGATTAGTATAGAGATTATGAACACTACTAACGTTAGCATCACACTTTCTCAATTTAACAAGTGACGCTTAATTGCAATATTTAGTAAAAGATTATGAACATGGCCCATATATTTTAATGGTATTCTTTTATTTTTCGGGTCGAAAAATGCCATCTAGTATATACATAGAAGAGAGGAAAATTGTTTTGTTAATCTAACATAAACAGTATAGATTTTTGTTTCATTTCTTGTGTTGCAAAAATGTGATCCAAAGTTATTAAATCCGTAGAGCAGACACTAGTAAAATGAGGATGGCAGAGTCACTAGATTTAGATTGATAAAATGTTTCTTACAATCTGCAATGTAGGATACTCCCGCGATTATCCTTATTAAACGTCTTTGTAATTTAAAGATACGTTCCACTGATGGATTGTGTCCCCATACAGATAGTGCCTAAGATATCTGAGACTGAAAGAGTGCATAGTAAGAAATACGTTAAATATTCAAAGATAAGCAGATTGTTATATTCCTGAGGAGATATATAATACTGCCTAACTTTCCTGGTAACAAAGATACGTGTTGATCCCCTTTAAGAACTGGGTCTAATAGAACATCTAGGAAAGTAAAAGAAGCAAAATTACTTGTCGTTTCTTAAAGTTACGAGGAAATTATTAGTTTCATTAATATTTAGGCTTAATTTGTTAGTAAGAAACCCATGGGCAATATTAATAATTTCGTCGTTGTTTGGTAACAGGTTATTATATGACTGAGATCGAGTAAGAATAGTTGTATCATCAGCATATAAAGAATGAGAATAATTATCGATAGACAAGGGAAATCGTTTATATAAATTAAGAACAGGAGCGAGTCTAAAATAGAACCTTGCGGCATACCACAGTTAACATAAAGCGGATCTGATATTGTGTCATTATTTTTTACGTATTGCACACAATTAACTAAATATTACATTAAGATTCCTCTTCAAAACCATACTTTTTTAGTTTATTTAAAAATATTGCGCGGGAGAGCCAGTCAAACGTTTTACTTAGGTCTAAGAAGGTTGAAAGGCAGTAGTCCCCATCTTCCAAGTCCGTTCGATACCTCATTAGTGAGTGCCATTATTGCATCGCTTATGAAACTTTTTTGTATAAAATCAAATATTGAGTCGGAAAATATCTAAATACGAAAATTATAATTTCATGAAGCATCAATAAAACAAGTAACAAGCTTCTTACATTTGAAGTTCTAAATCAATCTAAACCAGCATGATGACTGGTTTTTTATAATGAATTTTATTAATTAACTAAAATTTGTCTTAATTATTCATCTTTTAAATTGGCTAAATGGAGTCAAAAATTCTACAATAGACCTACATTGTTTTTCCAAGATTGTGTCTAGATTGGAAGTTTGATGCAATAAATTATATAGACTTATTATATAAGTACGTTGTAAAATTCATCTAACACTAAACGTCCCACACTTCGACGACTAGACGCGTTATAGTATACTGAATCAGAGTCCAGGAATGACCAATAGTCATTATAAGAGATAATTGATGAATCCCACAGGACGGCTTCCGCTTTTCAGCTCACTCTTTAATCACGATTCCGGTAACGATTCCCGACAATGACGTCACGAGCCGAAGAGCCAATCTGCTTTCGGGCCGCTTCACCGCGACTCGAGAATACAAAACACTTTGTCACCTACAGGGGTATCAACTTTTACACCCCTAACACTGGAACACACGAAGAGGGTTGAACTTGGGATTTTAAATGACTTACGAGTCAAATGACGTCACTAAGGTTGAAACTAAATTTGGTGGTGTAAAATGTACATGGTATTTGTTTAACAATGAATACTAATGATAATTTTGAAATTAGAAGATTTACCATTTTTAAATTACAAGTACACAGTTGTAATTATGAAAGATGAAACTTTAATTTTACTATTTTGTTTTGTCAAGGGTAACAGGTTTTTAAATGAGTTGCTTGGATAAGTTTTATGAATACTTTTTTTAACCATGCTGACTACAATTTCGGCTAGAACCACTGAGTTTTGAAAATAGTTCACACCGAAACTGCAGTCAAAATGGTTAAAAATAATTATTTATGCAGTTAGTTTGTAAAAGTGTTTTTTAAAGAGTACGAATTTTCGCAAGAGGCGTTAGCCGAGTTCCGGAAATGGTAGCATGACGCATGTATAAATGTAGTAAATCAAATTTAATAAGTAAACCAGAACCATTATAAATTTCACACACATCAACACTTCATGTCACTAATCAGTCAATTTAGCCTATGTTGTTGACATAACTTGAAATTTATATGCTCTAATTAAAGATTATTCTGATTATTTAAGTTTTAATCAGTTAAAATGATGTTACAAAAACCATTCTCGAATCAAAACATTTATCTTTTCATTTACATATTTTTTCGCATGAAACTGTATATTTGTTCATTTGTAAAAACAGTATTGTCATTTGATTACCATGGCAACACTATTAAGTATTAGTGTGTAAAGTAAATTATAAAATCCATAGATAAGTTTGTGTAGGAACTTTAATATACGAGGTCTGTTCAAAAAGTATCGCGAATTTTGAATTTCCGCGGCTTACGTATATTCGATTTTCGATTTTTTTGTAGCGTTATGTTGGTACTCATGTCTCTCACTTATGCCGACAAGTTCGGCCATTTTGAATGTTCAGTTAATTTTTGACAGTTGCATTGCTTGCACGTGTTTTGCTCGTCTTCGATTTTTGCGTATACCAAAAATTGGATCAAAGAATCTGTATCAAATTTTCTGTGAAAAACAAAATTAAGTGCGCGGACGCATTCCGGATGTTGACTGTGGCATATGGTGAAGCTACCTTGGGCCGAAGCAACGTTTATCGGTGGTACAAAATTTTCTCAGAGTGCCGAGAAGATGTGAACGACGAAGAACGTGCCGGACGCCCGAGCACGTCAACAACAGACGAAAACATTGATGAACTCAAGAAAATAGTATTGGCCAATCGTCGAATCACCGTTAGAGAAGTTGCTGAGGACCTAAACATATCGATGGACTCGTGCCATTCGATTTTTACCAATGATTTGGGCATGAGACGGGTCGCAGCGAAATTCACATCGTTGCTTGTGTGCGAATTTTTTAACAAAAACAACACACTAATAATGACGCAGCTACCATATTCCCCAGATCTGGCCCCCAGTGACTTTTTCTTGTTCCCGAAACTGAAGAGGACCATGAAAGGACCATGTGAGGAGATAAAGACGGCATCGAAGGAGGAGCTGAACAAGATCACAAAAAATGATTTTTTCAAGTGCTTCGAGGATTGGAAAAAACGTTGGCACAAGTGTATAATATCTGGTGGGGATTACTTTGAAGGGGACAAAATAGATGTTCATGAATATAAACATCTATTTTGTCCCCTTCTAATAAATACTTTTTAAACAGACCTCGTATACTTATAAGAAAAAAGATACTGATCGTACAATAATAGAACACAGAGAAAAGTGTGGATCTAGTGTGGTAATAATATTTTTGCAATTCCGTTACGAAATATTGGCATATCTTTATTATTTTGAACGTCAAAATGGCACTCATTTCCACGATATGAAAATCAGATCAGAAAATAAATAAACCAAATGCTTCTTTTTTGAAACTTATCTATATTAATGACAGAACTGTTTATAAAACCAATTGTTTTACCATGTATTATTAAAACATTTAATTTATGATTGTTTTATAAATTTTTCGACAATATTACAAAAAGCCATGTGTATCACGCGTTACGAAATGGCAGCTTCTTTTACACATATGTTGAAACACTCGCTACTCTCGTGTTCCAGTTCTCACGTCTGTTGTAAAAAAGCCGATTATTTCATAACTTGTAATACAAATAGCTATTTTTGTGGTGAAATATTGGCTGAATACTTTTTCTAAAAGTTTCGTCGGAAGGAAAAGTATGTAATATAAAATCAAAATTAGATAAACCAAAATCAGAAATATTCAATCATTACGATGTTAAAATATAAAATGAATTTTCGAATTAAAAATTGAGACATTTTGACTGCAGAGAAACATATTAATCTATTTCAAAAACTCAATGACAAAAATCATTGTTTTACATTAAAAACGATTTTTAAATAATGCGGGAGAATTTACCTCGAAGTTTACACAAAACTCAATGTCAAAACTTTTTCTTTTTTTAAATTTTGAATGGAATTTGCTCCTTTGGCAATTAGCCAGGACAATTATTTATTATTATTATTTTAGGAATTATTTTGTGAAAAATACCATGCATGATTCGAACCTGAGACCTTAGCAACGCAGAGCTGATGTGTTACTACTATATATCACGCCGGTCGGCCAAAAATAATTGTCTTACAATAAAAATTATTTTTAAACAATGCAGGTGAATTTACTTTGAAATTAACACAAAACTCAATATATTCCCTTTTGATATTGCAAAGCTTGCGATATAATACTCAGCTGCTTGGTGTGCACGTTTGCTGGTCGGATGTGATGTTCAGCGAGAGGTGATACGGGTACATGTCCGTAACTGGCATCCGTAACGCGATTCCGGTACTATTCGTTCGTCAAACGCACCAAAAGAAGTGTTTCAATACAAAAAAAGTACCATATTAAACTCGAAAGATACAAGCTATTGACGAAATGAAAGTATGGTTTTCAATAGGTAGAACGGGAGGATAAAAAGGTTTATAATGGACATTTGAGTGAAGGGAAACGACGTCAGTTGTAGAAATTTTGATATAGATAGATTGTGGCGTTATTGTCACAGAACGTGCTCTTACGAGTTTAATAGGAATTGAATTTCCACACTTTGGTCCGTACTGGTTACACTTAATCAGAACCAACCGCAGTTCTGGTGAATCACGAATTCGTGGAATTTGGTGTGTTTTCTTAAGGTAATGAAAAGCCACATATTCCGTGAAAGATGTTTCCCTGATTATAAACAGAAAAAACTCCTACTTTATAGTCCGGATATGGGCTTATCTTTTTCTCAACGAACTATTCTCCCAAATATTTATTTTTGGTTCATTGTATACTTGAATGTATTCTTTTGAAATTTTTTTCAATGCTTTTAATTTAGAAACATTTTTATTCAGCATCTTCCTTTTAAATATCAATTCTCTATTTACTGGTTTTCTTTAGTCATCGTATTTTGGAATTTGAAGGATCTCAGTCAAGTCTTTTCGCAGTTCCACTTTAGTTCAGCGACTCAATAAAGCTCTATTGAGTGGGATTGTCTCATACAATACAGTGAAGGGATTCAGCCCCGGAAGAATAGACGTACGGAAGGATGATGATTATTAATATAATTTTTAATTTTTCCCTTTAAGGGATTCAGCTTAGTTGTTTTGATATGAAAGTGAAAATAAATTAAATAAAAATATTTCGAATAATATTAACGCATAAATTAAATAAACTGCATTTATTTACTTGTTTAAAAAAAGAAACTTTATTTCAATAAGTAAATTTAAAAATGAAATAAATAGAGATTGAACATCAAAGCAGAACAACTCTACATTAGTTGAGTCGTAGTATTTATAAAAGTTTGTTTATAAATAAAAGCAATAACACTTATCGTCATCATCAAGCCTTGTGCATCATCGGGTGATTTTGGACTGCCTCTAAAAAAAGCATATCCTGTCAATAAAAAGTTTCCATGAACTCGTCTATCTGCCACTGGCTTCAAGTCAGTGATATTATTGTAGTCTTTTGTCTTGATTTTGAGAGTTCCATGCATTTATCTCTGAGAGTGTTGATCGACACCTGGTGTTTTTGGGTCGTTCTATTCTCCTACTGCCCTGTGGGTTGCTTGCTAGTTCATAGTGACATACATTGCTAGGAGCTCTTCGAAGAATGTGCCCAACCAACCATACTTTCTTGTTTTTATTTACAAATATATCTATTTGACCAGTTCTTCCATTTCTGCGTTTGTTATTCTACGTGGTCAAGAAATGCGAAGGATTCTTCAAAGAAATTCATTGACAAATACTTGCAATTTTCTCTTGTTAGTTTCTGTAACGAGCCAAGTTTCGCAAAAGTACTACCGTTACGCATGCCCTTAGTAGATAACACACTGGTTTGTTTGCATGAAGCAATCATCAAATTTGCTGATGCTGCAAAAAAATTCAGCCTGTCAGTAAATCTCGATAAGGCATTTATCCTGCCTAACCATCCTCAACAAATGCATAAGTTCTACATCGCAGGCAACGAACTTAAAGAGGTGAATGCTTTCAAATAGCTCGGTAGCATAGTTACATCTACTCTAATTCAGCAAAATCTTAAATGGACAAGACCATAGGCGCCCGCAGATATTATTCTAGGGGGGGGCAAGACCAAAGCATAGATATAGATCTCATATTCGAACAATGCTTTCCACGTGGAGGGTCTGGGAACATTCCCGCTGAGGATAAACATTTATTTTCTAGTTAAAAATATGTTCTCTATAGTTAAAAATCATCGATTTAGTAAAGAAGAACTATCCTGGCTAATAGCCAAAGTTGCTAAAGCAAAAATATCATAATGAACAATCGTTTTTTTTTTCTATGAATTTTATATTTAAATAATATAATTTTTTTTCTAAGATACGAATTGGTAATTGCTTCCGAAATCCCGGGGGGGCAACTGACCCCTCTTGCCCCTCCCTTGCGGGCGCCTATGGACAGGACATGTAATTAGAATGCCAGATAACCGTATGCCTAAGCAGGCACTGTATTCAGAACTAGCACATGGCAGTAGAAATTCTGGACCCTCGTACAGGAGATGCAGTCTTGTGCAGTGAACCAGTTTAAACAGCAGAGAAAAACACTAGCTGAGGTTGCTCGTGCTAGACGAAAAGAAAGACTTAATAGTATGTTTGCATCACGTGGAGAGTATTTATGCTGTGTGTGCGGAAAAACTTTTGTGTCGCGTATTGGCGATGAAAAGTCATATTCAAGAAGAAATGTCTAGATTGGATGATGACGCCTCTTGCTTGCTTTCTAAATCTACATGCGCCCCGATTTAAACAGTCACAACACTCCCCAAGTATTAGAAATCATTTACACGCTCTTTTAAACAAGAGAGATCTGTAGGTTTCAGTACTTATGCGCATTTTCTCTCGCCTTGGAATTATTAATTTTTAATTCAACTTTTGAAGATACAATCACGAAATCGTTCACTTTTGCTGCATGTCTCCAGGTTTATGCAACTCACTCTTATCGTCTGCAAAATCTGGTCTGACCGTTGGTGTTACGGATTCCAAATGATGCCTCTGAGATTGTTGGCTACTGATCTATTAGCAACGGAGTCTAAAACTATCAAGAAAAGTATCGGTGAATAACAAGCTATATAAACATAAGAATAAGAGCATCTATAACATTAGTGTAAATTATGACATACATAACTCATATGTGCAGTACTTGCGTACAATAATTTGCTTCACTTTTATGCAGGTCATTTAATCATATTACACAAAACCCTAAATGCGTCCTTTGTCTATCATTAATAATAATTATAGCATAAATCACAAGTCCAAACCATAATTTACGCCCTTGAAATTAGATGAAAACAATCTAAATTATATTAAAATTTAAGTTTATAACTCAGTTTATTAGTGACTCATATCAAGGGTAGTAATTAACGTATCCTAATCTAGTAAACTTTCAAGCAAATTATAGTTAATCCTTTGATTAAGTATAACCCAGCATTTGCCAATCATAGTCAGCAAGTTGTCTGAGTCAACTTGAGATGTAAATTCTCATATTTGCTAATCACTTAACGTCAATGATATGTATTAGTAATGTTAGTTAAACTGTCGTTTCACTTTTTAGTAAAGATTTTAAATTGATCATAATTTACTAACAAACCTCCTCAATTCTATATTAATAGTGAAAGGTAATAATGCGATTCGGACAACTCAGAAATTAAAACAATATTTTAACTTCGCTAACGTTTCGATTTTTAGGGTTTTGTAGGTATGACCAAAAAACCCTTATACCGTCATTTTGTCGTCTGTCTGTCTGTCTGTCTGTCTGTCTGTCTGTCTGTCTGTCTGTCTGTCTGTTAGGTAAAAATTGTAGCCAAACGGCTAAACCTAGAGAGTTGAAATTTGGCATGCTTATACAACTCTTTGACCCGCACATAGGAAAAATACTAAAACATCTAAAAAACATATCCCCCTAAAAATATAAACAAATATGTGCTCATCGAAAAAAAAAATATTTTTTTATAATTCTGAGTAGGGTATCAAATGAAAGCCCTTGGTACGTGGATTAACGTTCAAATTTTTATTTTTGCAAAATAAATTATTTTGAAGCGATTTTTGCCAAAATTGTGCAAAAATTTTTTTGTCCCACACCCTGTAGCCCAGATGGTTTAAACTAAAAATCTGAAAAAATTCTAAGTAACGTACATTGGTGTGAACCGGAATAGTTCAACAGGAATTTTTGATCAGATTAGGTTTTTGGAAAAAAACGCATTTTTTGTGGTTTTTGGCTAATAACGTACACAAGTTATAGCTTTGTAACAAGCAACACTCTAACGTGTGTGCTGGTCTAGTGGTATTTGACGCTGACTTTTCACCCATGTAACCTGATCCGATAGGGATCGAACCCTAGAGAAGAGACTATATATATATTTTTTTTTTTAATTTCTATATTGTTTAAATTATTTTTTCAAAATTCTAATTACATTTTGGCAAATGTTGCATTTAATTTTTAAAAGCGTAAATTTAATAGCCAGTGGAAATTGTTTAAATTATAATTTAATTCTGTTTCAATGTACACGAAATCAGAGGGGCGGAACTTATAACAACCAATGGAAGCCATAGGCGTAATTTTGAAATTTTTAATGAACCTTGCTATATAAAAAAAAAAAATACTGCACATATTTAGAAACCTAAATAATGGTATTAGGCGGTCGAATTAAAATTAACAAAAAAAATATTTTAATATAAAATTTGTTTTCGCATCCAAAATAATCATCATTCACTTACTAAATACCTGCAAAACCCTGAAATGTGTGAAAATTCACACTTCACATCAATTTTTATTATACATCTTCATCAGAGCTTAGTTAAATAGTCATAAGTAAAATAAAATAAAGTCAGAATTTAAATGCAACGTCCACATATCTATAAAGTAATTGCACTTTCCACTACTTCTCCAGTATTTCTTGCCTTGAGTTAACTATACTTAATTTCCATAATTCCATAATTCTCATAATTTCGTTCGTTCACCTGGTGGGTGGACTACCTAGTCACTTAGTCTTGTCTCGAGGTCTTCATGATCTTTTTGTTAAGGTAAGAGTTTCCCATATACATGATGTTTTTGGGAACTGTTTAAGCATTGCTAACTCTTTCATGATATGAGATACAAAGGAATTTAGTAGTAGGGAAGATGAAGTATTCTACTCTAAAAATTAAAATATTAAATTGGAAAAACAATTGAACATCAAATAAACGACTAATTTAAAAAAATATATTTTTTTAAATGAAACCTCTTGTATTTTTAGTCTAATGCAGGGGTGACAACACATTACAGCCCCAGGCCATTTTTCTAACAAGAAAAATTCACGCGGGCCTCACGATATGTATTTATATTATTATTCATTCTGTTTTTCATTTTCCAGTATTTTTCTGAATACTTATTTGCAGGAAGTAAAGAAATAACAAATAATAAAAATAAATAAATAAATAAAACAAAATCATAGAAAAGTGCTATTTGAAAGCTCTGGTTACGAGTATATTATTTGTAATCACGAGGAATCACCGAACTACCGACTATCGCACAGCCTTGGCTAACTGCAACTGTTACTGCCTGACTACTGGTTTTCTGCCCTTTGTTGTAGTCTTGTCGCCGCGGCCCGAACAGATTCCATCATTAGGTATTTTCGTACAAATAAATTTTTATAATATATAAGACATATAGTATAAAAATTTATTATAGTATGAGAAGTTGTTTCGGGCCGCAAAATAGCAAGACACGGGCCGCATGCGCCAGTAAACACCTCTGGTCTAATGCATAAAAATGTATTTCTCTTTAATAAATTATTAAGGCTCTATGGGTCTAAACCCAGTATTAAAAAATGCCATTAAGACATTGATTAAAAAAATAAAATAAATAAAAAGCAAAACAGATATATAATTCCGATGTTTCATAGCTACAATTCAGTTAATCAAGGTCTGTTCAATGACAAATGAACAAATTTGTAATCAACTTATTTATATATTTTTGTCTTGCACGCGCCTTGTAAACATGGGTTAAAAAGAAATATATAAATAAGTTGAATTTTGATTTATTTATTTATCATTGAACTTCGTGGCCCTCCTGCTGTAGTGCGCTCCTTTGAGGCGTCAGCCCTCATGCGTATTTTGTAAGCTCTGCACCTTTGCGCATTTTTGTGTGGCACGTTTTTGGATTCCTCAGGGTCCAATCTACTTGATTTTGATGGTTGAATGGATTTCTGCTGGGTCTTTCGACAAGTATATGGCGATATTTTGAAATATTTAAACGATCCTAAGCTTTATGCCGTTTGCACGGCGCAGCGGAAAGTCCCTGAAACTCATTCACTCCGTTTTTCGCGATACGCAAACTCATGGTCAAGTTTTTATTCCTGATTTGGTTCGCGTTGATAATGTTGAAATTATTAGACCCAACTGGATGCTCTCTTTTTGTAACGCTCAACTTTCCGTACTGGGCGCTTACTAGTCTGACGTATTCATATCAAAAAACAATTTTTCTGGCATTATCAAAGGACTGAAGGAATAATTCTACTACTGTAGTTGATGACTATGGAGGGACGAGAAAGAAGGAAAGTGATGAGCACATACATAAAAGAAGTGCTGCAACTTATATCAGATTTGAATAATATAGCCAGCAAAGGTGACGACATGGAATGTCGTTGGAGGTCGTTGAAAAATTTTGTAAAATCGGCATTTTAATAATAAATAATTATATCTTATTTCGCTACTTCCAGAACATAAGGTGATAAGTCCACTTTTTTCATTATTGACATTGGAACAGTTTTGAAAACAGTTTCTCCTTAGAAGAAGGAAATATGATGGTAGAATAGTAAATTTTATAAATACCGTTTGCGGAAATAGGTGTTAGTATATATAATCTGTAATCTCAAATAGTATTTTTAAAACTTACGTGTTACCTTATGTCCAAAGAGTAATAATTTGTTACCTTTATTTCTATTGCTCAATGGAAGGACCTACAGTCAAGCTTAGACCTTACAGTCAAAGGTTATCATATTTGATTGTGCAATGCTAATTTGTAGAGTGAGATATCATACATGTGATTTTAGTCATTGATCTCTATAACGTATTAATATATTAATATCTGATACATGAACTCTAATCAGGTTCGTACTGGAAATAGACACCTCATGTATAGATAATTGCCTAGGGACGCAGAAACTGAAACACAGCCTGCTCCCAGTTTGTAATATGGTTAGTGCCGTTCCGCTTTATTAATATTAACGTACGTGAATCTACCAAATCACTTTGGCAATTATAGCCATATCATTTTTTGTTGCTGGATACTGTACATTCACAGTTTGGCAATAACGAAGTATACTTTGATTTTTTTTTTTTTGACTTAATCCTTTAATATCGACAAAGCGTGGCTTGAAGTAAGAGGACTGTTTGCTTACTTCATTGCAAACTTACAACATAGGCGGTTCAATTAGGTTTTGATGTAGGATGATTGTATAGTGTTATGCGTGTTGCATAGATTCACATTATGCATTTACTAGTGCACCTGTTGCCAACTGTGTTGGCAAACAAATCATTACCTTAATGTGGAACTTGCTCGACACCTCAGACTTCTTTCTCTAGCCATACGCCTAACTTCAACCAATTCAAATTGAATCAACTCTCCGCCCATTATTAAAAACTGGACAAATAATGAGCATTATTCCGAATTATTAATTCATTAACTTTTTAAGATGGGAAAACGATTCATTTTCACTCAGTGCATTATATTTATAATGTTAAAACTAAAAATGATTTGAGACGTTAAATTTAAAATATATTTATTAAAATTAATTTTCCATTTTCTTATATAATATAAAAATACGCACACGGAAAAAACGTACACGGATTAATACGCACACGGAAAAAAGCACACATGAAAAAGTACACACACGGCAAAAAGGGCACACGGAAAAAAGCGTACTTACACTATATCTCAAATCAGTGGGTAGATTTACAATATCCCACTGAACATTGCGCATGCGTCACACACATGTCATTTGTTCAATATACAGAGATTCTAAACAGGTGGGACTGTGCAGAACTTTTAAAACACAATTTATTTTTAGGAGGTTTATATAAAAAAAAAAAAAAACAGTTATCAACCATAACCTAAGATAATGCTTTTAAGGTGAATCACTGTCCCTAGCCCTGCACAGAACAGTTAAAATACAATTTATTTTTAAGGTGGTTTATAAAAAAATAAATAAAATAAACAGTTATCAACCATAACCTAAGATAGTGCTTTTAAGGTGAATCTAACCTAAACTAAAAGGTAAATGATATTTTAATGTGATAAATAAACAGAAACCATTGTTTTAGAGCCACTGATAATTGTTGAATTATTTAGTGTAGTCGTTATGTGCTGTCATCTGTATAGAATTTGCAGTGGGATATTGTAAATCTTGTCCTATAAATCGTAGAAATAAAAAAATAATAAAGCATTGAAAAAATAATAATAAAGAAAAAAAGTCACATTTTTCTTACTTTCATCAAAACCAAATATTTTTTAAAATAATTATTTTTCTGCTAATAATAATTTTAATCAAAAATGTCGAATATCACGGAAGGATAACGTTTTTCTGTGTTTTGTTTCGTAAAAAAACCGATCCGTGTATTTCACAACTAAATTAATAATTGTGAAGTGATTTTTTAATGAAAAACACAACTGTCAGTTTTACTAATTTATTGTCAACACTCAAAACAAAAATTCACAGCACACTACTGTCCAATACATAAACAATAATTTCTTAAAATTCTATCAGTTATTATAAAAAGTGTTCGTAGAATATTCACTATTATTGCATCTTATAATAATTATAAGAAGTGTTCTTAGAAAATTCACTATTATTGCATCAACAATATATTTTAAACAATTTTGACATAAATAATTAACATATGCGCGCCTCTATCGGGGAATGAAGAAACGACCGGTCGAACATACGAACCTCTATGATACGAACATACAAACAGGCGTATTATATTATAGGATATGCTTCTCTTTTAAATATAAAAAAGGTGCATGATAAGTCAGAGACCAAAATACGCCTTATTTTTCAACATAGTTTCCTTTTAAGCTCAATGCATTTTGCCCAATGTTATTCAAAATTCTTTAAGCCTTTCAAGACATACGATTTCTCGAACTCTGCAAAAAAGGCCGATATTTTGTATTTATTTTTTTTTTTTACCAAAATTCGACTAACTTTTCACATAGTCTCCATTTAGCTCGATACATGTTGTCCAACGATATTCCAAATATTTTTTAAGGCTTCTAAAAAGTACGATTTCTTGAACTGCAAAATAGGCGTGTGTTTTAACGATGATTCTCGTCTTGAGCAGACGCAGCACCAATTTTTTCATAGCTTTTTCATGCCCAAATGTTCCTGCAGGATACGAAACACACGTTTGTCTGAAATGTTTACCATCTTGGCTATCTCGCGTATCTTCACTCGGTGGTCGTCCATCACGATATCATGAATTTTATAGACCATGTCTTCAGTTGTGTCCCCATTCAGATGTTCCGGGCGCTAAACATAATTTGTGCTCGTACAACCACAACGAAATTCAATGTAATTCTTGTGAACCATTTCATGCCACAGAGTTCCCATAATACTTTTTTAGCTTTGCTCCAGTTTCCTTAATGGTTATTCCACACAAAAAGTTATGTTCAACACACGGAATTCACTTTTTTCCATTGTAGCAAATAAACTGTTAAACTGTTAAAAATGTACTATTTCACAGATCTACTTGAAACTTAGTGTGTATATCTAGAAAAATTGTGTTTCCCTGTGCTTTCTAATGCTTCTTGTGTTTTTTTAATTGAAATGCAGTATGCTACTAGGTACGTGAAAAATTTTAAGCCTTTTTTTCAAGTTCTTGCTTTATTTTCGTAACAGATAAATTCAAACATCAAAATATTTATCCGTGCTTTATTTCTTTTTGTAATTTCTTGGATATGTATCGAATTCCTGAGCAAGAAAATATTGGTTTTGAGACAGGGAATACATGAAAATCGGAAGTCGGGTGAATACGTAGCGTGGGGAACTTCCCAGTTCAAAATATTTTGCTGAGTATTAAAAGCAACATTGGGCCTAGCGTAGTCGAACAGCAAAATAACCATCAACAGCTATTCTTATCTGTTCCATTTCATTGGCTAAATCAGCGTTTCCCAAACTGTGTGCCGCGACGCTCTGGGGCGCCGTGGCTAAGCTACAGGGGCGCCGAGAAGACCCAGGACCTTTTCTTTTTGTATAATCACTTTGTACTTTAGTAGTGAGGACCTTTTTTTTGTCATCACTCCTTGTATTGGGTTGTTACATAAGTCCGTTCGTTTTTTTTTTTCACCTTTTATTCAATAAAATATACATTTTAAAAAAACTTTTTTTTATCAAATGTACTGTCCATTAATTTCTATCACTTTGGACAAACGCTCAGGCAATTTCATAATACCATCTCTCCAGAAGGTTCCGTCTTTGCTCTGGAAAAATCTGTTGAGGTGAATTTTGATATCGTCCAAAGATGCGAAATTTTTTCCGTCAAGGGAATTTTGTATAGAGCGGAATAAATGGTAGTGGCAGCATATAGTCCAGACATCGCACCATCCGACTACCATTTGTTCTGCTTTCTACATTCCCTTAACGGAAAAAATTTCGCATCTGTGGACGATATTTAAATTCACCAGGACAGATTTTTCAAGAGCAAAGACGGAACCTTCTGGAGAGATGGTATTATGAAATTGCCTGAGCGTTTGTCCAAAGTGATAGATATTAATGGACAGTACATTTGATAATAAAAGTTTTTTTTAGATTGTATATTTTATTGAATAAAAGGTGAAAAAAAAAACGATTATTGAAGATAATTATAATGAATATGAGATAACAACGAATACAACATCCATATCCTGACAAAGCTTCGAATAAGAGAGTCAGGTAACTGTATATCTTATCATTAAATTTTGTTCGCAATTCGTATTTCATGAAGGTAGCAAATTTACAAATTCCTAGCACTTTTCATGTGTTCAGTGTTTCAATTTAAGGATGCGTATATCGTCCTTTCTGCGTGTCTGGAGGCAGCGTATGAGATCCACTTGTCGCACTGAGTCAGAGCACGCAAGAGGAGGTTCACTAATTAAAATTGGGTTAGGTTCCTAGTGTCACCTGCACACACGATGTCTTTATTTAACGACACATGGGAGATGCGAGGTGATAGAGGACGAAGGGGTTAACATGTCACAAGAATACATGATATTGATCCACATGTTTGTGACAAGAACGTGACTGGGCGATTCTTAGTTTCTACTTGAAATTTTAAATGGGTTTTTACGGATTTTATTTGATGAAATATTGTTGGAAGGATCAAAGAGATGTGAATAATTAATAATGATTGTAATAGTAGTAATATGTGTAGTAATTTTTTATTATCATACGTTACACGATAAGAAAGTAAACTGAGTACAAAATTCTAAATTCAAGACGTAAGACGTGAATTTTGGAAATGGTATATTGGGCCACAAGAATACAATTGCAATAGTTGATATAAGGTAACACAAAGTTTTCTTTATGAAAGATCAAAACTCACTTATTAAATTTTATTTGTTTGAAATAATTTTCATTTTAACATTCGAAGTTGGTACAATTATTTGTGAAAAATATTATTAAAACTAGTGCACCCGTTGCCAACTGTGTTGGCAAACACATCATTACCTTAATGTAGAACTTACTCGACACCTCAGACTTCTTTCTCTAGCCATACGCCTTACTTCATCCAATTCAAATTGAATTAACTCTTCGCCCATTATTAAAAACTGGAAAATTATTAGTATTATCCCGAATTAAAAAAGAAGAAGAAAACGATTCATTTTCACTCAGTACATTACATTTATAATGTTAAAACTAAAAATGATTTTAGACGTTAAATTTAAAACATATTTATTAAAATAAATTTTCCAGTTTCTTATATACTATAAAAATACGAACACGAAAAAAACGCTCACGGATTAATACGCAGACGGAAAAAAATGTACATGAAAAAATACACACACGGAAAAAAGCGCACACGGAAAAATACACACACGGAAAAAGGCGTACTTACACTATATCTCAAATCAGTTTCAAATAAATCGTGAGAAACTATAACATAGTAAAATTTAATTGTTTGCCCGCTTTAATATAATGCGTTCACATTTGTAAGGTCATACCAGATCTGGTTATTTTGGTTACTTTTATAGTGTAGTACTGACTTTTAAATGTAAATTTGTCATTTCAAAATATTTACGCTGTAAAACGTACTTCAGATTTGTTGGTTATGATCATTATAACTAAGATATCATTTATCCATATGACATATGTCAAATGGAATGACATTTTAAGAAAGTGATTTTTTTTACCATGTTTTAATACGAACATGGCATACAATTTCAAAGGTGCAAACTATTGAATGTATCAATTTGTAATTTTTACCAATTTTTTTTAAATATTTCGAACTAATTTTAAATTTACACAAATAAGTTGTCACCTAGTGGCACTGATATGAATGATCAAACTCGGCCGGTAATTTTTGCGTGTTTCACTCAGCGTGTTTTACTCACTGCATTATATTTACATTTTTGAAAATTTAAAACGTTAGATAATTTAACTCGTTAATCATAGAAATAAAAAAATAATAAAGAAAAGAAAGTCACATTTTTCTTACATACTTTCATCAAAATCAAATATTTTTTAAAATAATTATTTTTCTGCTACTAATAATTTTAATTTATATTATTTTTGTGTAAACATATCAATTAACAACTATTATTATCACGCGTTATATGTCAATATACACTTCGGTGAGCTTCGAAATATTTCGTTACATTTCAGTATCTCGTTTAAAATTTGTTTTTGACGTGATAGCACGCACCCACGCAGGGACACACGTTGGCGTATTATATTATAGATATCTTTACCGCGCTGCTGTACTTCCTCAAGATGGAACTGGAAACTTGTCGACATAGTGCTGGTTCATTGCTTTGGATTTCTTCCCGAGTTTTGGCTTTTAACTGAATCAAAGTTCTGAGGAAGAAACTTTCGCTTTGAAATGATCCCATTGGAAGAAATCAATTAATATACTCCCATTTGGAGATCACTTTTCCAGCAAACACGGATTGAACGGCCTCTACTGAAAGATTTTCATTGTTCGATGTGGCTCCATCATGTTGGTAGCAAATGTCCTCATTGCATCCAACCAAATTTTCAAGTTCTGGTCACAAAAAATGTCTATGTATCGATGAGAAGTAACAGTGAGTGCAACACCGTTTTGATTCTCATAAAAGTAAGGGCCAATGATGCTACTAGGGATGAACGATACCGTTGATACTAGTAAGATATCGATACTTTTCTTTCGATACTACTATTTTAGTACTTGATACTTTTTTTTATGCTATACTGGTATCTATACTTTTTTAATGGTGTCGTTTGTAATAATTATCGGTAATATTGGTAGAATCAACTACTACAGATAGCAGCACTCAACACTGAACGAAATGTGTCAAGCGTGAATTTAAATATTAAGGCGCCAATTTTAAATCGGTGAATTATTATTTTGTTAATTTACTGCAACTCACAGCACTACAATATTATAAAATAAATGGTAAAAGTAGCTATTTTTATAAAAATCATCCTCTAAGATTTATTTAATTCAAACATTTTTTCCATAGGTAAATACTATTTGCCATGGTAAAAAAGATTTTTTTATACTCGACATTTGTTTTGCTAGTATATTAATCAATACCGCGAAATATCGATACTTTCTTCCGATACCGATATAAGATAACGATAATGATATCAATATTAAGTGTCGATACTCCAGAGTTAACTGCACAATATTTTTTTTACTGCTAAATCGATATCACGTACTATCTATATTTTTTCCGATACCAATACCGATATGGATACTTTGAAACGATACCGATTCCTGCAATCGGTATTTACATCGTTAGATACTAGATGCATTCATTTCTGCCTCAGACCGTAGATGTTTCATTAATGATAGTGCCTTCTGCTTCAAATTTATTGACTCACGATTAATTTCGTTGAAGGAGCTTGATTAATGTCGTTAAGATGGTAGTGAGAATGATACAGGCGATGAACTCTTAAGAGAAACCGATGGTTCTTGTAAAAGTTTCTCACACATATCGCACGTTGTTCGTAGGCTAATCTATCCAATGCAGATAGATTTCCTAGTCATGGTCTGTTACAATTTTAGGCGTTTGAGCGCCCACCCTAGCAATTTCAGAGAAATTTAACAAACAATTAAGGAAAATATTTCCAGAGTCCCTACATATATGCACGTTTTTAACGCATTTTATTTTATTCATGATGTTTGTTTCATTTCCTTGATCTCAATTAAACTGCAAACTGTTTCCAAGTTGTTTTCTGAATTTACAACAATAGTGTATGGTAGGGGGAGTCCTGAATACAGCACTATTCATCATTTTAATGCATATCATTGTCAAAGAAATTAAAGATAGAGTGAGGAGACTAAACGTTGAATACAGGAACCTACAACCAGTTAGTATTTCCGAATGTGGGTTTGTAGATGAAATAATGATATGCATAAAAGCGAAGTACATATAATTTTGACTCTGAGCGTAGTGTCATTTGAATAGGTTGGCAGCTTTAAATATCTATAAAATTTACTGACAAGCCGCAGAGTAAAAAACAGTTTACTTTAAATACAGTAAAATCCAAAATCCTGTTTTTTCGGAAGGGGTGCGGAAAGGAAAAAGTAGAAAAATGGGTGTTGAGAGAAGAGAAAATAGAAAAAGTGTAAGTGTATAAATATCCAAGTTACCAATTTAGAAATTTCAATTTTTTACAGCCATTCATTGTTGTCACCATCGTTGTCAATAATGTGAAAGTCAAAAGATGTCACGAATGCATTTGATAATTTTGAATCGAATGCTGCGTAGTGAAGTGAAATTAAGTGGTTCCTCCATTTTAGGGATCAAGTAAAAGTCACAGGAGCCATGAGGAGAGAACGGCGGATGGAAGAGTACTTCTCAACCCATTGAGTGAATAACTTATCCACAACTTGCGCAAAATGCGCTGGAGCGATGGCACACAAAAAGATTGTACATAATGGAAAATAGTTCTGCAGAAAGCGTCTTGGCTTCTTCCATAAAGCTGGTAGCAGACTGTTTTTCAAAAATTTAGAGTAATATTGCGAAATGATGATCGCGTTGAAGTAAACTGATTATCAGAGTATTCTCTCCATTCCGGTCGCAACTATCCCAGTTTTTTTTTTGTGTTCATTATCTATATTTCCATAGTGGATTTTTCAGTCTCTTCTTACCAATCGGTAGAATCAATTTCTGCTTTGTGCCACTTGTCATCAGCAGAATCTTTTGTGCAACAAGCTTGCCCAACAGTTGGGTTGAATATATGAGGAGAAAACAAAACCAGCTTTATCACAGTCATCAAATCTTCAAAAATCGGATATTAAAAAAAAAAAAAAAAAAACGTTTTTCGAGTTTAGTCTTATCACTGATTTTTTGTTTTTTTGGTAAATCTATTGTTTATGGTAATACGATTATGATTAAGTTCCCACATCGAAAATTTACAAGTTTGTGAGATAATTCACCTTTTTATTTGGAAAAAGTTTGTTTTGCTGAGATTTGGCTGGATAAAGTTGGTTTTGCACCAAATCGCTTCCAATTTCATTTCTTAAAAACAATATAATAAAAGCAAAATAAAATATTTGATGCAAAGGTCGTGGAATAAAATTTTATTAGAGATTGAAAAAAAAAAATCAAAAAAATTAATTTATGTTATGTACGTGTTAGAACTTGTAATGGTCAACTTGTATTTGTAAAATAATGGAGTGATGTGATTAGCTGAAATGGAAAGGGTTGATTTTGCACCAGACTCGCTTGCGAATAAAGATGGTTCTGTTTTGTTTTGCACAACTCGATGCGACATTATAAAAGGATATCGTTGATTTTATTCATATTTTTTATGTTTTCTTAATAGCTTTCAAGGTAAGAAATATTAATCACGTGATATCTCGATTTTGTTTGTTTGACTCGTAGCATTTTCATTAATATGCATTTCTAAAATTGAAAACTTTGCGGTGGCAATAATCGCACTATTAATACTGCATTCAATAATAAAAGTATCGTAATTCAGTACGTAAATAATACTGCACCCGAATGTTTTCATATTTTCAGGTATATCTGCTTAATTATACAACACTTCGTATAGTTGATTCCGATCCTGATCCCAATAACTTAACCCAGAAATTGTGTTTTTCCCTCCACAATTATTGGCATGGATACTGTCTTCATTTAGCCTAGAAATTAAATCTTCCTCGCTATAATAACTATTATAAATCTGAGCACATCCGAGTCGTCTTCACTTAGCACATCAGAGTCATCTTCGAATATACCCAGCAAATATTTTTATACGGGCCAGTACTGTTGAAGCACATACACCCCGGCATTGAAAGTAATGGGCCAGTGCTTTCATTTCGCACTGGAGCAGTACCCCGGTGTCCCCGTGGCCGTTAGCTGGCCCATTGATTTATCAATTGCTGGCCCAGCAGCGGTGAAGTGCAAAATAATCGCATTAGTTGCAAGATTTATTTCTGACGGACCATGGCTTATATTATACTCACTCTCTAGTATTTCAAATGTAACATATGTGTACTTACCCAGTATTAAAATAAATTAATGGTTAGGTGCAAAATAAATACTCATTTGGCCATTTTCACCATCGTTGAATAAATTTATTTAACAAATAGAGTTGACAATATCGCATCGGTTTTAAACTATTAATGAAGAAATTAACATTGCTGTCAATAGAATGATGCCATATTGTTAACTTAAGTTGTTAAATAAATTTATTCAACGATGGTAAAACTGGCCGATTGTAAATTGTATTAACAGTTATAATTTATTGATTTATTTATAAATATTAAATAAATATAATTTCAGGAATAACAGGTATAAGTTTATTTAATTTATTAATTTAATGAAGAATTTTAAGAAAATGATTTTCTGCCATTTCGGCCAAACCAATTGCATCCTAAAGATAAGGGGTGACTAATAATTTTCGCCAATATTCGTCTTGTATTGTCACCACATCTTTCCCCCCTGACTTGAAGAGTGCCAACCTAAAAAAAATCATACTTGTTAAAATAAATTCAATAATTTTATAAGCATTAATGCTATAAGTTGTACACTTTTGTAAAAACAAACTAGATCTGGTTATTTTGGTGATTTTTATAGTGTATTACTGACTTTTAGAAACTTGGTTATATTGTAAAAAAGGCTTTACAGTTTTGGATTATGTTTGTATTATTTTAGGTTAGTATTATATTTACAAAATATTTAAGATGTCACTATTCAAAATGAAATATGACAAATTATATTTTTTTAAATGACATATTTATAATCTTGTAACAGATTTATTAATAATTGAAAATTTTATTACATGAAAAAAAAAACTATGATTGAACTAAACTAAAAATTAAACAATTTAACATGAAACAGTTAGTATAAACTACGTCCTTAAATCTAACAAAACGCACACAAATCACAATAAAAATTGTATAATGCTCACAAAACAATAACTATTCAAATACACTTCTTGACAAACTGTCCAAAAACACGTCTCAACTTGTACTGACTAACCCTCGAAGGCCAGCCGTTAGGGGTTTTATGATTAAGCCGCTACAATCAGACTTTTCAAATTATTACATTCAAAAAAAGTTTAGTTTTAAGTAAAAAATATGAGTGAAGAAGAGACGATAGCTATGTAAAACAATAATTTATCGACTTTATTAGAATAAAAAGAATAGAAAAGTTGCTTAAAAATAAAATTAAAACAAAAGTAAAATGTAACATATTAATAAAAATAAGGAGTGCTTATAAAATGATGGTAAGGTACTTCGTATAGGAGGAGTGCGAAATACAAATGTGAAGTACATTATTAATACTGGCGTTGCACAAACTTTTGGTGCCAGCAATTTACCAACAGAAAATGTTTGCTGGGTAGTTCCTTTGATTTTCAATAGTTTTTCACACCGGAGGCCGCTCTATCCGAACGATTAACCAAAAAAAAAAAACGTTGCTAATAGATGTACACAACTCTGGTTACTCACATTCTCACTCACATTGTAGGGTTTACACCCAATTTTTAAACAGGTGTGTGTTTTGTATATATATTTATTATACAGTTGTCATTATTAAAATTCGTATACAGTTACCGTCGCATAAAATATTGACATGAACTAATTTTGCGTAAGTAACATAAGTGACCGCACGATCATTATCATCACAAAAAGGTATTGTGATGAAAATACTTTATAAATGTAAAACAACCCATCTGAATTAAATTAAAATTATACCTAAAATATTTGTTGAAACTGTGACACAATAAGTTCATCTACGGGAAACGTTCATACATGCTAAATGGGTTTAATACAGTCACTAATAAACAATATATAAATGAGAATAAGTGGAGTTGTACAATTTTGCCAGTTTCACCAAACGAACGATATGTTTGGGTGAATTTATGTTTATATTTATAATGTCCAATATTTTCTCAAAATTTATAACGGCATTTTGTTAACTGTGTAAATTCTAATTTTATGGATTAACCGGAATTTATGGATTTAATAAATATAAATTAGTATTCGCTCTCTCTTCTTCCTCTCTTTCCCTCTCGATCAATCTATCTATTTATCTATCTATCTTGTTAAACGTTGTTTATAATAGATCCATAACATAAACGCGTCCCATGTGCACAAAGACAAATAAATGGAATATCACTGATCTGTTAATAATACAACTATCTCTGAATAACAAACAGATAACTAATGTAATGAAGTAGTGCTATGGATCTACGAGGGTTACCTTTTATATTTCGGGATTGCGCTAAACTAGTGCTGCCATCTGGCAACTGACGCTTCTATCGTAAAGTTTGACATTTTTGACGGTATATGTACTCAGAACGTTTTAACGTACGAGCGCTATTTGTGTTGTTTACAGTAACTACAAGCCTGGGGTAAGTGCCCAGATTGCCCAACCCTAACGTCGGCTTTGACTGTACTTTTCTAACAACCAGTAAAATTCGGTAATTTGACAATTGACAATGACATAATAACCTCAATATTTTTTAGACATTCGGTATATGCGAACCTTGTGTTAAAACATAATGAACAAGAGAACAGTTAACACGAATAAAACTTCAAAACAAATTACCGAAATTTACAGGAAATGTGTTTTGTTTTACACTCGAAATAACATAAAAAATTACCTCAAAATTCCTAAAATATTTTAAACAATACTTGTTAATATATCAGAACCAGAGGAATGCGTTTGATTGAAAATTTTTAGATAACAGTTATTAAAAGGACTAAAACATAAAATATGTTTTAAACGTATTGCACATAAAAAATATGGGGAGATCTGGGCCAATATACACGACATTACATTATTAAGAATATATTACTGTTCCAGATAATAAAACAGATATCGTCTTAATCAAAGCTGGGCATGCATTTATATTAATGTACTTAACACGTTCGCGGACAGTACGACTATAGCCGTCGAATATTTTTCCTAGCTCAGGTCATGACGGTCTAAACCGTCCTACTTTTTTATTCAAATATACAAATGACGGCTGGGGCAGGTTTTAATTCCATTTAAGTATATGAAAACTAGTATAAACTGTCCTATCAGGAATATACCAAACACAGTAAATGTCCTATTATAAACAAAAATCTAAAAAAGTGACATTTTGGACAAACGGAGCATAGTCTAGTCGGCCAGTCAATGCAGTTGTGTCACTTAAAACGTCATATTTTTTTATGACATCATATTAGATATGTTTATATGGCAAGCATTTAACGAATGTTATATTCGTACGCTGTCACTTGTATCGATATGAAATGAAAATATAAGAATAAGGACGGAATAGAAACAAACGCTCCGTGTTAGGTTTTTTTTACTGAATATTGCTACCCTTCCTTTCACCCAAAATTATTGTGGCCAAATGGCATGCCAGGGTGTTAAATTCCTTAGTTAGGGGGGAAATAAATACAACTTAAAGTTGGCTGGACTAGCGTCAGTGGAGACGGGCTAGGTTTATGGCTCCAAACAAGTTCTCGTAAAATATGCTAACAGTATTAATAGGGCGCCAGTTAGTCAAACTGCTATTTGTATAACTTTTCCGCGCAGACTAAAATACGCTAAACTGACCTAACTTGAATTTCCTTCACACCTACCCTGTAATGTAAAACTAGGAAAAAAAGGGGTTACTCAAAGTAGCCACAAATATAATAAAAACAAGACAAGTGTTTCTTTATTTCACGACGGTGAGTACAAATGTCGTGTTAAATCAACGTTCAAACTATTAGTAGCATATAAAAATGATCGGTCAAAAGTACCTCATACAATTTATATCATACTACAGTATTACCAAAAAATCAGCTGTGCTTGTTTAATTTATGCTGCTTTATCAAAAAATGTCTCAAATAAAAGATGTTAGTTATTGCTTTTATAGCAACTTTTGTTAAATAAATTTTTTCGTAATATTTCTCTGTTGTGAAATATTCGCAAAAATTTAGTTAACCGATTTTTACCAAAAGTTGATCAACTCGTGCCATTGATGTTAAAAGCTTAAATATGAAGTTTCATAAAAATCCTTTTAGCCGAATTTGTGCACGTGTACGCGGACCGACAGACAGACCGACAAAAATCATGCTGAAAATAGTCAAAACGTTATGTAGGGTCCTTAATTCGTAAATTGGTATGTTCACAATACCTCCCTTATATATGTTGGCGGTCGGTAAAAAATAATAGTGGGACGTTGATCGATCACTATGAACACTACTTTATATTAACTATAGTAAAACCGGAATTTACTCCCTACTCTAGTGACAAGAACAAAGACCATAAATTAATATTATAAATTTTAGAAATTAAACAAAATAAAGCAACTTAACTTAATAAAGCAATTTAACTCTTATCTGAGTACTCAAAGAGAAGAGTTTGAGTGGTATATGCTCACGCCTACGGAACTCCCGGTACAGTTCGATGGTCTTCTCCCACCAAGTGAGGAGCATCTCTTCCTTTCCTTCTTTGATTGGACCACAGAAACGGACTGTCGTCAGAACTAATCCAAAACGCCGGACTCCCAAATGGACTCTCCAAAACGTTGAACGCAGCAGGAGCAAAAACAAAAACGTTAAAGAAATCGAGAACCCAAATGAAAACGGGTACGATAAAGATAAAGGTATCGAAAACAGTATCGAAAACGGTAATAAAAACGGCCTAAGGTGCAATGCGGCCATATGTGTGTGTGTGTTGACCCTTT
Source organism: Liopterus haemorrhoidalis (assembly GCA_963971575.1). Classification (NCBI taxonomy): domain Eukaryota; kingdom Metazoa; phylum Arthropoda; class Insecta; order Coleoptera; family Dytiscidae; genus Liopterus; species Liopterus haemorrhoidalis. Next base: position 16,891,684 of record OZ020612.1, on the reverse strand, counting down.
ATCTACGCCCAGGCAGTAAATGAATCGGTAAATCCCATTGCACAAGTTAATTAGATGCACTGTTGTAGAGTACAGCCTATTGCTGAGGGATTCTACAGGAGATTTAATCTCATGACCTAGATTTTTACTCGGAGAATTCTACAATTGTCTAGACGTCTTTCACACACAGTGGTCAAACTTTTTATGTTTCGCTCTGGGTCTAGGGTTTGTAACTGTCCAAACCATCCTGAACGTGTTTTCCTAGGTACGTTATCCAACACTAGGCTGGCAGAAGGTTTGTAAGAGTCTACTATATTCAAAGCAGGGACCCATATTTTTTTTAGTGTAGCAGTATATAAGAGATCATTTATTGTTTAATTTATTCTTTTTAGCATATACTCTAGACCAGAGTATCTCAAACTTTTTGAGCCGCGGAGCATTTCACGAGAATAATTCGTCGCGGAGCACTATCGTTACTATATATATATATATATATATATATATATATGTGGGAATCCCCAATTGGTGAGAAACATAAGTTCATTAAATTAAATAATCATTTATTAATTAATTACACTTTTAAATAGTAGTTGATAACACATTAATTATAATATAATTTCACAACACATAACGGCCATTTTGTACGTTACGTTCCGCGTGCCTTGCCCGACCCGTTCCGACTTCCACCAACGACTGAGCCGTTCGCTCGGGTTCTTGACCTCGTCACTGGCATTGGCGGCGGTGACGGGGTTCTTTGGGGCACCAAGCCCACAGTTCGGCCATTCCTGGAATTGACTGCGGCCCCGCGGTCTGGCGGCTCCTGAAACTGTAAATCATTAAGTTTGTCTGAACAAGTAACTTCATTGTTACAGTCAGCCCATGGTTTCATAAAGTCAGCAGCTGTGGTGGTCTTCAGAGGCGGCTCTCCATAACCCACCCTCTCGACATCGTACCTCTCTTTAGGTTTAACCCTGGTGACTTTATATGGTCCTAGGTATTTTGGTCTAATTTTAGCCTGTGTGGAGAACTGTGTTCGCTGGATGGCTACGAGATCATCTATTTTGTATTTTCTCGCTTCCTTCCTTCGCTTATCGTATGTCTTCTTATTTTCTCTTTGTATCTTCGCTATCTCTCCTTTCGCATGCTGGCGCATTTCTTCTCTATTGTCATCAAATTCCTTCGTGTATTCTTCTGATATCATTTCGGGAATCTTGTATGCTTCCGGACGCTTCATTTTAACTCCAACCATCAGCTCGAAAGGTGTTCGACCAATGCTTCTCTGGTACGTATTATTGATGGAACATTGAAGGTCATCAACGTATTTGAACCAATTCTCGTGGTCATTCAGTGCTAGCTTAGTTAATACGGTTATGATGATTCTATTAATCCTCTCAACCTGTCCATTGGCTCTTGGTACGCCGGTAGTTGTATGCAGAAGTTCTATATCTTCACTCTGGCAGTAGTCTTTAAATGTGGCAGAGGTAAAGGCTGTTCCTCTGTCAGTAATGAATCGTCGAGGATTACCGAATATCTTCTTTTGTGAATCTAGTCTGGTTATAACTTCTTGAGTAGAGACGGTTTTAGTAGGGTAGATCCAAACGAACTTGGTGAATGCATCTACTACTACAAACAAGTGTTGGTAGCCTTTTTTGGTTGGTGTAAGCGGTCCTAAATGGTCAAGGTGATAAGTATCTAAAGGTACATCACCTTTGTCTAACGGATGTAAAAAACCTTCTTGCTTCCCAGTCTTTTTGGTAGCCACAATACATGGTATACAATTCTTGATAAAAGCTTCGATCTTTTCTTTCATGTGGGGAAACCAATATTCACGTAGTATTATGTCTTGGGTCTTCTTAACAGCAAAATGTCCGTTTGTTTCATGAGCGTTTCTAATGATTTGTATTTCCATCTTCTCAGGTATAACTAACAAGTTGGTTTCGTCTTTTCTCTTGTATAGTAAATTATGTTGAATTAGGTAATCTTCAAAGTTGTGTCCATTTTCTAAAATTGTTATGATAGACTGTGTCTTCTCATCTTCTTCTTGTGTTCGTCTTAATCTGTGTAGGAACTCGCTAGATCTTATAGTCAATACTGGATTTCTTGACAGTGCGTCAACGTGTCGCATCTTGGTTCCTGGTCTATGTTCAATAGTGTAGTGAAATTCCTCTAAATACATTACCCATCTGGCAATTCTGGGAATTATATCTTTTTTCTTAAGAGTCATGGCAAAAGCGGCGCAATCAGTCACGATTTTGAATTGCAATCCTAGTAGGTATACACGGAACTTTTTGATAGCATTTACGATAGCTAAGACTTCTAGCTCATAGCTTCCGTATTTCTGTTCTGCTGGCGTTGTTTTTCTAGACATGTAGTGAACGGGGTGCATCTTTCCATCCTCTTTTCCTTGTTGGAGTAAGACAGCTCCATATCCTGCGGCACATGCGTCGGTATGCAACTCTGTGGGTGCTTCTGGACAATAAATGGTAAGTACTGGTCGACTGGCTAGTATTTGCTTGAGTTTTTCAAATGCTTTCATTTGGTCAGGTCCGAAGTGGAACTTTACATCTTTGCGAAGTAAGTCGCTCAATGGTTTCGCAATGACTGAATAATTTTTGACAAATTTGCGAAAGTATCCTGCTAATCCAAGGAAACTGTGTACTTTCTTGACTGTATCTGGTTGCGGGAAGTTAATTACGGCTTTCGTTTTCAGACGTGACGGAGATATGGTGTTGGCTTCGATGTGATGGCCTAAGTATTCGATGCTTGTCTTCAAGAACTGGCATTTCTTCCAGTTTATCTCCAATCCATAAGATTCGGCAGTGTTAAGGACTTCTTCCAGTCTAGTCAATGCTTCGTCTATATTTTCAGCACGTATTACTATGTCGTCCATATAAACTAATACGGTTCCTTCTTTGATGTGTCTGTCAAATACTTCGTTTATGAACCTCTGGAAATTCGCTGGGGAATTGCACATTCCGAATGGAGTTCGTAGAAATTCATATTGCGCGTTGTGTGTTACAAATGACGTATACTTTTGACTCTCCTCATCGACAGGTACATGGAAAAATCCATTCTTCAAGTCAATCGTACTGAAAATTGTGGAATCACGGAGTTTATCCAGTTGGTCTTCTATCAGTGGAACTGGGTATCGGTCTTTAATTATTTTCTCGTTTAAACGTCGGTAGTCTTGACAAATCCGAGTGCTTCCATCTTTTTTCTTGGTGAGGACGATTGGGCTGGCAAATTCTGATTTACTGGGGATTATTATGCCATCTTCTAGCCAAATCTTCATTTGCTGTTCAACAATTTTTTGTTCATGTTGCGAAATACGTCGTGATGGCTGGTATATGGGTCGTTCATCCTTGAGGATAATCTTTGTTTTAATCTTGGCCATCTTGGTTTTATTATTAACAGGGTCGTACTTAGATTGAAGTGTTTTAATCCGCTTCCTATGGTGTTTATTCTTAATATGCCCCAAATCTAGTCCGTCGTCGTGGTGTATTGCGTATGCTGTCAGAAAATTGACTTCATCATCTTCGCTGTTGTGATTCTGTAATTCTTCTTCATTTCTCTTTATCGTATCGTATTTCATTTCATCGTATTGCTCCTTCAAAAGTATGCTACTTTCATCTTCTTCGTCTTCATCAATATCTTCATTTTCGTCATCAAAATCTTCATCTTCTTCGTTTTCAGTATCGCCTTCTTCTTTATTTGTAGTATCTTCGTATTCTTTATCTTTAACATTTTCATCGTCGTCGTCGCCATCGCTGATAGCTCGGACTTCCTCGTCATCGTATTCCTCTTCCAATTCGTTGGCATCATCGGAATAACATTCATCTCTCTTGTTGCTAGTTTCTTTTTCTAGGTAGTCGATTTTGCTAATCTTCTCTTGTTTCATCACAGGTGTTCTGTTCACCTTTTTTACGGAACATAGTTCGCCTTTTCGGAATATCAGCTCAGCGTTGTGCAATAAGGAATTGCCTATTATAATAGTCGGTTCAATTGCATCGTCGTTGATCACGTGGATGGTTGTATCGAAGCTCTGACCTATGAGTTCGACTGTCGTGTCGAAACAGCCAAGGGTACAAGTCTCTCCTGCTCCAAGACCTTGCAGCTTGAGTGTTTCTGTTCTAACCTTCGGTGCACCTAACTTGAAGTAGTGAGTCGCCTTTAATAAATTAACGCAACTTCCTGTATCAATAAGAGCGTTGATCGTTTGATCTCTTATTTTTACTGGAGCTCTGACGCATTCGGCAGTCATCTTGTTAACGAAGTTTACTGGGTTGCCGTTCTTCTTATCTTTATCCTCCGTCCTCTTCGAAAACTGGTTTCGCCTCTTGGGACATTCTGGTGACTTGTGACCGTATTGATTGCATGCAAAGCATTTGGGTCCTTTTGTCTGATCAGGACAATTTCTGGTCATATGGCCCAACTTTCCGCATGAGTGGCAACGTTCTTTGTCATTTCTATTCGCATCATTCGAACTGCGGTTTTGGAAATTTGACCGTTCGTACGGCTTTATAGAATCTTGGTCTCTTCGTTGGCGATTTTGGGTCATTAGGCTGTCGTAGTTCTTGATCCTAATCATCAGCTCGGTTACATCACGGAATTCACAAAGTGCTAACGACTTTTGGAGATCTCGGTCACCTATACCTGCGATAATATACTTGATAACTGATCTTACCTCTATATTACCTGTCTGGGCTATGGCTGCCATTTCGTAGATGTAGCTTTCATATGTTTCATTATGCTTCTTCATGCGCCTTGTTAATCGGGCATGTACATCTGCTTGATCTAATGTGTCGGGAAATGCTGCACAAATTTTCAATTTGAATTCTGTCCAAGATTTCGGTGGTTCGGATACGCTGTCGTACCAGTGCCTAGCTGCACCTCGTATCTTGCTAACTGCATAAAAGAGTGTTGTTTTGTTGTCCCATTCGTAAACAGAAGCTGTGTTTTCGACTTTGATAGTCCATTGTCGTGCGGTGAGTCCAGTGATTTTAGAAGGGTCGTATTCTGGGATCGCACGTTCGTCGGCCTTCTTCCACAACGGTGTCTGTATAATAGTCGTATGTGCTTGCGAGTTATTGAGTAATTCGCGCTCACGTTTCAATAATTCTCTTTCTCGTCTTAATAAATCTCGCTCTCTGGCTAAATAATCAATTTCTACACCATTAGCGTTTCCTCCTGTCGTTTGAGCTCCTTGGTATTCGTACGGAGTGCTTGCGCAAAACTGCAATACGCCCTCTGGTAATGTTTCGTCTTCACGGTCTAACATGTTACGGTCTGATTCTCCGCCCACTGCGTTATTATATTCGTCAGTCATGATGGACTTTTTATCTTCTTATGCGTCTTAAATTTTAACTCTTTACTTCTATTTCTAAATCTTCTTACTGCTGTGCAGTTCTTTATTTCTCTTAAATATCTTATTTCTTCTTTGTAACATGTAATTCTTCTATATTGACCTCTTATAATCTTAATTCACGTCTTTAATATTTCTTTAACATCCTACTACTCTTTTAATAATCTTAACATCTTTTTAAACTGTTATTTACTCGTAAATTATTTAAAATTTGCAATTGTATCGAAATTGGCAAAAACAATACATGTACGCCACTGCTTAGTGTTTACATATCGTAGATAACATTTTACCGCGCAATTGTCGGACGATAACAACGTAAAAACAAGGTTATATTGAATTTTAACGTATTTATTATAATATTTTTAAAGTTTCTCACCAATATACTCAAAATGTTGAACATGTAATGACACTTTTCATTATATTTCACTGTTTCACACAAATATTACAGGTTTTTATACTTTATTTACTCCTTAAATAACGGTTTGCACAATCTTAACAATTTAAATATCGTTTTAAAACATTTTTACTTTTTAAATCTTTCACTTCACCTCTTTTCAGCATATCTTTCTTTAATTTTTAACTCTTTTAATTATTAATTTAATGTTTCACTTCTTATCAAAACTTTAAAACATGTTTTTTCAATCGCGGCTGAGCCCCCAAGTCTGTGGGAATCCCCAATTGGTGAGAAACATAAGTTCATTAAATTAAATAATCATTTATTAATTAATTACACTTTTAAATAGTAGTTGATAACACATTAATTATAATATAATTTCACAACACATAACGGCCATTTTGTACGTTACGTTCCGCGTGCCTTGCCCGACCCGTTCCGACTTCCACCAACGACTGAGCCGTTCGCTCGGGTTCTTGACCTCGTCACTGGCATTGGCGGCGGTGACGGGGTTCTTTGGGGCACCAAGCCCACATATATATATATATATCTACACTAGTAGCTCGCGGAGCACTAGTAGACGCTCGCGGAGCACAGTTTCGGATACTCTGCTCTAGATATTTAGATGGGTTGTGTTATGCGCAAATAGACAACGTTGCTGTGAGCAAAAAAAAAAAAATAATAATAATAACTATCTACCACTAACATCAAATCTAATCTTGGAAAATAAAGATGTTGATTTTTATATAGATTTGTATAGTATGCGAGAAGTAGATAAAACAGTAAGACCCTACGACGTCTGTCTGCACCGTTTATGCCTGTTTATACTTGCTTAAACTTGCATATATGAAAATATGACAGAACTTGAGTGACAATCTGGTAATTTATTGCGTGAAATTATTTCAAAATATAGTGTAAATATAGGTCAATATGCGTTAAATCCATCTTATTTTGTAAATTCTCAAGTGTGTGTTCAAGAGTTTCCGTAGCATCTTTATAAATGTCAAAACATATTCAGTTGTTAAGTGAAATATTCGATGGACCAAGCATTCACATAGAAAATTTCAAGTCGACTAGAATGTTATACGAACCATATAATGGCATCCTAGAACATGTTATGAAGCATATAATGTTGAGAGTCCTGAGACATGGATTCTTTGAATATTCCTTATACCATACTTGTCTGTAACATTTCCATTTGTTATTTAATCACGCTATATGTCAGAGTTAACAATATGATGTCATCCAGGCATAGTTATCCTATAATACTGTTGTAGTTGTGGCTAATTGGATCGTTTCACATGGCTAACTAATGAATGAGGACTTCTTATGTTTCTATTGCTCATAAAAACACGATATTTGCAGATTTATGAAGCTTATAATAGCTTTAAACTAAATTCTGAATAGAAATTTTACACTGTAAATCTTCAAATGACAAAAGTTATTATAGGGTAGATCATAACCCCCATGGGTTTTTTAACATTCAATAACATTTTTAAATACTCTTTTAGGGTTATTTCCAAAAAAAAAAAAAAAAACGTTATTGTATCTTCACTCATATGTTTGTCTGTCTGTCTGTACGGTAGAAATTGTGGTCAAACGGCTGGAGCTAGTTGGTTAAAATTTGGCCAGCTTGTGCAACTCTCTGGCCCACCTATAGGAACACTATTGAGATTAAAAAAAAAACACCACGGGAAAATATAAACAAATATGTATTCAACGAAGAAATATATATTTTGAGTGGGTATCAAATGAAGCATCTTAATGCATAGATAATCCAGCATTTTTTAATAATTTTTTTAGTGAGATTTTCGCAAGTATGTCACCAAGCTGTTTTTTTCTGTAGTTGTGCATAATCTTTATTCCCTATCCTATATCTTATAAGAGTTGGTCAAAAAATCTCAACAAAGAACATAGCAAAGCACATTGGGAATAATACTACAATACGATGGGAAATGGAGTAGATCAACAGAAATATTTCGAAAAAAAAAAACGATTTCGTTGGATTTTTTTTTTTTTTTTTTTTATTGCATTATTTTTAGATTTGCCGTGACTCCGTGTTAAGACGGTTGTCTACGGAGCACAGGGACGCGGGTTCGATACCCCCACCACCCTTTTATTTTCCGAAATTGTGCAGTCAGCTCTGGAGAGTGACTCAGTCTCAAGTATTTAATACTTAAAATGAGTACCTGTTTATACAGGGATAATAGGACCGGCCGAAACGTCACACTTACCACGTGGCTTACATATCTATGGCCGGCAGTCTAGAAACGGAGAACTAACCTTCTCTGCCCCTCATACGCTATCTAGGTGTTGGGATTCTATTATTTATTTTTTTATTATTATTTTTTTATTGTGTGGTACCGAAAGAAATCACTATTGACGTAGATTAAGGATCTTTAAGTAAAGTTTTGAAATGTACCTACCTACTATTTTTGCCAAAAAGCTTTTGTACCACACCCTACAACTCGGTGTGTGTGGGGTGGGGTTAATTTAAAAATTCTCAATTATGCACATTAATGTGAACCGGAATAGTACAGCAGGATTTTTTTGAGACTTTTTTCTCTCTAATTTATAGATTTTTTTGTCACACCCTGCTAGTATTATTTAATTGACTAACTGGAGAATTGGGTAGATGCGCGCGCATCTTGTAATTAATTACTATTGTAAGTCTCTAGACAGATGGAAGAACGTGGATTAATTTTTAAAATGAAAAAATTCCATTGATGAGTTTCCACCGCTCATCAGTGGAATTACGGCCTGAGGCCGATTTCATATCAATATCAATATCTTTATCATTGGCTATATTATGTTCTTTATTTTTAATTATGCTCTCAATTATTCTGTATTCTGTATTATGATTCTATATAATATATTTGTGTTAAATATGTATTCCAATTTGTTGTAAATGACTGACTGTAAACGAAATTTTTTGTAACATGGTCAATAAATGAATATGAATATGAAATATGAATATGAATAAAAGTTATGGAATTTTATGGTTTTTAATGTGTACTCATAATTTGTAGTTACTTGCTAGATACTTACAAAAGCCTGAAAAGTGTGAAAATTTACACTTCACAAAAAAATTAAATTTAAATTTCTCTATTTTCTTTAGGCACTGAGCAGGTATACAATTTTAAATACATAGGATGTGATACAACTTATAAACATGTATATAAAAACAAAGCACAAAACTTCCAATCAATGCGTGAACTCATATACAGACATCTTAAACACAAAACAATGAAAGAAAATGATAAAATTTTACAAATCAATGATTGTCCCTATGCTCACATCCGGTAGCGAATATTGTGTACTATCACATATTAATGCGGACACCGTTATTTTCGACGTTTGCCATTGCTGATAGTACTAGGCTAGAATAGTACAATATAATGAGTATTAGTATCAAAAAGATATAATACTTCATGAGTTATATAAAATATTTTCGGACCTTTCGGAAACTGCTCAACGATCTGTTTCCGTCTTCAGCGATCACGAGAAGTGATATCGGTACTTAGCCATTTATGCCTTTGTTGCTTAATCATGTAGTCTGTGATTATTTGGAAGCTGTCCTTCATTGGCATCTCGGTCCTTAGTTGTGGTGCGTCACTTCTGTTTTTCATTTCCTGGTATACTTTATGATCTGGGACCCAAAAATCGTTATTTTTTGTTTGGTATATTTCTGGTAGTGGTGGATTATTTCCTGGATCTTCTGGATAGTTTGTTGCTTAGCTTTTATATTATTTATGCTTTTAATGGCAGTGAGGGAATCTGTACATATGACGATGCTGTTTTCTTCTGGTACTGCAGCTATATATTCTAGCGCTATTTTTATGCTATTTAGCTCAGCGGTGTTGATAGATATTATTGGTTCTAGGCTATAGCATTAGCTCTAGCTATAGTATTGGAACCAGTTTTAAATCCTATAGTGACCATATACCGTTGTGGCATTAGTTGTATCAAATAGTTGTTTTTCACAGATTTTATTAAATTCTGCTCGGTATTTGTCGTTAGTGGTGGATTTTTTCTTGATTTGGTTGAGGCGTAGATTTGTAATTGGTAGGTATATTTACCATGGAGGTGTATTGTGGTGAGTTGTTTTATCTAATTTGCTTGGTTTGATTTTAAGGCTTGTGAGGCTATCGTTGTCATTTTTTTGTATGGGAGTTTCTGATTTTGTAGTGATTTTTTTTTTTTTTTTTTGGTAACCTGGGAATTAAATGTTAGGTGGGATTGGTTGGTGGCTATTTTCACTGCATATTTAGTTAACAACATTCTTCTCCTTTCTTCTAATTCAGCCTCGCCAACTTCATTGCGGATGCTTGTAACAGGACTAGTTTGATATGCTCCATTAACAATCCATAAAGCTGAATTCTGAATTATATTAAATTTTTGGAGGATATAAGGTTTAGCTGTTCCATATATTGTGCTACCATAGTCTAACTTAGATCTAACAACTGTTTTGTATAACATTAGTAGAGTTTTCTTGTCTGCTCCCCATTCGTAATGCCCCGAGGTTTTCATTAAATTGATGCGAATATTACAATCACGCCTGAGACTCATCTTTAAATTGGTACAAACACGATACTACAGATTTTGAGGTCACGGGAAAACGTTTCTAGTGCATTACATACAATGTGTATTTTGTAAAATTTACGCAAAATTTTGCATTAAAGTTTTAGTATGATTAAGGATTTTTTGCATTTACTCTGGTGCTCCAGAATAATTATTATGTTCAGGCCCCCAAAAGTCTAGATCCGCCGCTGTGCATAACATGTCATCATATGTATCATATTATGTATGTCATACAATAATAACTCCGGGCACTTTTATTTAATTACTCCTCATATTAAACTTGAGTAATACAAGTCTTCCATCACTAGCCGTAATCTGTTTAGCTGGGAAATGTTGAAGTTCTGAAAATACATTTTCGCAGAAACTTATAAGGATGCATTAGACAGCCTCTCGTCTACTAAGAGTTTCATCTCGCCTAGATCCCTTTGTTTATTACATTCAAGATAGGACTGCTCATAACAACTTACAAAACTATATGATCCGCTCTCACAAACGAACTATTGTTTTGAATCTATTTTAAGATTAAACCTTTCTAAATCCACTAGATTTTGTGTTGGCGTACCAATTTATATAGAATAAAAGTAAGTATACGTACAAATACAAATACAAATACAAGTAAAATAAAAATATTTTTAAAATTTTTATTTTTTCGTTTAACGTTATAGTACCTACGATATTACTCGCCGTAACGTTGAGCTAACGAGTAAAAGCAAATACAAATTCCTTGAAAACGAACATAAAAGGCGATTAATTGGGCATACTTTGCACCACCTGAATTAGTAAAGTAGCCAGGCATGCACACAATGGAGATTCCTCGAGTTCGACCCCCCCCCTCCAACAAAAAATCATATACTTGTTATTAAAAACCAAGCAATAAAAAATCACTTTATTATATTAATATCAAAATCAAATTATGATCCAAATAAAATTAATATGCATACAAAAAATAATAATAAATTTGTTTTGTCTTGATTCGAATATTTTTTAGAAATGGACCCCCCCCCTTATATCGTTTTTAATTGTGCGCGCTAGATACTAGCATTTTCTTGGTCATCCCAAGGAAGTCGTAAGAGATGCAGGCTTGCTGAAACTCGGCGCAAGCTCATCAAGAAAAAAGTTACGACAGCGGCAAGTCTTCGGAGCGAGCTCCAACATCTTGCTCATTAGAGGCAGAGATTACGTGCTTATATTAGCATTACAAACCATATACGTGTGTTTATTTTAATTTTTACAGTAATGCTATCTCGAAAAATCATGCTTGGGGTACGTCTTGCTGACGTCATGTAGCAGGGCTAGAAGATAGTACGTGGTGTGACCTATAAATCACCAGCTATAAGTTTATTTAGTCTTGTGGCTAGCCTTTAAACAGCCGAGACGGTCGTGCGGTTCAAAATCAGATGAAAGTATAAAACAAATAAGGGCGCCAATTGGTCTGAAATGAAATACCAAACAAATGTATAAAATTTAAAGTTAAATTTGGCTAAAATGATTTTATCAGAATGCGCTGGATTACAAAATTTTCCCGGGTTGGTCGACTAATATTCAAAATAAAAAAAAAAAAAATAATATATAAACAATAACACAAATATATTTTTTTAAAAGGCTTATCTCGATTTTTCTCTGAAGTTTCCTCTATCTAACCTTCTTCCGACGTTCGGTACGTCCAGCCCCAAATTATCCAAACCAGTACGCCAATGCGTACTATATATTATTCTGGCTTTGGATATTTCCTGCAACGCACCAAGAGGGAGAGAGAGAGAGAGAGAAAAAAAAAAGGAGAAATACTGGGAAGGAGGGCCTAAAATAAGATCATATCCATTAAATTTCGGTAAATGCTTGCGTTTTAAGCGCCACAATTATACAAAAATATACTAGCAATACAACACAATAATTTTGAGTCTGACCACGTACCAAATGATTTTCAAGAATGAAAAAACTTCCGTTTGTTACTTGTATATTATTGTGTAATCATGGTTACCGAAATTTATGCGATATTGCGATTTTAATAAAGTATTCTGCTGTACATTAGCATACAGTTTTAAATTTATTTATAAAATAAACAAATTTTCTTTTAAAACGTTACAATGAACTAAGAAAATTTTGGAGTCGAGACAGAGGAACACTGGCAGAAACAGAAGCAGACCACCTACTAGGTGGACAGATGTTTTGGGAAGAAGTACCGGAAATTGGTAGCTTAAAGCATTAATGGACTGAAATGGAAGTAAACAGGGAGGCCTATGTCATGCAGTAAACAAAATGAGGCTGGATGACGATGTTATCTCGACAACAATTGTCATTTTATGACAAGAGCTTCTTAAAATACCTACGTTGCGCAACTTTCTTAATTTAAATGGGAATATACAATTGGTTTTCTCGTATTTGATCAATTTTGAATCATTGTATGCAAATTCAACGATATAAATAAGTCATAGCTATAAAATATTTGTGAAAAATGCAATATAAATTTATATATTTTCAAAAAAACGACAGCACATTAGTTTTCTGAATCCATAAATGGTCTTATTTATGTTAGATATGACAGTGTTGACTTGCAACAGTAAAGTCTGGTTTATAATAGTTTCGAAACATAAGGCATTGCATGGACATAAAGAGTACAAATTAATGATATTTTCCTGAACTTTGTTTATAACAAACGGACAAAGATAGTTCTATAATTCTTATGTCTTGCTTGGCCTATGGATCTATTATAAATGAGGCCTCAGTCGAATTCTGCGTCGGTTCCAGTAGGTTCCATATCTGGGAAATAATAAGTTCTGTTCTGGTAATTAGATTGTTGCCCCTGGCCTAGTTCTTTTGCTTCATTCAAAACAGATATTCTCCGTGTTGCTTTATGACATCTTCTAGGCAGGAATTCTTGCAGATTCCAGTTGAATGCAATCTTCTCGTAATTTATTTAACATCTCTTCTTGATTTGCGTTCAGTCCAGTTGCATTTATGTTATTAATTTTTACTTCGATGGGAAGATGGTTAGTTTTGTCTTGGTGTGTAATCGATCACTAGACTTTAGACTGTGAGCCGAAAGCATTTATTTATTTGTTTATTGTACTCTTTGTTCTACTCATTACCTTTAGATGGCACGATTAGATACAACTAATGGGAAAAGCAATGTCTAGAAAAGAAAATCTGACATATATTTACCAAACAGACAAAAATCTATGTGACACCCTACCTTATAATGGTCAGGTTGGCCATTTAATTTAAAATATATTTATATTGACAATACTGCATTAATCTTACTTACCAGGTCTACAAGTATGAAATGCGGATTTTTTAAAAAAATAAAACACATTAAACTCAAAAGAACAGTAAAAGTTTATTTATTCAAAGTATGCTCCATTAGAAGTTATACATTTTCCCCATCTTTCAGGCAATTTGTGAATATCTCGCCAGTAGAACTCTTCCCCTTTCACCGCAAACCATTCATCTAGCCATTCTTTCACATTTTCATATGAACAAAAGTGCTGCTCGGCAAGTGCGTGACCCATCGATTGCAATAAGTGGTAATCTGAAGGGGCCAAGTCGGGTGAGTAAGCGGCATGGGGTAGCACTTCCCACTTGAGTGCCTCCAATGTGTTGCAAACTGCTTTTGCCTTATGTGATGGAGCGTTATCGAGAAGAAAGATTACCTTGTGCTGTCTTCTTTCGTATTCTGGTCGTTTTATGAGCAGCGAATGGTTCAATTCGATCAGTTGTTGTTGGTAGCGTTGGGTATTAACTGTTTCACCAGGTTTTAACAATTCATAATAGACCACACCCTTTTGGTCCCACCAAGTACAGAGCATTGTCTTTTTGCCAAAGCGATTTGGTCTTGCAGTTGATGTGGATGGTGAGCCTGGGATCACCCATGATTTTTTGCGTTTGGGATTTTCAAAATATATCCATTTTTCATCGCCAGTAATGATACGATGCAAAAAAGACTTTCTTTTGTATCGTGCAAGCAAAATTTCACAAGTGTTTTTGCGTTTTTCCATCTGCCTCTCATTCAATGCATGTGGAACCCATCTTCCGACTTTCTGGATTTTACCCATCTCTCGTAGGCGATTGGAAACAGCTTGTTGACTAACGCCTAACTGCTCAGCTAGTTGTTTTTGTGATTGACTATCGTCTTCCTGTAGAAATGTTTCCAATTTTGTATCTTCATATTTTTTTGGAGGTTTTCCATGTTCTTTGTCTCTAAGATCAAAGTCACCAATTTTGAAACGCCGAAACCATCGTTCACACGTATCTTGCGATAGATCATATTCACCATAAGCTTCTCGAAGCAGTCGGTATGATTCAGCAGCAGTTTTTTTCAAATGAAAACAATACAGTAGTACTGTCCGCGAATGCTCTTTATTTGGCACAAAATTTGACATTTTTAACACAGTAAAACAAAACTATATGAACACTTTTCAAATTATAACCTATAAGCATTTGACACTTAAAGATAACTTAACAAAACGCCATATGTGTTGAAACTTTGAACTATAAACTATGTTTGTGCGGCAAGTTTGAAAAAAATCCGCATTTCATACTTGTAGACCTGGTACTCTGTACATACCTACAATTTAAGGACTCCCACACATAATCCGCGAGTGGTTTCGGATATGAACTCTTCGGGTTTGCTATCTGGTTACAGTGATTCTTATAATGAACTTAAGGGTTGTTGTGTTAAATCCGACATTACAAAACTAACCTATTTTAATTTCTATAACGGCTTTAATATTTACACTATTACTTACAAATTAACGATAGCAGCTTATCCAAAATAGACTCATTCACAATCACTTAAACACATGAGAAGCCTTTTTCACACGTTCATTAATTAATCCCCTGAATCCAATTGTCTCTCGTAAGTTTTAGAATAATGTCTTTCTATGTTTTAGCCATATGTAACACTTTAGTATATACGGAATTATATTGTTACAATTTCTTGACTCGACCGAACACTCTAAAATGATTTTAATCCAGGATGGACAAAATCTAATTGCCTTAGTTTTTAAGCTTAGGTCCCTTGGCCATCTGGTCTATCTCGACACTTCTATGACAATTTATTGTTCACAATTTAAATAGTATCAAAATATAAAAATAACCCAAATTGTTGTTTTTATTTCAGGACAGAGATTAATTATTATTTATTTACATATGGTCCGAATACATTTATTATTATTACTTATTTAACACTTTGTAAACTACGACTTACTATTTCTCGTTTATGATATAAGAGTTTCAAATTATATAAATAAACATGTCTGCACTTATCTTAAGTGTCTTTTCTAAGAAATAGTTTATTTTTTCAATATTTTGCTATATTTGATAAATTTACCTCCAGTATTGCTTTAATTTCCACCAATGTATTATTTTGGGATTGCTTAGTAATTTCCTTTTATCTTAAAACCAAACAATTACTTCTTAAGCTTCGCGCAAATTCCTTTTACACAAATTCAGTTCAGGGAATATAAAACTCTCCAAGTTTACTACAGCAGTATACTATCAAATAAAGATTACTATCACAGTTACTCTTAATTTCGTTGAGTGGTCTCGATACTTAAGGGTATTATCCTACTAGTACAACGCCGAGCAGCGCGATTATCTGGTCAAATCTTATGAAATGTAGAACGGCATGTCTCGATTGCGATTTAGGATTCGCGGTATGTATCCCTCTAACCGCATTAGCCACAAATGTCTATGATCAATAGGGATTTGACCGTGGTTCAGTATTAAGATGTATCGGACAGATGGCGTTAATGTAGGTATCTGATTCTGTTTAATGTTGCATATATAGAACGTTCATTATGTACTAGCTTCAATTAATATTAATTAATAAGCTAAATTGGTGGATCGTAATTATTAAAACGTAGCTTTTCATTGTCCTGTGCCTCATATTAAATGAAGTTCAATAGAGAAATGACTACCAGAACTCATTTAAATGATAAAGAAATATTGAACTTGTGTTGTACGGGTTGCGGACATAAATAATGCAACTAGATCGAAATGACCAGTTTCGAAAAGTGATATAACTTCATAAGAACTACACAGGAAAAAACAGAAGTTAAAATACGCATTTACAAAGTTTAACATTACTATAGTTATAAAAATATTTTGGGTTAAATTATAAAAATTTCTCCATTTTACCAATGTTTGTCACCACTAGTTCGTCTATTGTAACTTTATACCTGTCAAATACGGTTTAAAACTCGAATACGACTTAAAACTTGATTTAACCACAGCGAAAGCTCTTTTACGATAACTATTAAATGACGTAGTTGATACATTAGTTGCGTTGCCAGTTATTTGTTTACAAACGTCAAGAAAAAACTGGGTTCTATTCAATCACTTCTAAAAAGGGATTGAATACTTATTTTTTCTGGGGAGTAAAGTGCCTATTGTAAATTATGATATAGTGTCAGAAAAAAAGTTAAATATACTATTATTCGAATCAAATTTTTGAATAATTTAATTCCATATGTTTGAATTTTTTCCTTTGAATAATGAATATTCGAACATTATTGCCAGTAAAGGAGATGGT
This sequence comes from Liopterus haemorrhoidalis, assembly GCA_963971575.1. Taxonomy (NCBI): domain Eukaryota; kingdom Metazoa; phylum Arthropoda; class Insecta; order Coleoptera; family Dytiscidae; genus Liopterus; species Liopterus haemorrhoidalis. Next base: position 16,874,839 of record OZ020612.1, on the reverse strand, counting down.
GTTTTTATGGAACCTATAATTAGTATGGAACCACTCAAAGTCTCAATAATGATAAGCATATTCTACGGGAAACAGTCGGAAATAGACCACTGGATTGTCTAACTACTTGCACAGCAGTATTTGTGTGCTCTTAGTGTTTATATAAATATATTTGCGAGTTTACAGTTTTGGAACTTTTGTCAGAATAAGTAATCAATTATTATTCATATTTATATTGACTAAAGAGATATCAAAATGATGGATGGTTGTAATATGTAACCTTAGTGTGCCTGTATTATGGAACAGGGTTCCATATTAGCGATACATTTTAGTTGCACCATAACAGTGAGCAACTCATTCTAGTTGAAACAAAACAGAAAAATTCCTTTGCGTCATTACTGAGCATCATCCTACAAAAGCTACTTAGAGTCATCAATGAACGCTAGAGTTACAAAAGTGTCAAAATGTAGAAAAGGTCGGCCGCAGTTCTCAAGAACCTTTTCTTTTGATTAAAATCTAAACTTACCATCAACTTCTGCTACTCAGAAAACTGAGAGTATGTAGGTATAAAAAAAGCAAAGCGAAAATTTCATTTGCCCAATAGACCTACGTCTAATAAATGATAAGTCAAAAGATTTAGATTCTCCGGACTCTCCAGTCGCTGATAATTATCGCGAAGAGTTATGGGTTTAATGTATAATGTGTGAAATGTGGGCTCACACCGATTGTGTTGGAAAAGAAAATAATATTTATGTATGTGAATTTTGTCGTCCATAGACTAAATTGTCTAATTTTATAATAAAATTATTGTATAGGTATATTAAAGCAAAAGGTCATTTAATTTGAAGTTTACGAGAAAAAATTTGGGGGGCCCATATTGCTAGCACATCGCTAATGTGTAACAATAATCTATTTTGTGATATTTGGTCGTCAAACCTTTTTCTTTGAATTTTACTAGAAATGCAAAATAGCAATATACCGAGCGAAGCGAGCTACCCATCTTCTAGTTTCATGTCAAAACACTATCTTACGTTAGGTTAGTTTAGTAAGGGTTTGGTTAGAAGAAGCCGAGCGAAGTGAACTATCCATCTTCTAGTTTCATGGCAAAACACTATCTTAGGTTAGGTTAGGTTAATAAGGGTTTGGTTAGAAAAAACCGAGCGAAGTGAACTACCCATCTTCTAGTTTAATGACAAAACACTATCTTAGGTTAGGTTAGGTTAGTAAGAATTTGGTTAGAAGAAGCCGAGCGAAGCGAGCTACCCATACAAATAGAGTATAAACAATGAGTACAAAGCTATGCATCTTGAAAATAACAACAGTGAGTCTTTAATTTAAGTTTCATTAAGGAAAAAGTAAATGAGGTTCCATAACACCATCTTTTCTCCTATAAATTGCAATTCTTTAATTACTTTATATATAATACTGCATAATACTTTAATTTAATTAATATTTATATAATGATTACATAATAATTATAAGATGTTGCAGCATAGGAATGGGCTACCAATTTTCGGGAGCCAAATGTAACGACTGAGTAATATTTTCATGTTAGTAACACTACGTTCTAACCTTGGCAATTAAATTAACCAAGTATGATTTCATTTTATAGTTATTGTGAATGAATTTGTTTTCAACACCGCACCTACCTTATACATATATAGTTTTAAGGTTACAAGATATAGAAATGTTTTAAGCAAGCGGAAATAGATACTATAGAGAAGATTGTACTGTTAGTTTCTAGTATAGTTGTTATTTTATTTTATTTTTTTTAAAGAGGAGAAATCTTCGCAAAGACATTTGCATGCCGGGGGTGCAGGTAGTGCAGGATTTCTACCTGCTAAAACTCCCCTTCTTCGACACGCTTGAGGTATCCGGAACCATCCGTTAGGATATCAGCGTCAGATGCCCCCTGGCAGTCTATTCAGGCTCCCCTCTGCTCCTGCTGTCTGCTCCTTTCTTCGGTCTCCATCCTTTCCATAATGGCTTTAATCATCCCGTGGATTACTTCCCACTTCCTCCTGGATTGCATAATTTCTACAATCAGGGCGTCAGGTGTTAATGCCGCTGGGCATAGGGCATGCACTTAAAGATGGTGTGCTCCTACGGTGAGGGCATTCAAGCCAGGTCCTTACGTCTGGTATCAGACGTTTCGTCCACTGGCCTTTGGTGGTGTTCCTATTCCATTCGTCCTGCCATTGCGCGATGCTCTGCTCCCTGGCATTCCGTCTGATGGTCTCGCCGTGACTGGCACTATCGGTCACCGTTCTCCTTTCCTCGACCTGGAGGAAAATCGGAATATAATGATATCCCTATATTTTGCATATTTGCACACCTCGTGCCAAATAGAGGCTCCGTATAGGAGTATCGAGTGCACCACTCCGCAAAGCACAAGTATATTTGTTATACTTTTAATCGTTTAGTGACGACCTTTATCGGTATACATCGTACTTTTTTATCGCCCATTATATATTAATAAATTATTGACAAATATAGTGAGATATTTTAACTAGAACTTTCGGCTTTTATTTTGATTTCAGTAAGCTAGACACTACTGTATAGGTATAAAAATTGTTGAAAATGAAACAGAAATTTCAGTGAAACAGCTCTGTAGAATATATAAACTATGACCCTGTTACTTTTTCTTTAAGAAAACTCTTGTTACAATTTCCGAGACAGCTAAAATAAAGAACCTCATTTGAATTTGAATCAAGAATTCTGTGAATATACCCGTCAGTATGCCAACTAGCTACATGTAAATCGTGGGAATGATAAAATACACAAAAAGCTCATATCTCTGAGTACGACAAGATTGGCTGCTTCTATTTTGTTCATTGTTGACTTGTTCTTCCTTAAACAGAAACATCTATTGCAAATACTATCAAGTTTAAACGTGACTTCCTCTTACACTTCTTCGACTTATTTTATCACAATTGCTTCGCATGAAAGGAATTGTCAATCAGTTGCTAGCAGTTTTAAAGGATAAAAGATTTCCTGCCAGAGATAAATAGTAATTTGTATACAAAGGATCCAAGCAAATAAAACTTTTGTATAAATAATTAACATAAGATTTTATTTTATAGAAAATTGTATTACTTTTCACTATATAGAAAATCTGAAACGATAGTTTCTACTCAACATGGGTGGATCCAACAATTTTTTTAAAGAAGGGCGATTTAATAAATTTAAAGGAAATATACCTAATATAACCCCTTACCTCCGTACGTTCCACAAGTTAATAATTTGTTTCTACAAATCAATATATAGGCAGATTCTTTGGTTTAAGTGGAACTAGATTTTCAAATCTAGTAACATTTACCGGTTGATTGAAGCTTTTGATCATTTTATTTAGGAAAAGCCAATTTCAGTATATAAAAATCAGATGTGGCCACCACAGGACCGACCGCCATCACAAAGTACTTGCATAAAATATATTCTAACAGCAGAGTAGAAATAACTTGGCCTAATATTTTCTAACTCGTCTTTTTTATATTATTTATCATGACCATGAAAACGTTACATATAAGTATAAAAAAAAAATCAAAAATTTTTCGTTTTATCAAAAAATGTCTCAAATAAATTTGTTAGTTATTGCATTTATAGCAACTTTTATTCAATAATTTTTTTTTAAATCGACACGAGTAAACTTCCATTTCTAGTCAACCGATTTTTACCATAAGTTGATCAACTCGTGCCATTGATGTCAGAAGCTTAAATATGATGTTCCATAAAAATCCTTTTAGCCGAATTTGATCTGCACGTGTACACAGACAGACGGACGGACAAACAGAAAGACAGACAGACAGACGGAACGACAGACTTCATGCTAAAAATAGTCAAAACGTTATGTAGGGACCGCAATTCGTGGAGATCCATCGAAATCTCGAAATGTCAAAATCGGTATGATCATAATACCTCCCTTACATATGTTGGCGGTCGGTAAAAAGTTAGCTAGTGACAACTTAAGAAAATTTAAATTTCATTTAGTTCCGCTTAAAGGTTTGAAATAACCTATAGTCAATAAACTTTTTCTTTATGTTTTCTTCTTCTTCTTTGGGCTCTATGTCAGGTTGACTTTTGGTCCCACTCACATAAGTCCTCCATTTTGATCTATTCATAGTCAGGTCTTTCCAAGTATCTTGTGTACCAATACTTGTTAGATCTTCAGTTAGCTGATCTCTCCATCTCTTGCGAGATCCTCCGACTCAACAGGTATTCAATCTTCCTAACCTTTTTGTCCTCCATCATCCTCATAAAGTGTCCTATCCACTGTAATTGTCTGCCTCTCTGTTCTAGTGTGATACTCGGCCTTGATGCAGTTCTCGGATATCTAAAGAAATAAAAAAATAAATAAATAATAAATTATATTAAATTAAATTAAATACATAACATCTTTTCGGGGGTGAAAGGGGGATAAGCTCCCCAGCCCTGGATCTGCTATTTGGTTCTAATTTACTAAAAAGTCCTTAGTAAATTAAAACTTTTCTATTATAATAGTAATAATAATAATAATAATAATAATCTTTATTACCACTAATATCTATACTACAAAATTACAAGAAAAAATTATTCTTTGTTTTACTAGATATTTGTAACATTTCATAAATAAAATCATTCTAATTAATTAAAGTTGCAAATGTATATCATATTTTCGGACGGAAAGAGTATATTTTTAAAAACTAATTGGTATTTCACCCATAAATGTTAAAAAACGTAGATAAAAGAAATTTATAATACTAGTAAATTTCACGACGATGACGACCCAAGTTATTTATAAATTTATTTATTCACAACCTATTACGTTTTACTTTTATTTCTATTGTTTATTAAAAATCTATTTAAAAAATACAGTATTGATAGTAGTGCAACTATATGATCATTCGAATTAAGAATTTCTATGCGAAATTAAATTAGTGAACGGGCAAAATATGTATTTCTAAGAAAAGTGTTAAAACAATAATATCAAATGGAAGGTATATTCTATTGTATTTAGTTAAATATAATGTATCGCTTCCTTAAAATTTTGAATATGGTTGTGGTCCAACTGTCCAAGCAAGTAAGTCTTGAAAAGTGTCTACAAATCAAATTAACCTATTTAAACCTGAAACTTTTTTTGATAAAAAAAATTGTTTTTTTGTAAAAATTTAGTTAATTGTGTATAACTATGCATGAAAATTATTATATATTTTTTTTTACTGATCAGAATAGCCATAACATGCTGTACGTTTTAAAGGACGGTAGGACTATATACTACTATAAGAATAATAACTACCTATTTATTTAAATGCTTTATTAATTCCAAAATTATTTTATAAACTCTAATATAAACTAAACTATAAAATCATTGCTTGTATGATAGTCCAAAAAACAATTTTTAGGATGTAAACCTACATAAGGTACATTTTTTACAAACAAAATTAGCTTTTTTGCTGCAAACAGCGCAACGTCTTTGAGCAAAATAAATGGATGGTCGGGACCTCAAAGAGTTGTGTTTGTTTTGTTTGACTCTGGATGGTCAGGCACCTCAAGGAGTTGTTGGACCTAAAATGGTCGTGTTTGTCTTGTTGACTCTGGATGGTCAGGGACCTCAAGGAGTTCAGAGGAACTCTGGATGGTCAGTGACCTCAAGGAGATGTGTTTGTTTTGTTCGACGCTGAATGTTCAAGAACCTCAAGGAGTTCAGTGAAACTCTGGATGGTCAGGAACCTCAAGGAGACGGACAAAACTAACATTATGTTTTCGTTTACTCTGTTTTATTTTGCAGTTATTAAATTCTGAAGATGCCGCGAGGACGTGGCAGGAGCAGGACGGCCGTGTTACGATAATAAGTTGTTTTATTTTTCAGTTATTTTGAGTAAATAAAGTTAATTAACATAAATTTCACTAACGTATCAAAAACTTCATAAATAAAATATGGTAGGACATAATCCTACCGTCCTTTTAAAAGGACGGTGGCTTTATTCATTGAATATCGTTTGCCGGTTTCAACAATATTTAAGTTTTTGAGGTTATGAGTATATAAAAATATACAGTCTAACATAAAATATATTTTATAATTTTAAAATTTAAGAATAATAATAAAATAACTTTCATAGAATTTGCCATTGTCAATGCTCATAAAACGTAAGCGATTGAAACGCTAATAAAATTTACAAAAATGACAACAATTGTTTGAAACTTGCTATAAATGATGTTTCATAAACACAGTGATTATAACATATTACGCCATCTCAAATTATTTGTTTTTACTAATTAATTTAGCGAGATTTTTGAAAATCCTTTTAAAAGGACGGTAGGTTTAAATGGGTTAAAACCTTTTACTGATTGGTGGAGCCTACGTAGTGATAAATTTTTAATGAGATACGTTAGTTAATTTCGTAATCATTTATCATTATTTTTTCCAGTATCGTTGGCGATTGAACGTATTTTTTTTAATGATAAAAATGAATTTGAAACATGCCATATTTTTGTATTTAAAAACTACGCCTCTGAAAACATATTAAATTTAGTTTTATTAAATTCTGCCTTCCGGCTTGAATTCTGTATTTTTTTTAGTATATTACACTATATGCTATTTTTCCATTGTATTTCTTTCTACTTTTTTTCCGCCGCTATGTCTTTGTTGAATAAACGTTCTTCTCTGCGAAATTTCATTCATCCATCTCCATCCTGATCCTGTGTCGTTTAAAACTTCTTCCCGTGTTCCTCCTCTGGGTCGGACTTCGTCACAATTGCTCGATGGTTTCCTTTCTCTCCGACACATTCTGCATACTCTTTCTTCATCTTCTCTACCGTCCGTTTCTTATCTCTATTTCCTTTTTCCATTAGGTACTTCGGTATTTGTGTTGTGCAAATTTTGGCATACATATTGTTGTATCTGGATTCTTTAATTCTTCCCTGTCTTTCATGTACAATTCTCTGTACTACTTCGTCAATGACGCTTTGTTGTCTAGCTCTCTTCCCTCCTACTTCCTTTAGTGAGAGGCCGCAATATTGGTACCTGCTTTTTCTTTTCTCTTCCCATCTCGAGAGAGTACTACATTCTTCTCCTTTCCTTTCTATAGTGCGTTCGAAGGTGAGTTTGCAGTATTGCTCTTATGGCAAATGGGAGCGGTGTTGCCAAATGTTGTAAAAGTGTCAAATGTGTCAATTATAATAATATGAAAAACTCGTATTATTTACAAAAATCAATTCTTAATAAAACCCAAAATAACACTCACAAAAACAAATGGTCATTTGTAGAATACTGCGTCTTCACAGATCACGCGTTTTAGAGCTGGCAACGTCGACAAGCAAGAAAAGGATAGCGTCATTCTGTAAACCCATTAGAGAGTATGAAAAAGAACTACTCCATATGCCCTGTACTGCAAACTCACCTTCGAACGCACTATAGTTCTTTCCAACACTGGTTTAAGATCTCTTTCTCCGGATACCTTTTTATATACTCCTTGAACTTTATAGCCCGTTGGGTTGCCTCTACTTTTAAGTAGTCAGTTTTAATTTCTTCTTTCACAATGTATGATGCCTTTCTTGCACTGCCTTGGTCTTGGTCGTGCTTCTCAAGCAAGGTGTCATAAGTATCTGAAAGAAGTCCTGTGAACTTCTTAAAAATTACAATTATAAAACGGAGAAATGAGGGTAGGGTGCTTTGAATTTTTTATATCTTTTATGAGGAATCCATCATGCGTATGTTTAATCCGCGAACTTTTAGCCGAGATAATGATTTAAAATATAACAGAATACGAAAATTTCACGACTGACATAACCTTAAAATTAATCACTGAATAACCTTTGCAAAATACTTGTTTTTGAAAGATTTACTTGCCAGTTCGAAAAACTAACGCTAAACTTGTTTGTTGGTTATTAGATAATAAGCGAATATTAGATCAAACTCGTGTAAATATGATTTTCTTACTTTATTTTAGCGTTAACAGCACTAAACTTGTTATAAACTATCTACCCTCTACCAGACAACAGTTTGACATCTCAATAGTACCATGTAATTTGGTTTAGTAAAAAATTGTCTGCGTCCTCTTACCAACTTACCCCCAATTATTGTTTTAATTGCAAATGATTTCTTAATTTTAAGAATCCGCACTCTAGAGTAGCGTTTCTCAAACATTTTACTCTAGGGGTCCCTTTAAGGTTTCAAAATTATAGAGGACCCTCAATGAGCCTCTTTTATAAACTAAACGTCAACATGTCGAATATCATGAGAGGTCTCAGACCACACTTTGAGACATACTGCTCTAGAACAAGGGTCGACGTCCGGCCGAACGATTTTATTATTAAGAAAATATAATTTTAAACACATTACTGCTGTGTTGATTTAGGATTCTTAAGTCCATTCTACATTATACTTTTTTCAATACTATCCAACTCTGACGTCATTTCAACTTTTGATACTACAGAATATAGTGGGGGAAAAAAATAAGAGACAGTGATATATTTTATACCATCCATCTCTTATTACTTTTCATTTCCAACTTTAAAAATTTTTAGGTTCAGATGGCAGACAACAATTTGGTTATAGTAAACCAATTTATAAATATTGTTTAAATGTGCTCAGTTTATATTTAATTATATGATCTAAATAAACTTCTTATCAACTTAATAAACTACTAAAAGTTAAGTTGTAAACAAAAACTAAAAAGTTGATGTTGGTACGACTGAAAAGTACAGAACTGTCAATTGAGCTGGGGCAATTCAACCCGGCCCGTGAAATATATTTAACATGAAATATGGCCCCACTAAGGGAAAAGGTTGGACACCACTGCACTACGCAGTGCACAATGCTTTTCAAATACTCTGTAATTTGTCCTTAAGCTCCAGTTTAAGTACAGAGAAAAAAGTTTTAATTTGTTCTATTTAAAACAAATCTTTTTAATTATCTTTGTGCTATAATTATCTCCAGTCCATTTATCTTGTTCGTTCGTAAAAAATTAATCTTTTAAAAGTTTTTTAGATAGAAATTTTGTAGTAAGCATTTTATCCTGAGTAAGTATTAGGAAATGTAAGAAAAAATGTCGAAAAAAAAACAGGTTCGTTAGTTTTAAAGTGGGTATATAATAAATATATAAGAAGATTTTAAAATCATGTTAGGTATTCCATAGCGACAGCCAAGAAAAATAAAGGCGATCCACAATATCAGAGGTGGATACGTCATCAATAAAAGTTAATAAAAAATTACTCACTTTCTAGTACGTTTACACGCGAAACTTAATTTTTTACAGCTACTTAATATTATTACAATATAAATTATTACAATATAATTAATAGTACCAAACATGTGGTAGATTTCGACAATCCTAAGATTCTGGACCGATTTTCCCATGATTCGAGTAGATTCTTTAAAGAAATGTGCTACATTAATCATTATGAGCATACACTAAATTCTAAAATTGACACTGAGAATTTGCCTTCTATTTATTCTTTCTTACTTACTTTTAAAAATATAAAAGATTCTCATGTCACTAATGGAGTTTAGAGATGATCATGAAGACATTACACATATTTACCAGATCAATATTAACCATTTCTTACAGAGTATTCTCAATTATTTTGTATTAACGAGATTGCCCTCTATTTTCTCTTTTTCTTTTTAAATTTACAATTGCAACGTTTGCGCCTGCGCTATTATTAATTTACGTTTAATAGTCAAATGCTTATCTTTTACAATTTATTTTGACTTCGTACTTCCGCCACCTAGTTAACAAACAAAATGGCGACTGCTTAAAATGTGACTTAGTTGCTTTAAATGTCATAAGTTATTAAACATGTTTAATTTCAAAAGTTTTCATCTATGAAGTTTATTTATATGCGTTTGGTTCCGTTTTACATAGCGGTTAGTTATTCTACATCCTTGTGTCTCACTTAAGTATTTCAGTAAGTAACATATTAACTGAGGTTATGTATACATAACTAACTGCATTTATTGTTTGTTTGTAGACCTTGAATAAAGTTAGCGAATGGCTAACGAAATATAGGCCTTATATGAAATAATTGTGGTTACTATCGACACAATATCTTCTTTTTCCAACTATCCAAATATTATATACGTGTTTCAACGAGAAGAAAGAAATTCTCCGTTATATATATATATATATATATATATATATATATATATATATATATATATATATATATATATATATATATATATATATTGAAATAGAGGTACCAGACAAAAGTCCTTATCCTTATTGTCATTACATTGTCAAGAACAATTTTGTTAAATTAATATCTTAAACTATACTTAACCTGACTTAACCTAAGTACATATTAGGGATATTGACATATTAGGAAAAATGTAATAAATACAAAAAAATAAAAACCTGTCACATATGAGAGCTTGTTGTGTTTTAATTTATCATTATCGTCGTGCAATTATCATTTTCGGTTTTTTGTGTTTTGTCCTGCTGTATTCGTCGTAGTTGCCGAGATTTTCAATTAGTGGGTTCTGGTGTCCGTTGAGTTGCCCATACAATGTTGTGGCTTGTTGAACTATGATGTCTTGGATATGTATTACTTTAAAATCGTTTAGTAGTGTTGTGTTGCCGACAAAGTATTGACAGTTTGCCACAATTCTTAAAAATTTGTTTTGTATGATTTGTAATTTATATAAATGTGTTTTGCGGCAAAAGCCCAGGCTGGTGATGTGTAAGTAGTGTTTCTTCTCGAGAATTCTTTCTCGAAAATTTCTCGAGAAAAAGTTATAATTCTTATTTTTCATTTCTCGAGCATTATCGAGAAAATAAGTCTAATTTTTTATTTCTCGGGAAATTAATTCCATCTTTTGCTTACCGTGCATCTTTTGCTTACTTGCGTCGCATCTTTTGCTTACCGTGTAGAGCCAGCCTGGACCCACGGCCCATTCGTGGGTCGTCATCCATAAATTAAGAAGAGCTATCTTACTATATCTTTAAAATTGGTAGGATTCATAAAATTTTTGTTTATTCTTTCTAACTTATTCTTCAAAATTTCTTTCAAGAAGTAATCAATTAATATGAAATAATAATGATTTCCTCTTACCACCACAAGAAGCAGTAGTCAACTTTGAAATTTCATTCTATTTCATCAATCCTGCATTTGTCAATAACAGTTTCATTAAAACAGATATAATTTCAGGCGTTATCTTCGTCTAATTACTTCTAGCTTTGAAATACTAGCGAGTATTATTGATTGCAATGCTATATGGAGGTATAGTACAATGTATCAAACTGTAAGTGATGCACTGTAATGTAATTTACTTTCGATAACTCGTAGTTGTGTCGTAGCGTGGCAGATGTGTCGCTTCTGTGACATCTAATGAATTTACGAGTAATTTCAAGTTAACGTTGCTTGTCGTGCATATAACCATCCAATGAGAATAAACTTCCTGGATCGCAAAGCTATTCGCGGCTGAGACGTGGTTTCGTGCACTAAGCCGTCTTTATTAAGTAGATGATTACAAGAAAGCTGATTAGAACTTCTTGATTACAATCCTTTTTATATTTTTTTCTCTCATTATTACTATCTACTTTTCTTTTGACTCAGAAAGATTTTTAATCTTCAAGTAAGATTAAAAGGAGATTAAGAATTTTATATTTAATGGGGTCGTCTATTCGTCACCAACTTCGATACACAGACTTGAAGGGCTACATACAATAACCCAATTAAGTTTCTGAGCCTATGAACAATTATGAAATATGCTTGGGGCCAGGTACTATTTAGAGCTTGTAGTGTTGTTAAAAGGACCTGGTAGTTATATTGTTTTAGGAAATCCGGAAAAGTATCATTATCCACGTATTGGTAACAATGTCTATATTTACACACAGTTTAACCCAATTTACGTACAAATAATTTTTAGCCCATTTTTTTGAAAGTTTTATTTGCATAACATAGAAAATTGTAAACCTGGACAAAATGAGATCGAATTAGGAATAACAGTTCAAAGAAAAACTAGACAATTATCTAGTGGAGGCCATTATAGAAGAAGGACTGCTAAAATGGTTGCAACATACACACATAATTAACGAAGACAACATAGTTACGAGTTTCGAAAGCAGGAAGATAGTATAAAGTGATAGTATAGTATTTCCAAAATGAAATGGCCACTCTTGTTAAGAATCGTTGCTGTTAACAGAATATAAGACGTATTAAGGGAATTTTAAGTTTAGTTCAGTTACAACTACAATTGAAGTTTCTTAAAAACAATTAAAGATATTTTCCAAATTTATAATCCTATTATTTCATAATTTTAGGGGTTGTTATACTTGTTTGTTAGTTAATTTTCAACATTCCTAGCGTGCATACATTAACACATGGCTCTTTGGTGACCATTTGATTTTGAAGAAATTCCTAATTTCTGTAGTGAAAATAGTGAATCTGTGCAAGGTGATTTGGAGTGTGAAAATGTGGACATTGACATGGAATGCGAAAATGTGGACGTGGCTACTAAAGGAAAATGTCATGTGTACAAAAGGTAATGTGCGGCGGAAAAATGCAACAGCGACAGAAAGTGACACTGTAGTACAATTAATTAAAGACGAGACAAGTGCAATAAGTAGGGATTTATGGAAAAAATGTGTAGAACATGTAAAGACAAATGAAATAATTTTTTTCATAAATCCACCAAATATATCTTCAATAATTATTAATTTAAATGACAGTGGTAGAGACACAAACTCTGATAGTGATATAAACAATGATAATAGTGATAATGTTTAATATTTCAATAATTTTAAATTACCATAAATTGACAAGTTCAAAAAAATAATGATTTTTGTTTGTGCAAATTTTGAAGTATTTAATATAGAGTATAAAGACTTTAAAACAAAACGATTTTTAAACATGCCTATATTTATAATTCAAATATATCCAGTTCTAAACCTGATAAAAATGTGAAGGAATGTCATGTGAGTATATACAGTTCATTCTAAATAGCATATAAAAAAACACGTTTATTTTAAATAATTATTACGGTCCTGGCAACTATTTTTAACAGAACCATAAACTTAGCAGGTATAATGGTTATAGCGTAAGTCATTATTGGAATCAGTAAGTGAGGGCGGCCAATTTCTTTTGGATATACCTATAGTAAGACCAGAACGACCAAGAAAAGCTTGAAGTCAAGAAACAGAATAAGCAAAAATGAAGATTGGGATGCTAAAACTTTGCTTGACAAATAATGAAATGCATGTTTTGTACCGACTGGAAAACTATATTTGGAGAATTCATTTGGATTTTTTTTCTTCTCATAGCAGTCGTATCAAAACTGCTCAATCAACTCCTTGGTGTTCCGCAAAATTCATTTCGAGTCTGTGACAGGGCCGTCTTAAGAAATTCGGCGCCAGTGAGCTACTAAAAATAATGCGCCCCTCTTCGTAAGAAAATTCACAGAATAGCAAACGGGGAAATAAAAATTGCCGCCCCAAAAGGCTTACGCCCTGGGGCTATAGCCCATTTAGCACTGTGGTTAGGGCGGCCCTAGTCTGCAACGGATTTTCCTTCAACAATGCTTGCAAATCATCAGCCTTTAAGATTTGTGGTGTTCAAGAGCATGATCGGTCACTGGCATCAAAATCACTGACTTTAACAACTGAATACAAAATTTGCAAAAATTGCGAGAAACAACATCTTCACCAAAACGGAGTAAATTGATTCGTATGTTTTATTGGCGTTGAAATTAAGGGGCTCATTTCAGTGTTCAATATACCTACAGCATTATGTCGCTCATCGTGTTCTGTACTGTGGTGAGGACATTATCTAGGCCACTGCGTACGGGTGATCAAGGAGTGCGCCACACACGGGTTCAAAGGGATTTTGAGTCGATTTTAGTATACTCCCACTAGAAGAGAAAGATTTTAAGTTTACTGCGGCATTTGGGTTCGTTGAAGCATTCTTATGCATGTTTGCACACGGGAGCATGAAACCCACGCGGCATCCCTGAATTTATTACTTTTTATCAGGACATATTGCGTTTCACAAACTTTGATGTCAAAAGTTGATCCAGATCTCTGAAAAAAAGATAGTTAATTTCAATATAACTAGATTTTCGTACAACTAGAATATAGCATAATACACACACCGGCAAAGTTAAAGGAACAGACATAAAAATCTAATCATTTTCCCTGTAGTGTACATAGTGTTGATATTTCTGAGGTAATCTTGTAGAACGAAGTTTTTTTGGAATAATATTCAATCGGGCTGAGGTCAGGGGAGCACGCTGGCCAACCTATTGTTGTTATACCCACGTGATTTAGAAAGTCTTTTAGAAAGTGGGCGACGTATGGGAGCGCATTATCCTGCATTAGGGTGAAATTTTCTCCGATATATTCCCATATATCGGGATAATAGGATCGACATGGTCTTGAAGAATATCTCTGATGTACCTATCTGCAGCTAACGCCCCGCCATCAATCATCACTAACTCTGTGCGAGCTCCCAAACATATTCCACCCCACAACATAATTGAACCTCCACCAAAAGTAGTAGCAAAATTAAATGGTGCATTTTGTTCTCCTTGGCGTCGATACAATCCTTCCCTACGGTTTAGTAAAGCATTCAGAGCTAGCTAGATTTATGCTACAAAATAATAAAAAATAAAAAAAAAAAAACATAATTTTCTGTTCCTTTAAATTTGCCGGTGTGTGTATATTATCAAAAAATACGTAACACTACTGTGGCGCCCGTTGCGCTGGTTTCGTAGGAGAGACGCAGGCGTCGCGGCGTCACATAGGTCTACGACTAAGATCGTAGGACCCGCCACACGTGGTGACCAATAAACGGTTCTGCTGATAAATTTGTGATGTGCGGATTTAACCTGCAGCAGAATTGCAGGTAAATCGTTGAAAAAAGGGGGCGCGTTACTTCAGAGCAGAGTTATACTCACAAACAAAAAAAAGGACAGGCAGGGTTCAGACGTATTTCACTCCAAGGGGTTATGCTTGGAGACTTATTACATATGGTTTGGTTTTCCCTGGGAGTAGAGGTATTCGAAGGGGCCCACACAGTGGTTCTGGAGGAGTAATAACACAATTCTGTCCTCTTGAATCCCTACTCAGCCGTTGAAATCGTAGAACTGCTCTGAGTAACACGAAAAATTATTTTGAATAATTTTTATTCAACAAACAAAAATTAATTGGGGAAAATGTAGCGGAAAATAGTATAAATAAAGTTTTTACAAATATATGTTTCTCCCCGACACAACCAGATACATTGGGGTGAGAAACTATACACCAATTAATATTCAATTACAATTTTCAAAATCTAAATTAACGAGTGGCACAAATAACAATGTGCGCACGCACAGGTACTGAACTGTGCGGCGCGTCAAAATACAATGAAAATATTAATTGAAATGTGTACTCACGCGTTCCGTATGAAAATACGGAAAAATACTTAGCGTGGAGTACAGATACAGAAGTTGGCTTCAGTTATCCACAATCGGACTCTACAATATCCTGGTGGAATCGCCGATGTCGGTTGATTACTGGCCCAACTTCTGGAGTGGTCTAATATCAAAATAACTCTTCTTGACGCGATCCAAAACGGGGGTTTTTTCCTTGTAAAAACGTAGATCCCGAAGGTGGTCAAGCACAAATTCTAGTTTACCAAATAGCTCGCAGCCTCGTCTTGGTAAACTCGAAACACAGTATATTGATATTATGCAAAAAACTCAAAAGACGTCTGTTCTCGATGAAAGACAATCGAGTAGTCGCCGTCTCAGACAGAATTATACAAGATTCTAGCGGTTCATACAATGAACGCTAGAATTGTATATGAAAAATAAGAATTCATAAAAATTACCAAAAGCGGTAATTTTGAATAGTTTTGCGACTCAAGTGGTCGCAACATACCGCCGGCCAAAACGTATGTTTTTAGCTCAGGGCAGCAAAATGGTTAACAACAAGGATCTACACAGGTTCATTGCAACGGTTGAACCGGGTCAATCGGTAAAGGGGCCAGTTTCACGACTGGTCTTACAAGTTCGCCTCGATTGGTTTTTACAGTGGCCACTCGTACCACGTTGTCTTTCCCGGGTGATACCTTTATAATTCGGCCCAACTTCCACTGCAATGGAGGTAGAAAGTTGTCTTTGATCAAGACAAGTTGGCCGACTTCTAAATTCCGGGCTGGTTTGTGCCATTTTGAGCGTAACTGGAGAGTGTTCAGATATTCTTGTGACCAACGACGCCAGAATTCTTGAGATACCCTCTGGACCCGTTTCCATCGAATCAAGTGAGCTTGGGGATCGGTCTCCACGCTGGGTTCGGGTAGTGTTACTCCTGGTTCCATGGTGAGGAAGTGACTTGGTGTAAGAACGCTGCAGTCATCAGGGCTTGAAGACATTGGGGTCAGCGGTCTAGAGTTCAGGATAGCTTCGATCTGGCAGAGCACAGTAATCATCTCTTCATAGGTGAGAACCTGTTCGCCGATGACTCTGGCCAAGTGGAACTTCACTGATTTGATTGCTGCTTCCCACAATCCTCCAAAATGAGGTGCAGAGGGAGGATTAATGTGCCACTGAATACCGTCTTCAGCTAATTGATTTATTAAAAATTCATTAAATCCAGATGACGCGACAAACTTTTGTAATTCGGAGAAGTGTGATTTTGCTCCTATGTAGTTTGTGCCGCCGTCGCTGTAGACGTGAGACACGCGGCCTCTTCTTGATATAAACCGCCGAAAAGCTTGTAGAAAAGTCTGTGTGGATAAATCTGACACCAGCTCCAAATGGACGGCCTTGGTAGCAAAGCAAATGAATAGACATAGATAAGCTTTGTGACAGCGGTATCCTCTGCCTGCATATGGTGTTATCATAAATGGACCACCATAGTCCGTACCAGTGACCTCAAATGGTTTTTGCGGTGTGACTCGATGCTGCGGTAAATCTCCCATCATGGGATTCTGAAAAGTGGGTCTATTTCTGAAGCAGGTAACGCATTTTCTGCACAAGCTTCTAATCATGTTCCGCGCCCCTATAATCCAGAAGGTGCGTTCCACAATAGACTGGACTGTTCTGGGGGAAGCGTGCAGGTACTTCTCATGGTAGTGTCTTACCATGAGACTTGTGAATGAATGTTTTGATGGTAACAGACAGGGGTGATTGTGGGTGAACGGACGTTCAGAATGTCTTATCCGTCCACCAACTCTAATAATACGGGACCGGTCCAGGAACGGGTCTAACTGCCTCAGAGAGGAGCTGACCGACTTATTATCAGTAAGTTTTGCCAAAAGGTCTGGAAATGTCTCCTGCTGCACCAATTTGATCAGTTGTACTCTGGCGTGTTGCATTTCGTCAACAGTACAGACTCCTGTTTTCCTGTGCGCACCAGGACGACAGTTTGCAGAAAATCTTATGCAAAGAGCTGTCACTCTTATCAGCTTAGGGTATGATGAAAATCTACTAAATACCTCGTCTTCTTCTGGGGTCGCCTGAACTAGGGAAACAACAATCTTTGCTTCGGCGCTCACAGGCTCCTCTAACGTGGAGGTGTCAGTTATAGAATGCAGGGGCCAGTCTGAGGTGGGCATCTGCAGCCAACCGGGCCCTGACCACCACAATGGATGAGACGGGAGTTCGTGAGGCCATAATCCACGAGACGCACAATCAGCAGGGTTGTCTTGCGAACGTATGTGGTACCAATCTGAGCCCTGAGTGTGTTCGTTAATTTCTGACACTCGGTTTGCCACGAATGTTTTCCAGCGATGTGGAGGGGACTGGATCCATGCAAGAGCAACGGTGGAATCCGTCCATAAAAATGTACGGCTCACAGCAAGGTTCAGTGAGTCGTTGACAAAGCTCACAAGTTGAGCAAGCAATAGAGCTGCGCAGAGCTCGAGTCTAGGTAATGACACTTGCTTCACAGGAGCTACTTTAGACTTGGCCATAACCAAGGATATTTTGATTTCGTCACTAGCCTGACTGCGTATATAGACAACGGCAGCATATCCCTTTTCGGATGCATCACAGAAACCTAATAAATCGTTGGTAACTTGCCTGGTTGGGATCCATCGGGGGATTTGGACTTCACTGATACTGGGCAAATGAGATTTGAACTCTATCCATCTGTTTCCAACTGATGGCGGGAGTGGTACATCCCAATCTAGTCCACGCTTCCAGAGTTCTTGAATCAGCATTTTCGGCACAATAGTGATGGGTGATAACCATCCTAAAGGGTCGAAGATTCTGGCAGCTTCAGACAGAAGTTGCCTTTTAGAAATGGTTGACTCCGGCAAGTTGATTTGGTACCTGAATGAATCTGAGGTGGGGTTCCACATCAGCCCTAAAATCTTGATGGTGTGATCCCGATCGAGATTTAATGAGTGACCAGTAAGTTTATGATCATCAGGGACGTCTTGGAGGACTTCACCTGAGTTGCTGGACCATTTGCGCAGTTCCATACCTGCCTTGGCTAACAGACTGACTAGCTGAGCCTTTAGATGGAGCGCACCTTGAATGCTTTGAGCCCCAGTGATAATATCGTCAACGAACGTATCATCTGTTAAGGCGATTGCGGCTAGAGGGAAGGTCTCACCTTCATCTTTAACTAGCTGTCGTAGCGTTCTGATAGCTAGGTAGGGTGCGCTTGTGGTTCCATACGTTACCGTGTTAAGTCGGTAGACTCGAGGTGTCGTCGACAGGTTGAAATCCCATAAAATACGTTGATACTGGCAGTGATTGGGTTGAACAAGCACCTGGCGAAACATCTGACGGATGTCAGCAGTCAGGATGATAGGATGCAGGCGTTGTCGCATTACAACTTGAGCCAAGTCAGATTGTAATGGAGGGCCTGGTAATAGGGTATCGTTTAGAGATACTCCATTCGATGAAGGCTTGGACGCGTTGAACACTACACGTAGTTTCAACTCAGGTCCAACATACTTTATTACCGGGTGATGAGGTATAAAGTAACCATCTTCTCTCAGGATGGGTTTGTATTTTAATTGGGTCATATGCCCGGATTCAAGATAATCCTGCATGAATGTCATGTACTCTTCACAAAGAGTAGGATTGTTGTTGAGTCTGGTGCGCAGCGACTGATAGCAGGCATTAGCGGATCCAAAGGATCGGCCTAACTCAACGGTCTCGTTCTTGAACAGGAGCGGTACTACATAGCGGCCATCAGGAGTGCGTGAATGCTGTTCATCAAACAACCTCTCCGCTTGGAGTTCCTCCAGTGTCTGAACGGGTTTATACGGAATTTCCTCTAGCTCCCAGAACCGTCGTAGCGTTTGAGACAGTTCGTCGTCCACCGAAATGTGGAGAGAGTTGAGATTCCGGTTGCGGCCCTTCATAGGGCCCGAAATGACATAGCCTAGTGCAGTGTCAACTGCATAGGGCCCCTCTGGTAGTTTAATCGACTTGTGTTTTACCAGAGAAAAGTAGATGTCAGCGCCCAACAATATTTCAATTGGACCTGGCTCGTTGTAGTGTGGATCAGCTAAGTAGACCCCATTTAGTTCCTTGGAAGTAAATGGACGAAACTTCTGACCTGGTAAGTAAGCTGCAATGTTCTTGACTACAAGTGCAGCCACTTTGTAACGTCCTAAACTTTTGCGCGAGCGGAAAGGGCATGTAACGACTCCCGACACCGCCTTAACTTGAACGTTGGACACGCCACTGATGGAGAGGGTTGTTGGCTGCAGATCCAAACCTAATTTGACACTGCAACATTCAGACATCAAACTAGCTTGGCTACCACTGTCCAAAAGGGCTCTGATTGGTCTCCATTTCCCACAAGAGTCTTGTACGTGGATAAGCGCAGTACTCAACAGAACCCGTGAGACATTAGAGCTACGATTGGTTCTGACATTATGCGTTATCAACACTTGCGAATTGGAGGAAACATTATGATTCCGACTGGATCCAGGTTGCGCTGGCTGATGACTGGAATCTTTTCTAGTACCGTCGGGTTCGTCTAGATGGATCAGCGTATGATGGCGCTGATGACAGAGTCTACAACTCCCTTTAGACAGGCAATTCGCTGAGGAATGACTGGAGCCCAAACAATTGTAACAATGGTTGTTACTTTTAATCAGTTGGTGCCGCTGTAAAGGGTTTAGTTTCCGAAACTGAGGACATGAATACAAAGGATGCTGTTCCTTGCATTTTATACACGGAGGTGTATATGTTTGAGTGCTAAAAGCAGCCGCGTACTTTCTTACTGGTTTTGGTATAGAGGGTTTCCGTGTAATTTGTGTTGAATTAATGGATGAGTTCCCTACTGAACGGAGGGTCTGCCATTGCTGAGAATTAACGAACTCTTCCAGAAACGTAAGCAATGTCTCGACGTCGGGTAACTCGTCGTTGTCAAGCCGTTTCTCGAATCGGTTGCGTACATTGGTGTCTAATTTGAAAGAGAGTAAGACGGCAAGAATCTTACTCCACTGTTCTACTGGTTCATCAATAGCTCGTAGAGAAGCTAGATGTCCCCTTACCTTAGAAACAAAGGTATTTACACTGTCGTAAGATGTGCTGTCGAGTTTGGGTGTGTTGATAATACCTTCTACATGGAGCATCGCAATGAGACGTCTGCGTTTATACTTTTGAGTTAGAGTGGCTAACGCCGCCGTGTAGTTCGCGTCAGTCAACTTAAAGTCCTTGATGGCAGCAAGGGCTGGGCCAAGTAGGAAAGATTTAAGGTATTGTAACTTTTGCACGGGTGTTAGCGTTTCCATGGAGTCAACTGAACTCATGAAAAGGTCATAAAACGACTGCCAGTTGGCGAGATCTCCATCGAAGGGCTGAATGTTGAATTCAGGGAGTTTAGTCTGATTCATAATCGTTTGATTCAGGACTTGGAATGCAGTATCATGGGTGTCAGAGACGTTCATAGGATGCCTCTCCTCTTTTACAAATGGTGGCTGCTTACTAGTAACTATAAGGCGATCAAATTGGGTCATAACTTCATCGTACTCGCTGAGCAAGGCTTCTTGCATTCTCTCGTTCTCGGGTAAGGCTAGCAATTTCATTTGACATTCTTCAAACGCTTCAATTTTCGATGTTAAATGTTCAAATTGGGCTTGTACAAGAGGAATGTCATCTGGGGCGCTTGAAGCTTGTGATATCGATTTATTTAATCGAGTAATGAACCTCGTACACAGCAATTTCTTCGAGTTTAATTGGTTAATGTTTGCCATGGTGAGCTGTGTTGACAATCTGGATAGGTACGATAGAGTTGTAGGCTCAATCGTAAAGGCGATTTAGTAATATGTACGTTAATAATTGCGGGCCTTGTAGAATACGCCGCCGGCCGTGGCGGACAGTATAAATGCTCAGAGGAGGTTACAACGTAACTAGAGTAACGGTAATCGAAATTCGGTATACTAAAATCCTAAACGAGGATTAGCGGACGTCCTGAGGGCACGTAGTAAATTTGAATAGCAATACGTCACTCAGGCGATGACGTAGAATTCAAAAATCAAAATTTCAAAAATCGGTCAAAAATCGGACTTCGAAAAAAATCGGAAAATCCAGAAATTTGACTTTCAAAAAGTCAGTGCAGACCGAGAGCGCACTATATAGTCGAGCCGTTCAAAATCAAAAATTTCAAAAATGCCAACAATCGGACTTCAAGAAAAGTCGGACAATTGTGATTCGGAATATAAAATTCGTGAAATATAAATATATATTGCGTTAAGCAAATCTGAAAATGAAGCTTAAATGCGATTCTGAAAAACCGCGTTAAGCGAATTCCTAAAATCCGCGTTATGTGAATCCAACAAAAAACTCGTTAATTTGATCAGAAAAAGCTCGTAATTGGATCCGGCTACTTGGTGGATCATAAACTGTGGATTCGGCGCGCTGATTCGGCCAAAATAAATCCGACTAACGAAGGACCAGAAAATGTGGCGCCCGTTGCGCTGGTTTCGTAGGAGAGACGCAGGCGTCGCGGCGTCACATAGGTCTACGACTAAGATCGTAGGACCCGCCACACGTGGTGACCAATAAACGGTTCTGCTGATAAATTTGTGATGTGCGGATTTAACCTGCAGCAGAATTGCAGGTAAATCGTTGAAAAAAGGGGGCGCGTTACTTCAGAGCAGAGTTATACTCACAAACAAAAAAAAGGACAGGCAGGGTTCAGACGTATTTCACTCCAAGGGGTTATGCTTGGAGACTTATTACATATGGTTTGGTTTTCCCTGGGAGTAGAGGTATTCGAAGGGGCCCACACAGTGGTTCTGGAGGAGTAATAACACAATTCTGTCCTCTTGAATCCCTACTCAGCCGTTGAAATCGTAGAACTGCTCTGAGTAACACGAAAAATTATTTTGAATAATTTTTATTCAACAAACAAAAATTAATTGGGGAAAATGTAGCGGAAAATAGTATAAATAAAGTTTTTACAAATATATGTTTCTCCCCGACACAACCAGATACATTGGGGTGAGAAACTATACACCAATTAATATTCAATTACAATTTTCAAAATCTAAATTAACGAGTGGCACAAATAACAATGTGCGCACGCACAGGTACTGAACTGTGCGGCGCGTCAAAATACAATGAAAATATTAATTGAAATGTGTACTCACGCGTTCCGTATGAAAATACGGAAAAATACTTAGCGTGGAGTACAGATACAGAAGTTGGCTTCAGTTATCCACAATCGGACTCTACAATATCCTGGTGGAATCGCCGATGTCGGTTGATTACTGGCCCAACTTCTGGAGTGGTCTAATATCAAAATAACTCTTCTTGACGCGATCCAAAACGGGGGTTTTTTCCTTGTAAAAACGTAGATCCCGAAGGTGGTCAAGCACAAATTCTAGTTTACCAAATAGCTCGCAGCCTCGTCTTGGTAAACTCGAAACACAGTATATTGATATTATGCAAAAAACTCAAAAGACGTCTGTTCTCGATGAAAGACAATCGAGTAGTCGCCGTCTCAGACAGAATTATACAAGATTCTAGCGGTTCATACAATGAACGCTAGAATTGTATATGAAAAATAAGAATTCATAAAAATTACCAAAAGCGGTAATTTTGAATAGTTTTGCGACTCAAGTGGTCGCAACAACTACATAAATAATAGTTATTTATATTGCTAGATGCGTAAGTGATTTTTTTTTTTTTTTTTGACCGGGGTGTTTTAAGTGTCGTGGCCCCTAAAGCCTCCAAGGACAAAAAAATAGCTACGCATCGTAAATGTATTATATTTTTTATACTACCATATTTATATTTATTTAATTTTTAATTAAATTAAATATTAATGTGAATCAATGTGAGTGTCATAACTGTAGCAACCAAAATGACAGATAGCTACGTAAAAATAAACATGTTATATTGTTTATATGCATTAAATTGTAAACTTTGTTGTGTATATATTGTATAAAACAGGAAAAAATAAATAAAAACTGCGAAAAGTGAAATTGAAAAGGCGGCAAATATTGCTTGTGCTTCATTGTTACCTAAAAAATCAAAAATTAGATGCAATCAAGGATTTGAACTGTTTTCGAAATGGAGTTCAGGGAAAAATATTGTCGAAATTACTAAAAGTGTTATGTTGGCATATTTTCAAGAGCGATCTACAATTTTAAAATCACCAGCAAGTCAATTTCAATAAATAGAAATCAAGATATTTCAAAATTTAAGTGGCTGATTGCTTTTCTCAAAAGAAAGAACGATGAATACGAACTTAAAAAATCTAAAATATTTACAAAAGATGACAATCTACTTGAAACTAGGTTTGATATGACTATCAAAAAAATGGAAATAAATCAAAAGAAAATAATCCTTCAATTAATATATCAAATTGTCCAAATTATGCCAATACTTTTATCATAAATAAATAAATAATTGTTTAATATTCTGTTTATCCTTCAAATGACGTTTGTTACTTTTTTCCTGGCCGTGTAAGTGTTACTTAAGTGCTTTGCAACCGTAGACCTCAAACATTCACTTACGTTTACATGCGCGTTGCTGCGGTAATAACACTCATTTACGAAGTTAGTAGTATAAAAAGATTATAATGTCTGTACTCACTTAAAAATTGCTTCATTTTTCTTCATGCGCTCCCTAATTGTGTTGTTATTCACCCGACAACTTAAATAGAAATAACTTTTCAAAGTTTAATTAAAGAATTATGTCACCATCAATATAAGACATAAATTAAACTATTTTCTAAACAATACTTTCGTCACGAACCACCCTTGTTATTTCTTCAAGATTCAAGTCCACGTTTAGTACAAAAAAACTGAAACATTCTTTCTTATAAAACAAGAGGGTTTTAAATTCAGCATCTAATGATTTATGTTACACTTTCCACTATGATTTATAACTCGGAAAAGAATAAAAATGTCGCGCGTGCGAAAACGATTTTGACACCGAAGCGACACTGTCCTATAAAGTAAGCATTTTGGCCGTTCCTTTTAGAACTAGGGTATTACATTTTAAAACGGACACGTACTAGGGTAATTTGTGCCTTAAAACTTCACAAAGAAAACGGAGAATACTGAATTTACGAAGGACATTACTCAAGATAAAAATAAATGTTCCAAATGACTGAACCTTTTGAAGTTTTCCACCGAATACGTGAAGTTATTTTATTGTCAAGTTTTATTTGTACATTCAGGTGGATTCTCCAATGTTCTCTGTTGCTATGTTTATTTATCTGTCTGTCCGTCTCTCTGTTTATTCCTCTTATTTATGTCTACGTATTACGTTTCTACGTACTCTGTAGATTGTTTCAATTAATTATTTAACTTATAGAAAGAAAAATCACTCATGGTTTAGGACAGTAGGTGTTTAATGGATACTGATGACAATACTTTTATTACACTTTCACAGTTACTACATTATTAGTATCTTAAGTAATATACACGCATACCCCACATATACGTACCCAATGGTTTCAAAGTATGTACGAACTGCGATAATGCGCCTGAAGCAAATGCCATATTTGTACTTATTCATGCATGTAATGAACTGAAATCCTCATACACGAATATAACAGGAAAATAGAAGAGATATAACTTTAGTTAACATTATTTAAAATTATTTTAACTTAATTCCACCTTTGCAGGGGGAGGGGCAATATGTTGATATTTTGGGGTGACCTCTTGAATTAAGAGAAAAGTAACATAATAATAATAATAACAATAAATCTCTTTATTAGCAAGGTTCAGTTTACACTGCTCTACCACCTAACCTTACAATTTATTACACTTATTTTACAATTGAGTACATATAGTGTTTTATGTTAACAAATAATAGCATTGTTTACTAAGTGCAATATGTAGTCTAATTGAACACGGATCCATCCATTAAGCTCATATTGGGAACATTTGCTGGCGGAGTCGATTTTTGAATTGGGCAATTTTAAGAGACAAGATTTTTCGAAATGGAGTTGTATATCGTGGCAGCGTTGTACGAAAATGATTTTTTGAATAAAGTTGTTCGGTGTTTGGGAATATGTATCAAGTGAGAGTTCGTAGTATTTTTACTGTTAATTTGAGATCTTTTAATGATTTTTTCGACTAAATAGCTAGGTTCGTTTGTGCTTAAGATTTTGTGAATGAAACATGCGTAATGCAAGTGTCTTCTTTCAGTCATGTTTAACCAACCTAACTTCTTCAGGTGTTGGGAAGTAGGTTCACTTTTCTTTAGTCCTAATATGAAACGTACACAGGAATTTTGCACTTTTTGAATTCGCCTCGAATTGAAATACGACAGAGAAGGTCCGTAAATCGTGTCACAGTAATTAAAGATCGATAGGACAAGACTGTCACATAGTATTTGTTTGTGTTTTTTGTTAGCACGAAACGGTTCATAAATAGTTTTTTTAGTGCAAGAAAGGCACGCTTCATTAACAAACTTATATATTCTTTGAATTTTAGTTCGGTATCAAGCATATTACCTAAATTTTTACATGAATTCGTTAGTTGCAATTTGGAGATTGATTACAATTAATGAGTCAAAATCACACATCATGCTGTATGGTAAAAATACTTGAAAAGAAATTAAGTCCCGAATTTCAATATAATAATAATAATAATAATAATAATAATAAACTTTATTGTAGGCGAAGTTTCAGCCAGGGCTGGTCTTCCAACTTAACCTTTTTCATCGTGTAAATACAATAATACATTTTTATATATAAATTACATTCTTACATTTTATATAAATTAGCATAAGAAGTTTAGCGAACTTTAATTCAGCGAAATTCAGTAGACGTGCGGGTGAAAATATATGACCTGGGAGAATAAAAAGTATATTCGCGAAACAGGATTACTTGGTGTGATTTTTTGTCTGCAACCATGTTTTATATTTTGCTTTGAAAGATTGCACAGAGAGAGATTTTAGGCACTTGGGTATTTGATTATACATAGATGGGGCGCAATAGGAAAAGGAACGCTCGAAAAATGAACTTTTGTGGGCTGGAACTTCTAGGCTATAGAAGTCCCTAAGAGTAAGGCTATGAAGGGAAGTTCTCGAAACTAGTTTGCAGCTTAAGTAGGTAGGCGTTTGATTGATTACTAATTTATGAATAAACGAGGCAAAGTGTAAAGTTCGACGCTGTTCCATAGTTAGCCAGTTTAATGAACTCAACCCTTTGGACGTCGGAGTTCTACTACGAAGTGACAGTACAAATCTTACACAGTAGTTTTGAATTTTTTGAATTCTGAGTTTGTCAACGTGAGTGATACAGGAGTGGTATATAATATCACCATAATTAAAAATAGATAAAACTAAACTATCGGCAAAAGATTTTCTTAAATTGCGAGATAGACAAAATCTATTCATATACAAGTTTTTTAAGGCGAGAAAGGCCCTTCTTAAAAGTGAACTAATATATGAGTTAAATCTCAACTATATA
The DNA here is from genome assembly GCA_963971575.1 of Liopterus haemorrhoidalis. Classification (NCBI taxonomy): domain Eukaryota; kingdom Metazoa; phylum Arthropoda; class Insecta; order Coleoptera; family Dytiscidae; genus Liopterus; species Liopterus haemorrhoidalis. The sequence continues at coordinate 16,848,053 of OZ020612.1, read as the reverse complement.
TATATATATATATATATATGTATATTTCAATTATTTGTTACCATACAGCATGATGTGTGATTTTGACTCATTAATTGTAAGGTCATGATCGGAAGAATATTTACATAGTGCATTAATTTCGTTTTGAAAGAAAGATAATGCTTCATTAAATTTTTCTGGTGAAAACGAGAGGTATAATTGAGTATCATCCGCGTATTGATGTATTTGACTATGAGTACATATCGAGCTGATATCAAGAATATAAAATCGGTCCTAATATCGCGCCTTGTGGAATTCCTTTAAATATCGCTTAACTGTCTAAAGTTAAATTATTAAGTAATACCTGTTGGCTTCTGGAGGTGAAATAATTTCTAAAATATAATATTGCCAAATTATCGAAACCCAAGTATTTTAATTTCGCAATGACAAGTTTATGGTTGATAGTGTCGAACGCTTTACTGTAATCTATGTTAGTGAACATGGTCATTTCCTTGTTATCACTGTTTTTAATGATGTCATCGGTAACAGATAAGAGGGTTGATGTTGTGCTGTGATTATTGGCCATACATTACAACAGACGGCTACACGTAAAAGAAATACATTTCTCACACACCTACAACCACTACAGGAGATAATCGGCTCTTCAAAATCGAAACGGCTATGCATCCTTAAGAAAATAAGTCGACAAATGTGTAGTCAAGACACGCCCCTTCGTTCAAAATGTACGAAAACGGGTAAATACGTCAATTACACATTCATCGGTTCGAGTAAACTCGCTGCATTGAATTCGTTCAGTTGCTCAAAAAGAGCCGTCACACACAGAGGATAGTAAAAATTAAATATACACGACTGTAGCCCAAACCCTGGTGATATACCCTCTCGGAAATTATGCCAAAGCCAGTACACGTACTATTCGAAGAGACTCGAGTAATACCATTTTCTGTAATTTGCAAATTAGAGAGTTAGCAGACTGTTATTGTTATTTTTACATTTTAATAAATAGCTGGTGGATTGCGACACCTGGATTAAATTAGAGGTGACCAATCCCACGCAAAAGTCTGCCCATGTTTGGAATAATTCAAAAGTTAAATCGAAAATTTCAAAAAATGTATATATAATTGATGATCAATGTAATTCAGATAATGAACAATTAGTCAGCAGGATTCAATATTCCGACAAATGACTATTGCAATATAAAATGTAATTTAAAAAACTCTCTCATTGTAATAAAATATATGAAAAAATAAGTAAATGTCACACATCATCCCAGGCCGGGTTGCGGTCCCTGACCCAATAAGGGAAATCCAGGCATAGGGTTAGCTCTTAGTATAAAAAATACCTTGCCTGAAAACAAAGTGACGATAACAAAGATGTACAGTTCGGCACAAATCTCTTGAAAGGACGGTCTTTATGGTACGCAGAGAGAACGACAGAGAGATAACTATGACAGACAGTGATAGATACAAAGAACATCAAAGAAACAAGTTTCACTTCACATTCTAACACTTGTACTTTATACTTAGTATCACTGTAGGACACCAAAATTGTAGGAACGTAGCTGCTTAGTTTATATGAATACTGTACTAGACGACCACTTTGTCTACTTACTTATTGGCCAAAGCTCCCTCGTTCTGTGATCTTGTATCTTTTTCAGAAGTCATGCTGTTTCAAGTAGAATGTAAACAATAACAGCTCACATGCTACATAATATTACAGAGTCGATATCCCGCTAAATATAATAATATAAAATATCGATATGTGTATTTATTTACTTGAGTGTAGATGTGTGGCTAGGAGAGGTCTTTGTCAAAGCAATTCGTCAACGCTTAGAATCCCCATTACTACTAATTTCATGCGCATATTTTACACCTAGTCAGGATATTTTCGTCAAACTGTAGGTACGGACAATTTAAAACTATTCGGATGGTGCCATAGCCGAAATTGTTCTAGTTAGTACGCGAAGCAGCATGCAGAAATCGGGGAATGGGTCAATGGAAAAGGGTAGCGATAAACCGGCTTACATAATGTTGGTTTCCGAAATGAGATATACGCCTGTGTATATTTATTATAATAATAGATTACCAACTAGCTGACACACAGGCACATAGCAGATAACGTTATATTTACCAGTGTTCTATTAAGCACTGTGGTCAGCGTAATCTTTCTTCTGCTTTTTATATTGCTATCTTGATAGAACTTGGATGCAACAGAACAAAGATGTAGTGCTTTTTTCATACTAGTGTGAGCTATTTTTCAACCAAGATGTATTTCTACTCCCAGGTCCTCTTTCTCCTTATATCTTTCCATGCATAATTAATTATAATAGTCTGTATCTGGGCCATAAAAAAAGTTTAATGGTGGTTTTCCACAAAAGTGTGATGTTCTGCGTGTAGATAATTTGCGAAAACCTCGTAACGTATAACGTAAGACAAGTGAAACCACAGAAATATGAAAATTACATAGAGAAACGTATGTTTTCACATTTCTACGCTACACACGTACGTATGTTATAATGTTCCCACATTTTTTAATAATAAAATAAATGTATGCCTCATTAATTAAAATCATTTCTTTTTTTACAGGTAAGCACGTCTTCAAGGTTGAGTTCTATTTTTCTATCTGGTAAGAAATAGATTACATATATTGTGGTAGTTACTATTATCATTGGCCTTGCCAAGAGGGAGGGGGAGGGCGAAGGAGCCTTGGTTAAGTACAAATGTTACAGTGACATATTTCGTTTATAGGTAGCTCTCTCCATAGATCCACAGATATTTATCTTATAAAACTTTATTAAAAAGAGAAGAATAGTTATATATTAATTGTTGAGTTAACGTGAAGTTTAGGATAAGGTAAACTTAAAGAGATTCTTTACTTCACAAATTATCAATAAGGATTAGTTTCTTTTCTCATATTCATTTTTGCTGTTAAGTAAATGATTAATAAGATATTTCAACCTTAAAAATAACACTCCCCTTGCTCCCTAAATAATCTTCTTATTAAAAAATTCATTGAAGAGAAAAAATAAAATGTTTCCTCATATACATTTTTGTAACATAAGTAAAGTAAATAATAAGTGAGATATTTCAAGATTTTAGGTTTAGGGTGTACCCCTTAACTCCCCAAATATTAATTCAATCGAAAAGTATATAGAAAAAAAAAGATTTGTTTTCTTAGTATAAACAATTTTTGTGTTACATATTTTTATGTTAAGTATATTTTAAACATTTTAAAAGTTTTTTAATGAACCGTTTTAACCGCAAAACATCTCCTTAGAATAAACATTTTGAAATTATTTATAGCCTATGTTTGAATTCTGGTTTTACTTTATCATCATAACAAATTACGTGAAAAGTTGCATGAATCTCGGACAAACAGACAGACGCTCTTACAGACAGGAAGAAAAAATTGTTTTTTTTGCGGATATTGAATTATAATCTGAAACGTGTAGAAACCAAATATAAGGCCGAAAAAATAAAAAATCAGCTGTGGCCACCACAGGACAAACCGCCATCACAAAGTACTTGTTCAACTTATGCTGCTCTATCTAAAAATGTCTCAAATAAAAGTTGTTGAAAAATTAAAGAATTTTCCCGGGAATTCCCGCCCGGAAAATCCCGGGAATAACCCTCTACAGTGCACGTACAATTCGAATCCCGAGTAATATCATTTTCTGTATTTCTGTAAATTACAGAGATAGCAGACTCTTATTATTAATTTTACATTGTAATAAATAGCTGGAGGATTGCGACACCTGGATTAAATTAGAGGTAACTAGTGCCATGCAAAAGTCTGCCCATTTTGGAATAATGCAAAAGTTAAATTGAAAATTTTATAAAATATTTTCTAGTTTAAAAGAGTTTTATTTTAAAATGAAATTTCTCACTTATCATTAAGTTAAAACAAAAATATACATTATAAAAAACTTACGAAGTAAGGGTACTCCTGCTAGGATATTGCTTTTATAGCAACTTTTGTTAAATAATTTTTTTCGAAATATTTCTCTGTTGTGAAATATTCGCAAAAATTTTAAAACCAACACGAATAAACTCCCATTTCTAGTTAACCGATTTTTACCAAAAGTTGATCAACTCGTGCCATTGATGTCAAAAGCTTAAATATGAAGTTGCATAAAAATCCTTTTAGCCGAATTTGCTCTGCACGTGTACACGGACCGACAGACAGACCGACAAACAGACAAACAGACAGACATACCGACAGACATCATGCTAAAATTGTTAAAACGTTATGAAGGGACCTCAATTCTTGGAGATCCATCGAAATCTCGAAATATCAAAATCGGTGTGATCACAATATCTCCCTTATATATGGTAGCGGTCGATAAAAATAGATATAGCCTCCAATTTCATTAAAATACGAGGGATGTTTCCAAAGTTCTGGGAATTTAGCTATAATTTTTATTATTTTGTTAATTTTTGTCAATATTACAATGTAGTTTTGCAACATAATCTCCATTTAACTGAATACATTTATCCCAACGATAAATTAATTTTTTTAAGCCGTCCTCAAAGTATGAGACCTGTTGAATTTCTGTTCTGGTCCCAACAGCCTTGGCACCCAGCGCGGCGAAACCTTGCTAACGCCCAAACAATCATGCAAGATGTTATGAACTTGTCGTGTACCTATCCCTAGGCGCACACTAATTTGACGAATTGTCATTCGCCTGTCCTCTTTCCGTAGGTCTTCGACGGCAGTAATGTTTCTTTCATTTATCGACTTGCTTGGGCGCCCACTGCGTGGATCGTCTTCAAGTGATGTTCTACCGGTTTTAAAACGATGGATCCACCGATAAACAGTACTTTCGGATTCTGCAGACTCACCAAATACTCCTTACAGACGTTGAATAATTTCTGATGTTTTCACACCTTCTTTCCACAAAAAGAAAATTATTGCTCTTTGAGATTTTGCTGCGTCTTCCATGGTTACAAAAACAGTGCTATGAAAACGCGTCTATATCAGTCGAACACCTAAATCAGACTGAACAATATTGTACTAGATAGTTGCATAAACATGTCAAGACTTGTCTGGCACCAATAACATTTCCTATAAGTTCTGCGTAATTTAATTATAGCACAATTCCCAGTATTTAGGAAACATCCCTTGTAGATTATCAGATATAAAACTACAGTTAAGTTTTTATAGTAAAAAGAGAGCATACAATGCAATTGGTGCTATTGTACCTAGCTATTCTTTTTCAAACATATTTTAAATATTTAATCGGTAAAATAAACTTTTATTATGCATTCAACATCAACATAACAACAGTAGACATTTGCAGTCAGTGCTATGTTTCAGCTAATACATACATCCATTAGCTTGCATTCAGCGCCTGCCTTTCGTTACGTGAAACAAGCGAACGTTTTAAACATGCCATTTAAGCACTATCAAACATTCATGCTCCTATTAAATATTTTACTCTGCATTGTCATGCACTCAGCATATTTTCATTGCAATGTCAAATGTCACTTCTTAGATATGCGAGATAAAAGTAAATTAGAATTATATTTTCCTAGAAATGACAGCACCTGCAGGCATATTATTTAATTAGAATAAGAAGAATCACGAGGGTGAAAAATTTTCTCATAACTATTTGAACAATTTTCTAAAATATGATGTAGTAAAATACATTTATTTTATTTTAAGGTTACACCTTATACAAAAGAAAAGAGGGGTCGATTCATGAAATTATTACAAAGAAAAAAATAATAAACAAACAAGATACCCATTAAGGGTATTACATAATTCTTAGAAAAACAGTATGACAATATGTATAATATACCATTGCTAACAGAGTTACAGATGTGTAATAACAGTTAAATATAAACTATAATATGAAGTAGTATATAAATTGTTTTTCTCCACGACCACTATAGAATTTGCCAATTCTTAAACTAATTTTGACTACAGAAAGTTAATATTCTAACACAAGAGTTGGAATGTTATTCTAAAGCACCCATCTTCTTATGCATTTTGCATGTATTTCATTCCATCACTTGGTATTGAATAACTATTCCATACTTGTTGTCTTTTGTTTCTGCAGGGTTACATTAAGATATATGCAACTTTTACATTAAATAAATGCAACATAACTTCCTAACCTAAAATAGTGGCCGATGTGCGGCAAATTAAATTAAAATTAAACAAATAATAAATAAAAAAAAAAATAGTTTAATTAATTGATTAATTTGTTATGTAATATAAATTATTTGTTAAGATAAAATGTTTGTTAAAATAATTATTTGTTAATTTATTTTTCTTTTTGGTGGTCGTGGAGAAAGTAGGGTCTGTGATTCGGTTGGAATGAGAAAATTCGTTGCTCGTGGTTCCTCACGCTGGTAACCGACGAGTTCATCGAAAATCAATTCATCGAAAATCAATTAATCGAAAATCAATTCATCGAAAATCAATTCATCGAAAATCAATTTATCGAAAATCAATTCATCGAAAATCAATTCATCGAAAATTAATTCATCGAAAGTCAATTCATCGAATGATCAATTCATCGAATGATCAATTCATCGAATGATCAATTAATCGAAAAAAAATATTATGTATTATATATATATTATATTATATATATTTGAGAGGAATGCCGAGGGGATCGGAAAGTCAAAAGAGCAGTCAATAAGGTCAATAAAAGTAGACAGACTAAGAAATAATTGCGTAAATTTTTTTATATGGTTTAAAAAAGGTAAATAAAGTGACATAGTGTTTGAATATAAATAAAGAAATATAATAAGAAATCTTATATAATAAAAGAAATAAATGTTTTGTTTTTAAGGTTTAATAAGACAGGTTATGGGCAATTGCACGCAAATAATTTTTATAAATTCATACACAATGATACGCATTTTAATTGGGCTAATATGGGGGAAAATAAAGTACTATGCGCCTAAAAACAAGGTAATTAGGTTAGGTTTAGTTAGTAAAAGTCTAAAACCGAGCGGAGCGAGTTACCCATCTTCTAGTTTAAGAACAAAGCACTATTTTAGGTTAGGTTAGGTTAGTAAGGGTTTTGTTAGAAGAAACCGAGCGAAGCGAGCTACCCATCTTCTAGTTTAATGTCAAAACACTATCTTAGGTTAGGTTAGGTTAGTAAGGGTTTGGTTAGAAGAAGCCGAGCGAAGCGAGCTACCCATCATCTAGTTTATTGACAAAACAAACTCACACTAACATAACAATGCCACCTGTTTAGAATCACCGTACATTGAACAAATCATGTGTGGTATAGTAAATATGAATAGTAAAACTATAACACAAAACCCTTAAGACTTAACAGACGGGGAAATACCATTTTTATAATCCTTTAAGAATGGGTGTATTAAGTACATTTATGATCCCATTAACCGGGTTTTTCTGATCTAAGGAGCCCTGTTCGATTTCAAAATAATCCAACAGGTATCTTTTACCTGGCGTATTTTCTGAATAGAATATTTAAAAATTATTAATAGACCAAGTATAATAGTTATTTAATAAGTGTAGTCAGTCAACTTTTATTGACCACTGCTTTTTTGGCTTTCCGATCTCCTCGGCATTCCTCTCAAATATTTACAAAATATTTTTTTTTCGATGAATTGATCATTCGATGAATTGATCATTCGATGAATTGATTTTCGATGAATTGATTTTCGATGAATTGATTTTCGATGAATTGATTTTCGATGAATTGATTTTCGATGAATTGATTTTCGATGAATTGATTTTCGATGAATTGATTTTCGATGAATTGATTTTCGATGAATTGATTTTCGATGAATTGATTTTCGATGAATTGATTTTCGATGAACTTACCGTGAATCATATATATTAGTGTATCGTCCGCAAATAACATAATCTTACATTTTTTAAGACATTTTACTATATCATTTATATATACAATGAATAAGAATGACCCAAGCACACTTCTCTGAGGAATACCTAATTCATTGCATATTGTGTCTGACAGTGTACTAATCCCAAAGTACATTCTGCCCACGATCCTCTAAGTAGTTTCTTGAGAGTCTGAGTGCTCCCCCTGTAATTCCGTACGACTTGAGTTTTTCTAATAAAATACTCCTATTTATAGTCTCGAAGGCCCTTTTAAAATCTATAAATATCGCACAAATACATTTATTACTGTCTCTAATCGGTCTCAAATCATTTATTAACAGCTGTAATGCTGTCTCACAAGAATGACCATGTCGAAATCCAAACTGGAAAGGTGTTAGTAATGCTTTAGTATTGAAATAGTCCAGCAGTTGCTTGTACAGAATCTTCTCAAGTATCTTATCGCAAGAGACCAATAAATTCACAGGTCTAAATTCTTCTGCTTTTGATGTACCTTTAACTTTCGGTATTGTAATAACGGAAGATATTTTGAACTCTTTTGGTACATTTGCGCTAGATATTCATGTATTTATTACATTCAATAATGGGTAACCAACTTTTGGAAATATTTCTTTCAACAATTTAATATTAATATTGTCTGGACTTCCTTTATTCTTCATGCTAAAAACAATATTTTTTAGACTTGATATGTCAACAGTTTTGAAATATTCGAACTTGTTATCACAAACAATATCGTAGGTAGATACATTACTATTGCCATTATTGATATCAGGAATTGAAATGATAAAAAGAAATGGTGAGAAATTGAGCAATGGGTCTTATTAAGCGCTTAACTGCTTTTATGCTACACCTTGTCGACGGAACTGAGTTCTAGATCAGTGTTTATTAATTTTTTTGTTTGATAGTTTTGGTTTCGCGTCCCAAATTGTTAATAAAATAACTCATACAAATAACAATGAATAAATTTTATGTTGTAATAATACAAAATACATTACTCACTTGTATATGGGTAACAATAAGCCAGACAGTTTTTTAAAATAATTTTAATAAATTTGTAACCTATGTTATTAGACAAACATATAGTTATGTCAACCGATTCAGGTTTGGACCGGGACCAGAGCCGCCCTAACTACAGGGCTAAATGGGCTATAGCCCCAGGGCGCAAGCCTTTTGGGGTGGCAATTTTTATTTCCCCGTTTGCTATTCTATGAATTTTCTTACGAAGAGGGGCGCATTATTGTTAGTAGCCCACGGGGGCCGAATTTATTAAGATGGCCCTGGCCGCGACCCATAATTTAAGAATATATGCTCAAGATAAATCTGATATTTTAGTAGCAGAGTAGCCCGGCGTCGCACGGACTTCTTTAGTTCTGCCAAATTATTATTAAAAGTAATAACGAAGTTCGTTAATACCAGGGGGGGAAAACAGAAATCACACGTCCCTTTGTAAGTAATGTCTCATCAGAAAAATTACTATGTTGACCGAAAACGACCAGATAGCGTGCCGTAGTATACAGTCGACCAACCAACAATTTAAAAGATCAGACATTCATTTTTACATATAAAATGTATGTAGTACCTGACATGCGCAATGCATATGACAGTGGGTCACAGGGTAATTTCGGGGAGTCACAGCATAATTTATGAAAAATGAGGGCCCACAGAAACTGCCACTGGGGCTATGAAATACTTCAAAATAAATTGAGCCCGTCGTTGACTTATAAATTCCAAAATAGGAAACTCACTAATAAATAAACGATTTCTAAAAATCTTACAAATAGTTTGATTTCATTTATTTCGAATCTTCTTAAATAATTTGAAGGCAGACATCGCATATTCGTATTGGTTGGGACGTTTGAGTATTTTTTAATATTATTTATTTACTCGTATTTATGACTCAATGACCTACAGTTATCGTTCAAAACCCATCGACATCAATTTACTGCATTCTATATAAATATTTCCAACCTTAAAAATATGGTGGTCACGATTTTGCGGATTTTCAAAGGGGGCTATGGTCAAAAAAGGTTAGGAACCCCTGGTCTATATATGTCTCTTTTTCTTCTTGTGTACTATCCTGCCGATTTTTAATCTCACACAAATCTTTTACCTATATTCTGTAAAGGTAAGCGATCACTAGACCGGGCTGAAGTAAACGCGCTTATCGCATGATTTTAGTAAGCTCGTTCACTGGATCGAAATCCGGCTGCAACTTCGGGAATGCTTGTAGTGAGTGCTAGTATCCATACTTTCATTTAAAACAGTATGGTATAATTTTATGCGTTGACTGCGATGCCTGTGTTACGCACGCTTCGGCTCAGTGGACGCTTACCTTTAACTTATGCAGATATTTTATATGCCAATAACCGGTAGATCTTCTGTTAGTTAATATCTATAAGTTTTGTAGGTACTTTCCACGAGCTGAAAAATTGCCGAAAGCCGAAATAGTAACGCCCTGTTTCAATTTGCTACAGCTGTGTTAGTTGTAACAAGTCTTCCTTGTAAAATGTTTAAATGTTCTTACCTTATAAATACAACAATCCAGGTAATAAATAATAGGATTTTGCTGAGACAAATTAGATTTGCAAAAACACCCTTGTTTTTAGGGGTTTAAATTAAGTAAATAGCCTATTTGTCTGCGTTGTTCCTTGACGAGTATTCTATGGTTATTAGGGCATTAGAAGTCTGGAGCAGACATTCTCAGACCGGAAGTGTCTTCGGTCGTATCCGTATCAAAATGGCGTTTCCTATTATTTAATAACCTGTAAATTTCTGCGCCAGGATGTACTTTCACTACTCAAGTAATAATATCCATTTCTACAGCCAATTACAACGTTTGCAGATTAACCGTGGCAGATTACACGACTGTAACTCCCCTAGCGGACGAAAGAGATTTAATCTAACTTAAAATTAATTGACCGTCTGATTGATAGTGTGCTGTGTAAGCCAGTTTTTTATTTGTTATTTACGGCGTCTGTTGTCATTTTTTTTTGTTTCTAAAGTACAACCAGCTTTCTTGAGATAGATTTAGTTATATTGTCTTTTTAATGTTGACATATTTTTCTTTCGAGATATTAAAAAGAAATGAAACATTTCGAATGAACATGAAAGGTTCTGAACTTGACGTAAAGGAGGATTGATTTTTATTCTTAATTTTCTGTTCATATTTCACATTTGGTTCATTAAGTTGGTTCATCAAGAGACATATTACAGTGCTCTGCTTTATTCAAGATCAAATAATGTTTTTAAGATTTGCTATTTAATTATACTATTGTCATAGGATTGTTTCCAGTTTAATAGTAGGTTTCTGACATAAATTTCATTATTCATCAGTAACTTATGAGTTATACTTGATTCAGCGCATTTGGTGTTTTTTTCACATACGTGTGTGTACATAAGAATTGCCTATATAACACAAACGTGTGTGACCTACGGCTTTAACGTAAGTTCCGAACAATTTGATTTTTAAAAATTTTATTTGGACAAAATATCTCGGTATTGCCCAATGTTTTCCGACTAAAAATTGTTTGGAAAAATATTAAGGTCATTTTGCTGCTATCTGCGATTGAAACCAAGTCCACTGCACACTAACTAGTTGAGCCACGACCATGAAAGAAATATTGTACCGGCGTATTTCTTGACGTTTCGCAAGCATTTGACGAGGTGTGACATACATGTCTGCTTTATAAACTAAAAGACCTCCTATCCAGCAATTATTACTTCCCTTTTAAGTCCTACTTCACTGATCGAAACTTCTCGGTTAAGTACAAATATGCCCTATACGTTTATTAACTTATATCATCTAGTGTTCCCCAAGATAGTGTATTTGGGCCATTCCTCTACCTACTTATACTGCAGGTATACCTGAGACAGAAGACTTTATGATAGCTGAATTTGTTGATGACGTTGCTATACTATCTACAAACGATGATGCTAATGAAGCTTCTACAATTCTTCAAATTCATTTAAGTCTTATAAAAGATTGATACAATATAAAGCAAACTAAATTAAATCAGTCTAAATCTGTACCAGTCACGTTTACAACCAGACTCAGTATTAGCCCACAAGTGACAATCAATGACATTGCAAATTTCCTTGTAAAATACCGTGGACTACATTTGGACCAACGACTGACCTGGAGCAAACACACCCAAGCAAGACGTAAACAGTAACACCTAACACTTCGCTAAATGTATTGCCTTCTTAGTAGAAAATCAAAACTATCAGTTTCAAATATAATTTTTCTCTATAAGTTCTTACTCAAGTTACATGGCCGTATGGACTTCAACAATGGAGATGTGCCGATCCAGCCAGATTAAAAATAATACAACGATTCCAATCAAAGCTGCTCCGAACTTTGGTGATTGCACCTTGGTACGTCCCAAATAGAATGATTCATGAAGATCTCAAAATCCCTTTCATCACGGAAGAAATACATAAAGTTGCCAAAAAATACAAGGACTGACTCATTGGACATGAAAATAAACTCGTGTTAAATGTAATAAACTATCTTGGCAACAGAAGTTTTGGCCAATGCAGAAGTGAAGACTGTGATATATAAGGAGAAACGTCACTGGATGTACACGTACATTAAGAAAAAATACCTTGGTGTCGCCCAATGTCTTCTGACGATAAAACGGCTAGAAAAATGTTAAGGTCTTTTTGCTGATATCGACGATTGAAACAATTAAAGACGACGCTTAACAGAGCAAATGAAGGACTTGAAGTGAGACCACAGTCAGTTCAACCTTATGCGCTAAAAACGGACAGTTTCTAAGAAAATTTAATATATCGACGCCTTATATAGCGCTGAACGCTTATGGATGTAGGTGTCATAAATTGCAAAAGAGAAAAATTGAAACGTCTCCGAACTGATGTGTCGTGTTCTGAATGTCATATATAAATATACATTCAGACATACAAAAATCTAATGATGACATGAGTAATTTTAGGATGCCCCATAATATCAAATATAAAGAAAAGTTCTAAATTAAATTTTATCCTTACAGCTTTACCTTTCTTGACTTCGTAACTAGAAAGCAATTAAAAAAGCTCTAAAATGTCGTCATTTCAGCGAAGTTTTCAAGCGACAACCTTGATGAAATCAGAATATTTGCACATCGATTTTATAATAATTTGACAACGTCGTAATTTAAAAACTCGTGAATTATGCATACTGCGAAAAATTCCCTTCACAAATTTAAATATAATTATGATAAACAAGTTTAAATCAATATAACCTTTGTTGACTACATTTCCCCGTAAATCGAATTATCGAAAAACATGGAAAAACAATTTAATAGATTCCAACATAGACAAGTTCAGGATTACATTAACTCAAAAAAAATAATTATTATGAAATTTAATCATAAAAATCTCAACAGAGTATAATAGGAACCAAAGTTGTAAGAGAGGATGATACACAACGGAAAACAAGAGTTCAGGGAAACAATTGATAACTATCATCATCATCATCATCAACAACTGCCTCTAAAAAATAATAGGCTGTCTATATTTTTTTTTCAATCTCAATCATCCATCTGCCAGTAAATGCAAGTCAGTGATGTTTCTGTAGAGTCTAGGTACTGAGAGCTTCATGCATGTACTTTGAGTAGTGTTTACCTATAGTCGCCAGGTGTTCTTGGGTTGTCTTTATCTCCTACTACCTTGTGGATTGTATTGTGGTATGTCACTTTAAACCCTTTAAAAAGTTCCTATAAACTCTGTAAAGGGTGTTTTCTAACCAATCATACTTTAATTTTCTTATTTGAAAATATATGTATATTTGACCAATTTTTTCTAATAATTTTGTTTTCGTTATTCTACATATCAGCCTTATACACGCCTTAATCGCATCAATTTCACCCTGAACTAATTTTCCTGATCGTACTTACTTTCTACTACGCTCAGGAATCCGTTTTTAGATATTTTGCCATCGTTCATCTTGAATACGTTGGAACCATAGGAAGGTTGCCAAACCATTAAAGTCGTTTGTTCTCCATTATTGACTATGATGGTATTTTCTACGCTCGGAGTTGCATGTTCTAATTTGGAAATGCCGCAAGTTCTTATCCAAAAGTTCATCAAAGTCCATCTCACGCCGTGGAGATCCAGGGTGCTCCTTCTAGATTTATTTTCCTTTGTGAGCTTCATGTCTCTGAACAATAAGCACAAATGCTTTCGACAATAGCCATATAAATAAAAGTTTTGCTCTTCTTAATTATATTGTCGGTGCAGAATACCAGGTTTAATTGACTGATGATACACTTTCCTTATCATGTTTTGTTATTTGTGTCATTCTCTCTTATCTCTTTGTTCGATAGAATGACGGTTAGGGATTTGAATGACTGGCAGTTTCTAATGATGTCATCATCTTTTTTGAGAGTATGTTTCCTGTTAATTCTTCGAAGACATCAATTTACAAATATTTATTCTCTTGATAGCATTTATATCGGAATTAGAGCCGTGCACACACGACAAATTACTAGAAAAATTCTAGAAATTACATTAGAAAAAACTTCCTTAAACTTCCATTTCTTGTGAACAACGCAATAATTGAAAGTTGTTTTTTAATCTACCTCATAATTTTGATTAAATTTGATTTATGTATATGATAGGAGTACCGTTCCGTCGATGCGGATCGAATCTCTTTTTCTCTCCTCCTCTCTTTCTCTCAACCCTCTTCCTCTCTCCCCTCTATCTCTCGCCCCTCTCTCTGCCTCTTTCGCTCTTCTTTCTCTTTCCCACTCCCTCTCTCTCACATCCTCTCTCTCTTCACGGATGTTCACGGGATGACTTTTGACTACATTAGCACAAATACTGTACTTTACTTAGTAAAATGCTATTTCCTAGTACCATTTTTACTAATATTTGTTATAAATTACTAACAGAGTTGAGAAAAAAAGACAGCGATGGTTTTAAACTTTGCAAAATTTGTACCGAATATTTAACTAGAACACAATGAATAGGATATCACATTATGAAATAAAATGAAAAATTACTCTCATATCAACAATTTTAATTAAACTGGAAGTTTGGTAGACAGAATTTTTCATGAAAAACTATACAAATGGGAATTTAAATTTGAATAAAGTTTTTTTAATAAAAGTTGAAGTTGAAATTTATTAATTGTAATAAATAAAGCAGTATTTTTAATCTGTAAAATAAATTGGTGTACTTAAAAAAACAAATTGTTTTCTTGGGGTATTTCCTTTGAACTCAACTCAAGATCAACCTTTTTAAGTAACGAGAAAATTTATTATGTTGTGTGAAAAGAAACAAGGGTTTCCAAAAATAATTAGAAAACATAAGTTGTTGTTCCTTTTCATTTTAGGTATTTCATATTATCCCATTGAGTTTTGTCATCTCGACAATGCTTTCTATTAAGTAGATTTCCATCTTGTATACCTTGTCTTAAATCGTCTTTTATATCATATATTTATATTTTTTGGTGTTGAGATTCCTCAGTATATTATAATTAAGTTGTTGAATTCTAAAATTCTTTTTGCCGCATTCATGGTTGTGTAAGGTTTTTTTCAGACCAAATAGAATCAAGTGTTCATTAAAGATAGTAATAAAACATACGAGGGTTGCTTTTATATTTCGGGATTTGAGATCAAAAACAATTATTTATCAACAAAAGTGGCTTTATTGTTTTTAAAAATATTCTCCACGATGATCAATACACTTTTGCATGCGTTTAAACCAATTTTAGAAGCACTTTTTTCACTCCGATTGAGACTTTTTTCGCTGCGATTGTCAAATTATGTGGGATCCAATGCGCACAAATCTTTTTGTCGGCTAAATGTTCATGTAATAGTGAATATATGCTGGTCCCACTAATGCCCAAGGATACCTCAATCTCACGATAAGTCACATGATGATCTTACAGTTAATTATTATAGAGAATAATTTTAAAAACACATTCAGCACTTAAAACCGCATCCTGAATGGTTTCTTAGATGCGAATTTAAGATGCTGGTTAATCTTCAAATAAATTAAATTATTAAACCACACACATAATAATTATCTGTGGTGTTAATCCTTTTCACAATTAAATTATATGTATTTTATATTGATACTCCTATCTTTACTTTTAAGTTAAACAAAGTAATAACTCTGTATCTCTAATATCTATCTTATGTTATTCTTCTATTTGTATTGAAATGAATTTTTGGTAAATAAATTTAAAAAAATAAATAAATAAAAAAAAGTTCAGGCACAGCATAAATGTTTTCCGGAACAACAATTGTTTTTGGACGACCTTCACGAAATCCGTCCTTAAGCAAACTACGGCCACGATTGAAGTCAGCAAACCATCGATAAACAGTGGTCCTTGATGGTGCTTCATCGCCAAAAGTCGAATTAAGTTCATCGATGCACTGTTGTTAGGTTAATCTAAGCCGAAAGTTGTAAAAAATAATCGCTCGAAAATATTCACGATTTAATTCCACTGGTATTCTGCAGCGACAATATCATTAAGAAGAGCAAAACTTTGATTTATATGACCATTGTCGAAAGTATTTGTGCTTATGGTTCAGAAACATTGAAGCTCACAAAGGGAAATAAATCTCGAAGGAGCAGCCTGGATCTCCACGGCGTGAGATGATTTTTTTCAAGTTACCGTAAACAACACAAATAGCGCTCGTACGTCAAAACGTTCTGGGTACGTATACCGTTAAAGATGTCAAACTTTACGAAAGAAGCGTAAGTTGCCAGATGGCAGCACAGTTTAGCGCAATCTCGAAATATAAGAGGCAACCCTCGTATAAGGTGATGCAAAAATAAAACTGGATATTGTGGACCAGTAGGATCCAACTTTTTCTCAGTCAGATATTAAAAAATCTCTTGAGGTTGGGAGGAGTAGATATTCAGAAAATGTCTTTAAAACGGGGAGGTAAATGTTCAAACAACCAAGTGATCACGGTGGGACCGGATCGTCTAAATGTCAGTCTCGAGTGGGATGCCGCTTGCGGGGGATATGTTAGATAACACTGTTGTAGAGTTAAGATATCAGGATATCACAAAGCACACGAAATAATTGATTTATTAAAAAATTATAGAACCAATTGCAACATATTGTTCAAAAGCTTGAGGTGCTAAAAATGAACAACAAACACTGAATACTTGCTACGAACTAGACTGTGAGGTTGTAGAATATTTCATCTAGATCATATAAGATATGAAAAGATCCGTTCCAAAATGATTACCAACTAAAATATTGTTGAAAAACTAGAAGTGATACAGCTATATCGGTAAGAACATGTTAAGAATGAACGATACGAGATGGTCCATTAAATAATAGAATGAACACTGGCGAACAGAAAAAGAATAGGCCGTCATTCAGAAAATTTATGGACGATGTTCAAGATGAGTTGGATATAAGACAACCAAATAAATATCTATGAAGACGTAGAATGGACTGGTGTAGAGGATACAAAAGACAACGTCGTTTAAAGAAAACTTATTTGTTTACAGATTGAACACGTCTGACCTTCAAAGTGGAAAGGCGTGTGCTTAACGAGACAGGGTTAGAAAAAATTAAATAGTGACTCTACAGTGTTGCCAGTGATCCAGTTCTTTAAATTAGAGCAGGCATAAACAGGAAAGAGTATATCCCGTAGATTGACTTGTCGATAACGTGTCCTACACCTCGATCTCTTACAATCATGTGCGAATTCGGCTGCATCAAACGTGGCAATATTCCCTTTTATATACTATGTATCTGACGCATTCATCATCTCGGTTATTCTATCGATATATAAAATAAAGTGTTTAGATATATGCTATATGAAATAATTCTATATGCATTATTTCTCCCGATTGACGTAAAATATTTAAGAAATGTGGCAGTTGTGTTACGTATGACACAAAAAATATAAATATAGTAAAAATTATATTTTATAATGACAATTCACTATCTCCTAAAAATGTTCAATGTAAGTGTGATTTACAAAGCGTAAACAAAATGGCCAAAAGCCCAATTCAGTCGACGTTAATTCAGTCGTAAAGTTATTAAATTTAAAATCTAGGTCCGCTTACGTATTACGTTTTGAATAGTCTATATTTTGCATCAATTACTATTGTTTAAGTTAAACGGTTTTTTATCATATCTCCTTAATAGTCTGCAATACACAGTTGACTATTGTTAGACATATATACAGGGAGTTGAATTGACTAAGTACTTATAGGGATATAACGTGTAAAAACAGATATATGCGATTTACTGCTTCCTCGTTGGTTACACAGAAAAAATGTAGATATAAAAATTGTCCAGAATTTTATTTTGAATGTAATAAGTACATATAAGCTAAATTTACAGTAAATATTTTAATTTAAAGCTAATTTTTTTCTGCTAAATTTTAAGCATGGTGTGCCATGACATTTGAGCTTTATAATTTGATAATTTCAGTAAAATAAAGTAAACAAACATAAATACATATTTAATGAAAATGAGTATTAAATTTAGTAAATATAAAATAAAATTCTGAACAATTTTTATGTTTAATTTTTTTCTATATAACCAACAAGAAAGCAGGAAATCGCATATATCTGTTTTCTACACCCTGTATGTTAATACTAGTTATAAGGAATGCGAATGCATGCCAAAAAGAGTTGCCAAACTACTTTTTTTACTGGCGGCACTTCAGGCTTCTAGTAAAACGGTGATGCCAAAAAGGATATTTGGAAAAAAAACTACTTTATTTTACTGGGCAGCACTTCAAGCTTCTACGAAAAGAGGGCCCCATGCAAGGAAATTTTTGCGAAAAAATAAAAATCTGAAATGTTTTTAAGATGAGATATTAGTAAACACATGGAAAATTAAACTTACTACAACTACAATATTAATAATCAAAATAAAGTCGATAATACCTCTTTGTTTTAGCTACAAAAATATAGTAAAAAAAAGTTTCATTCTGTCTTCATAACGCTGTGAGACATGCCCGTAATATTTCGGGTTTGTCCGTATGCACGTTGTTGGGTTAAAAAACGAGAATTAAAAGATGGTCACAACCTTTTAAGCCGTTAAATCACATTTTGAAAAAAAATGCCACATTTATGTGTTGCTCTTTAAATAAAATTCATTGGCCTTAAGAATTTTAGTCAATAATTTTGGTCATACATATCTTATATGAGAAAGTAACGAAAAAAAAAAAAAAAAAAATTGGACAAATTATTTAAATTCTATAGCTTACCAATCCTACCAATGTCATTGCATTAAATGTTTTATTAGTTGAAAAATTACCACCACACTATTTACAAAAATTACATTTTCTCATACATCCTTTCGCCACATTATTACCAAGTTCTTCTATTAGTTCATCCACTTGCAAATTTTAATCAAAATTATTAGAGCTGTTTTTGAGATTATTTGATTCTTACTTTATAGTAAAAAGTATATATTAATCTAATCCTAGGTTTCAATATGTTATCTTTTTATAACAATGTTTTTTTGGTACTATACCAAAGTTGTAAATTTTGTTTTTTTACAAGACTCAGTATTTAGTATTATATTAAAAATGGTAATTAAATATGATTATTTTATTTCGATTTATTTTATAATAGTTATCAAAAAAATTATTTAAAAAAATGTATGTAAAAAAATAATTTTACATTACGCACCAGGTACCCTTGAGCCGGCCCTGTGCTTACTTCACTAAGGACTCAGGTTTGATTCTTGCCATTTAAGTAACTTTTAAATGTCAAATGTATCAAAATAAACAAATACGAAATAAATATATACCGAAATACAGGTCATTAAATGAAGTTATG
The DNA here is from genome assembly GCA_963971575.1 of Liopterus haemorrhoidalis. Classification (NCBI taxonomy): domain Eukaryota; kingdom Metazoa; phylum Arthropoda; class Insecta; order Coleoptera; family Dytiscidae; genus Liopterus; species Liopterus haemorrhoidalis. The sequence goes on along the minus strand of OZ020612.1, from coordinate 16,828,457 downwards.
CAAGATTCTTTTATTTGGTGCCTTCTATAACATCACACATTTCTTCTCTTCCTGAGAGAATAGAACCTGTATAATGTTGCAATGCATGCCATTTATTTTTATGTTTATGTTATAACTTTTATACTAGTTGTTTTATTTATAGATATCATCGCTTACACATATATATCGTTTTTGTAATAGATTTATATTGGTTTCTATTCGTCCATGCAAGAGTTCTTGTAACGTGCCGTTTATTTTAGTCAAGTTAAATAAATCAGCTGGACTTGGTACTTATAATTGTAGGTGCTGTTCCACAATAATTTTAACTAACTGTATCGCTTCTACTTGTGTGAACTTATTGAGAGGTATAACATATACACTTTGCCCTATAAGCAAACTTGTTTTAAGTATTTTATCACTTTTCACTAATTATTTTATCTCAAAACAATGACTATTCCATTTAACAATAGTAATTTAGATGTGCTTCCTGTTCTTAGTTTAGCTTTTAGTTATTGGTAAAGCTGTACTGAATTTTCGAAGCTAATTAACCGACTAATAGCAATGCGAGATTCTCCTCAGTGTGTAGTTTATAATTTATGCCACCAACTTGACAGCAAAGTCGTGCGGGAAGCATAATTCATTCTTGCAATTGCGTCCGTTTATTACAGATTCAATTTTATAGATTTACGACTTCTATTCAAGAAGGAAACACGATAGCGTACCGAAATGGAACAATGTATTAGATTCTATATAAAATTATTATAATTACGATCTAATTTTACACAATGTTTAAGTAAACTGGTACAATGAAATAAAGGTTTGTAATTGAACTATGAAAGTTTTATATGTGATAATTTTAGATGTTTAAGTTTAGCACAGTAAAGCCGAATTTGGTCAAGTTAGTTATATTTATTATAATATCACAAGAGTACATACTAATAGAGATTCATGTACTTTATTCACATTCACGAAAATATTAAATAAAACAGTGTATAAATCTATTGTCCAATAACAAAACTAAATATGTGACCCAATCATCACCACGTAATTTATGTTCACTTAGAGTTAAAAGACAGAAAACACAGTACCCTCATTATAAAAACAAGTGGGTCCTTCTTTAAAGTACTCCTGCTGACCAATGCAATCGGCGACCCCAGTCGAAGACGTTATACATATTTAATAACGAATTGACTGTGCCTATTTTCATAATCATTCTGAAAACACTTAAAAATTGGACTTATTATTCACTCAACTGTACTAAACTCACTCTATCACTGAATTCTAATCAATAAATTTACGCAACCACTTGTCTATTAACTGGACATTTGAACATGACATATGCAATCGATTAAAAAATTGCACTGAACTGACAAACCTCTGGTCGGGGGTAACGTGTTTTGTATGGTCACTCAATTCTTTCGTAACTTTTCCTGATGTCAATCTCTGAGAGGCTTCTAGGAAGTTCCATGGTCGTTGTTACGTCCCAAATGGTTGACGCCGTACCTTACAGCAGTGTTTCTCAAACTTTTCTGGCATAGGACCCCCCGAAATTATGTAGAAACAAGTAAACTAATTTAATTACGAATAACTTAACTATATATACGCCAGACGTGTAGATGGATACTTAAACGCGATGAGTCGAGCGCCGTCCAGTCCAGTTGTCGTGATATTTTGCTAATCAGACCGAGGATTCCCAGGCGTACGATAGTAAATTCAGCGCAGGCGTAAAAGTGAATCGGTGTATATCGAACCAGCGTATATCGAGTTTTACCTGTACTCAGGGAGACCAGGTCTCAGGGCTTCACCTGGAGTCTCAGAATTTCAAAATCATTTCTTCGGGCTCCGGGTTTTGTTATAAAATCTCCGGTTTACGTTAATTTTATCTAAAATTAATGTAAATGGTTTATAGCAATGAAAATAATATAGTTTCATATAATCATCCCAAATCTCGAACGCAATACCTGCATATATCTAACTCTTTCTATTTCCGATCACGCCAACGGTTAAAACCTATTAGCCGGATATATACAGTTTGTATAATAAGACGTCCTTGTTGATTTTTGGCGAACTATAAGCGAGAAAAGGAAAAAAATATAATTAATTTAAAAATTTACTGCAAATATTATTACGCTACTACCTAATAATTGGCCCAATCTTCATTATTATCAATTATTTTTTGGCACCTTTTCGGTACACTATCTACTAGCTTTTCGGCATAGTTTGTCAGTGATCTCCATATCGAGTCGTTTTTCGACATTTTCACCGATCTCAGAAAGAGCGATAGTAATAAAATTTATTATTTGTAAAAAGTTATTGTTTTTTCACACAGAAGCGGCACACAAAATATGAATAGTTCGAAACGAAATATTGTTAAGAAACAACCGAGTGTGCCGGGATACGAATATCTTATATGGGAATACGAACTAGGGTTAAACACAATAGATAATAAAAATGTTACCCTAAAATTTTGAAGAAAAATATGGTCACAGGCATGCGTTTAATGATATGATAAATATGGTCACAGGCGTGCGTTTAATAAAATGATAAATAGTAATATAGAAATACACAAAACCAATTTAAACGTGTTTAAAATGTGCACGCTACTGGTAACTGCCTGACAAAAAGATTTATTACTATCGCTCTTTCTGAGATAGACTATAAACGACTTCTCAGGATCATTAGACCTGACGTTCTTTTTTAAAAAAATTGCCTGATATTTACGTAAAGATAACATAGGATTATTTTTAAAAACGTTAAAGAACACTTTATCTTGTTTTTTAGTGGTCATTTTTTTTTAAATTCACGATTAGGTAAATCGTCAACATTTTTATGAATTTTATAAGGTTTCACTCAATATTTGACATAGTCCACTGACTTGTGCATATATTTTTTTGCACTTGAAAAGGACATTTTTGGCCCTTTTGGGTGGGTACATAAAAATACCGCTTCAAAACGTTTTGCATAAATAGCACCCATTATTACGCAATCGCACTACTGAAAGACAAAACACTAACTAAACAATTTTTATTATTGGGCGTATTAGGTCTTGATGTTTTTATCATGTTTTAACCTGTTTATTAGTTGTGCACATGCCTGATCCTGAGTCATATGCATGTATGTCTTATTATACAGACTGTAGAGCCTGCAGCAGTCGCCCACTGTTTGACTATTCTGTATCGCCAACTGCTACACTCGGACTGTCAACTGTCAGCCGGTAGTGCGAGTCAGACAGTAGCGGGTGACGGTTGACGGTCGATGGACTTTCTTAATGTTTTAAGAAATAAAAGCAAAATTGAATAAAACACACTGTGTTTCCAATTTTTCCTTTCTTCTCACGGTTTACCTAAACTGAAATCTGATCACCCTGCCTGTACTATGAAACTGATCAAAATCAAACAAAAATATATGTAAAAATCATATATTATTTGTTTATTCTCTTGTATTATTTTTTCTAAATTCGTAACCCTTTAAGAATTATTTACACATACAGTACCTTGCGAGTACAGTGTATAATGCTCTTAAGGGTATGATTAATCCACTCCCATTTGCACCTCTGCCAAATATCTTTATTGATTATAGTAGTTGACCATAGTAAACTATAAACATATTCTCCCCGTCATTAATATTATTTTGTGTTTAAAAAATTAGAAAATGATTTATATTTTTCGGAAACCGTATTATACAAAATTAATTACCAGTGTACTGTTTTGGAAATATAAATGTATACGATAAAATGAAACATATTTTTCTAAATTAAATCGGCACTTGAAAACAAGTGTATTAATTAAATTCAGTGTTTCATGAAATGTTCACCACTCTCTCACACATATGTTTTGTTCTCCACTTTTAATTAGACCTTCTACTTCTTTATTTGTAACAATACTCCCGTAATTAGCTTTTTGTAAAAGATTTTTCTCGCTTGGGATATTGCGGAGCATTTTTTTCATTTATATATAAAAACTATTAGCCTTTAAAACTTAACGTGAATTTTAGCTTTGGTTTTAGTTTCATGGTTATTCTTTATCGATTTAGACTTTATTAGGCATTAGTAGTATAATCTGCGCCTTCTAGAGCAGTGCTAATCATACCAAAACTTACTGGATACCGGCAATATATCCAATATTATTACGGGGACCGGTGAAAATATACTTTTTGCATGACCAACGTATAATGCTCTATTTTAGTCCTTCATAAAAGAGATTAACACTTTTTCTCCCTAGGGAGAAGAAATTTAATTTTTTCCCTAGGGAGTAAAATGTTCTAATAACAGCAAGAACAACAATACTGTGAATAGAAGTATTTTTATTGAAAATTAAGAGTATAATACAGAATGTTGAGTTCAGCAAAAAAAATACCGGGTAATTCTTAATGTTTTTACTATAGCGCCATTCACAAAATTCCTTATAATATTTTTCATACCTATAACGTCTGTGATTTTTGGGATAACAAATCTACCAACATCTTTGCTGGAGCTTCGTCTGTATGCTCTGAATTATTTTCTTATATATTTTTCAGAAGTTTAGACAAACACAAAGTTTAGACTTAATACACAAACCACGCACAATCAGGAGAACAACAATTTAAAATATATCTACTATATTCTGTGTCAAAAAAGAAGTGAGTAAATAGCGCTGCGAATCGAGTATGATTTACACAGAACAAATACATTATAGCGGGAAATTTAAATATAGTTACAATTACGGCATGCTCGTAGTAACTGGGTTAGCCAGTGATTTTTTTTTTTTTTAAATTAAAAAAGAAATTGGTTAATAATGTATTGAAATAAGCAAGATAAATAATACACTTACGCTAAAAAAATATTAATTTAAAAAAATTATGTATTTTAAATAAAAGAGAGATTTGATTAAAAGGGTTTAAATGAAACAATAACACAAACAGCATCTTCAGAACTAAGTTTTTTATATAAATACTTATTAGATCTTTTTTAGAGTTTTGTAGGTATGACCAAAAAACACTTATACCGTCATTTTGTCGTATGTCTGTTCGGTAAAAATTGTAGCCAAACAGCTAAACCTAGAAATTTGGCATGCTTATACAATTCTATGACTCGCACATAGGAAAAATACTAAAACATATAAAAACATCTCCCCCTAAAAATATAAACAAATAAGTGCTCACCGAAAAAAAAAATTTTTTTACTCTTCGTAGGGTATCAAATGAAAGCCCTTAGTACGTAGATTAACGATCAAAATTTTATTTTTGGAAAATAAATTATTTTGACGCAATTTTTGCCAAAATTGTGCAAAAAAAAATTGTCTAAAAATCTGAAAAAATTCTCAGTAATGTACATTGGTGTGAACCGGAATAGTACAACAGGAATTTTTGATCATATTATGTTTTCGGAAAATATGGCATTTTTTGTGTTTTTTTGGTTGATGACGTAAATATTTAATATGTTATATAAGACAATAAGCCAGTATGCGTTAATGGTGCAGTGGTTAGACATTTCGCTTCCTAAGTTGCAAACTACTGTTCGCTTCCTGTTATAATTTTATTTTTTCTGTTTTTTTTTGCATTTTTATTTTATTTAAATTACTTTGTCAAAAATCTAGTTATATTTTGGCAAATGTTGCATTTATTTTTTAAAAGCGTAAGTTTAATAACCAGTGGGAAGTGTTGAAATTATAATTTAATTCTATGTTTCAATGTATACGAAATCAGGGGGCGGAACTTAAGACTTAAAATAACCAATGGAAGCTATAGGCAAAATTTTCAAAATCCTATGAACCTTGCTATATATAAAAAAAATACTGCACATATTTAGAAACCTAAATAATGGTATTAGGCATACGAATTAAAATTAATAAAAAAATATTTTAACATAAAATTTTTTTGGCATCCTAAATAACCATCATTTACTTACTAAATACCTGCGAAATCCTGAAATGTGTGAAAATTCACACTTCACATCAATTTTTTTGCATAGGGCATTTTTATGTAATGTCAAATAATATAACTTTACATATTTTTTTTTCTGGGTGGCCCAGAGTCAAATCCCTTACTCTCATCCTTCATTTCTTTAACTATTTCCGTAACAAATTCTCCAATAAACCAACTTCTTTTGATGTTAACTTAATAGCTTGAGTTTTGCTTATCCCTTCTTGACTTCGTCGTAAAAATACATTGTACGCCGTACGTCGCTGCCCACTTTTGACATACTTCCCTTGTGTATTATTTATAATACCAGCTTCAAAATTTTTTCTGCCAATTTACTTATATTAATTTACTCACAAAGTACTAATATATTAAAATATTTATATGACAGATAAAATAAAAAATATATAACTACATAAAAACAAATTACTTTACATGTTCGCGGACAGTTATGTACAATGAGATGTACCCAAAATGTGACTTTTTTTAGATTTTTGTTTAAAATAGGACATTTACTGTGTTTGGTATGTTCCTGATAGGACAGTTTATACTAGTTTTCATATACTTATATGGAATTTAAACCTGCCACAGCCGTCATTTGTATATTTGAATAAAAATATAGGATGGTTTAGACAGTCGTGACCTGAGCTAGGAAAAATATTCGACGGCTATAGCCGAACTGTCCGCGAACGTGTTAAATTCTAGATAATATATATGCCAAGAATATAAATGAACGTCTAAATATGTAAATAATACATTTAAATTATTTGAAATACATTATATAAAATACATTTTATCAGTGACGATTAATAGTATTTGTTATTTCAAATACTTTGATCATTATTTGGTATTTGAAATACTTTTAATGAGTATTTGACATAGCTCTGCTCTTGAGCATACTGTTTTTTGTCAACCTCATCATGTGTCTCTTTGTTATCACTTGTTTTTCATTTCTAATGTATTAAAAATTCTAACAATTGTTTTTAAATACCGCGCTGTGTAAAAATAAATATTCAAGTCACATCAATCTACATCTGTTTTTCACCGTAAATAGAATAGAAAAGAAAAACTATAAAAACCGACAGAACACGACATGGGCCGATGTTGTCTGATGAAAAACAGTATAATCAGCTTTTCTCGCTCTACAAAGCTTACTGATTGGTCTCTCCACAACAATACTAATAAGACAAAAGACGGGTGTAACAAAGAATTGCAGTCACGTCCGTGAAAAGAGAAAGAAGGATAGAAAATATAAGAGAAAAAAACGTACAAGCCAAGACCAATTTAGCAGACAGGCACGGAATTTACTTGGTTTATTAACTGTGATTTGTAATGTCAACTGCTTTGTAGTGTCTGAGTTTGTTCAAACTCGATTCATGCCCGTTCAAATTGGCAAAGAATTTAATTTACCGTCCTCTGTGTCAAGCACACCCTCTCCCAATATATAAATGTATAAACATACGAAATAAGAGAAAAATCTTTGATATGCCCGTGAAAAAATTCAAGTGAAATATTGACGGTTATTGTTATAGCACAGTATATACCAGTAGTTTCACTTGTTGTCGGCTCGTTTGTTGTTGATGGGGCAAATTTTCGTGACCTTGTTCCGTTAAGGAAAGTAAAGACGTTATAGACTTATAGAAGAAGGCATATTAGAATGGTTAAACTTGGTTGACATTAAATAAGTGTAAATTAAATTGGGTTGTAAATGAAATAATTGGAAATTTTGAAGATTTGCATTAACGCTACGTACAATCCCCAGAGATTATTAGTTTCTTATACAAAACTAACAATCTGAAATAAAATTAGTGAGAAAATATACATCAAATTTTGCACAGAATTTTTATCTATCTAATAGGATATTTTTGATTGTAGAAAAAATTATTGTAAAAATGTTATTGCTAAATAACTTAATAATAGGTATTACACAACAATGTTCTGTAATTTTTTAAATATATTTGTGGGTTTCAAATAATTTTTATATTTATATAGTTTTGTGTAGAAATGTTCGAATAATACGTTAACATTTTTTTCGACATGATTGTTTATAGATTAGAGCCTTCGTCGAAAAATATTATACTTGATGATAATGAAATGCCACTTGGTACAAGTATTCTTTACATAAAATGAAACATTTTTATCCGCCGCTATTGAGTACCGCGGAAGATTCTAGGTGGCGGCAAAAGTAGACTACCAAGTACAATAACTATAAGTAATTTTCACAATAGAACAAATTATCTCCAAACATATTTTTAGAATGAAGCTTTAGCTACAATTTGCCGCATGGTACACAAATATGGTTTATTTACAATTGCATGTCAGTTCTTTTGATAATTAAAAATATCCTATTAGGTAGATAAAAATTCGCTGAAAATTTTGATGTATAGATTGTTACTAATTTTATTTCAGGTTGTTAGTCTTGTATAGGAAACTGTACGGTTATGCGCACCCTTAAGCAGTGAATAAGTTACAAAATGAAATTTAGAAATATTACAACTCTAAATATGAATTTGGACAAAGGTTATAAAAGAACTTTTATAATCTTAATAGAATATTAGGTAATTAGGTTAATTTAGCTAATAAAAATTTAATAATAATAATAATAATACAGTGGTGCCTTGACTTACGAGTTTAATTCGTTCCGTGACGGAGCTCGTAATTCAAGTTACTCGTATGTCAAATAAATTTTCCCTATTTGAGTGAATTGAAAAGCCATTAATACGTTCCGGGCTCTCAAAACACACCGCAATTTTTTGTTACATATTTTTAGATAAGAAAATTGTGTTTATAAATAATGAATATTGTATAAAAGCGCTATACAATAGAATTACTACAGTAAACTGATTAAGTATTATGTACGTCAAGGTAAAGAAGATCAGACGACTTGAAGATACTGACAGAGGTGGAGGAGAAAGGTTGAACTGCATAACTGAATCATATTCGCTGATTTTTGTCTTTTTCGCCACGCTTTCTTCACTTTCATCTGCAGGGTTTTCGATAAAAACCTGTCCAATGCGGTCTGTTTCATCCTCCCTTTCACAATGTTTCTGAAATGACTTCGGCAAGTGTCATTAAATAGCGTCGTCGAACGCCCAGTTGTAACTTATTCTGGTGTTTCTTTTGAATAAAGTCTGAAACATTCTCCCACATTCCCAACATTTCGTTCATCTGACTTGTAGAGATAATCTCCTCCGCTCGTAATTCGAATTTTAGCTCTCAACTCAAATCAAAACATCGGCCGAGAGACGGCTCGTATCTCGAAAAACTCTTTAGTTGGGACACTCGTAAGTCAAGGTACCACTGTATTTTATTTAAGTTGAGTTATACAAAATATACATAACTTATGTCATAATATGATCACTAATCAAACTTTACAGAATAAAGTCTGCTACCCCTTTTAAATCTAAGTCATGTATTCCTGTATACTATAGACCAATGTTTTTCAATCTTTTTACTCTTGTGACAAATTTTTCAAAGAAGAAAAATTTCGCGGCACATCTACGTAGTTACAGAAGAAGACATTTTGAATGCTAACTCCCCTGTAATCAGAATATGTCAATTTCAATTCGATATAAAAAAATCCTTCCTGTACTTTATTCTTTTTAATGGTATTGTACGTATATTCGGACAATGATGCTAAAATAATCACGACGTTAGTTTATATTTTTTTTAAGAATTCGCGGCACATTTGGAAAATGTTGCGGCACGCTAATATGCCGCGGCATACACTTTGGGAAACACTGCTATAGACATTTTTTTTTATAATGAACATTTTTAAACACTTCTTAAATTTTGCTGTGTTTAGCCTTTTGTGACAGAACGGTAAACCGTAGTCTGTCAGCTACGCCACTGGAAGACGCCGTCCCTGACATATGTTAGTTTCAAGTGGGCCATCTGAAAAAACAACTAAACAACATTCCAGACGCCAAGTGCTAATGACCTGTGAGCTAGCTAGCTCCGTGCACCCCGCAGCCAGCAGCTGTTTGATATAAAAGAAATGGAATTAAGGGCCACGAGAGCAGCCGTAATCGAACCTAGGAACGAGTAACTACAGAGAAATTCCAAAGTAAGCTCTGACACCGACCCAGTGGACTGGCAGAGCAGTGCAACAGCGGTTACAGCGGGCCGGTGCCGTCCAACAACCAACCTAGCAGACTACAACGAGAGGCCAGTCGTAAAGGCTACATTCCACTGAACCACGGAAGAAGAGGACGCCGCTTAGAAGGTAAGGTATACGCTAACCCGGTGATGGAGACACTTCTCGATACACGTACTCTCTGGAGTCCGTGTATTTTGGGTGTTTTGACGTAGTCCGCGTCGGCGGCGAGAGCCGTTTGGGCGGACGGTCACACTCTTGGGTCGCTCGATCTTGGCCCTGCCAGGAAGCGATTATCTAGTGCCATCACGAGGTGAATCGTATGCTCTGCGTTTCTAGGGCTCAGATGTCGTAAGGTACCTTCGTCCGGTGACTGAGATACTTCTCTGAATACGCGCTCCTCGGAGTCCGTATTCCTTGCGTGTTTTGACATGGTCAGCGTCGGCGACGAGAGTCGTTTTGGGCAGATAGTCACGCTCTTGGGCCGCTCGATCTTAGTCTCGACTAGGAAGCGGTTATCTAGTGCAGTCACGAGATAGGGTAGCTTACGACAGATGGGGTTGGCTAAATCAGGTATGTAGTTTCCGGTGGCGGAGGTGTTCTGGGCATGCGCTCTTCAGAGCTCGTGTTGCCAGGGTACTTTGACGTAGTCCGCGTCGGCGGCGAGAGTCGTTTTGTGCGGACGGTCACACCCTTGGGTCGCTCGTTCTTGGTTTCGACTAGGAAGCGATTATCTGGTGCCGTTACGAGATTCTATATATGGGGGTTGCACTCACAATGTTACCCCACGTCAGGTGTGACGGGCGAGAGTCCTGAGCACCGGTCGTTGGTTGTTGCCATCAACGTGAGGTTGGAGAACGGTGATACTCGGAGTACAATTGGAAGCACATGTCTTAAGGACAATAAACTCATATAAACCGGCTACAGTACTGACATCCGGACTGGGCCGGCTTCATTTACAACGAAATCTCCGTGTACTCGCCGTGATCTTGCCTCACACAACGATTTCACAGTACGCGAGCGAGCAGGTCACTCCATTCCCCGTCTGTCTAGGATGACACCACTGCTGAATCCAGCCGACTACAAGCGACCGGTATTTGCACTGCCTGTCGGTTCCACTACGGGAATCTATATGAAGATTACATCACACAGCGACAATAAGAGCGAGTATAAGCCACGAACCTTCAGTTCAATATCCCGTATTAGAGTTTAAATAATTACTATAATTTTGCCGCCCCTTTTTACAATGAAATAACTAAGGATTGACGTGTACATCTTATGATGTAGTAAATACAATGAATGTTAATGTTTTTCTCTTGTGTACAGCTACCCACGTGAACCTTCCTAACGAGACAAGAGGTCCCGTTTTGTCTCACTTTGTATACATTTGGGTAATTTATTGAAAATTATGCTCCAATATAGGTAGGCAAATGTTTTGTCACTTTGTATCTTACTAGTTGAATACGAATATCATTTTTATGCCTAGTATTGTGATCATGTAGGGAATTATTTTTTGGGAACATACTGATATTTTCTTTGATATATATCAGTAAATTTAAGATGTACATATAACGATGGAAAAGTTAAAATATGAAGCTCTGAAAATAATTTCCTTCAGGATTCCCTTCTACCGATTTTGCAAATAATTCGTATCGACCGTTTTTTGTAGTTTGAAAATTCTGATCCAATCCACAGAATTTCCCCACAATATTATGCCGTATTGCATAGCCGATTGTATATAGGCAAAATACACTATTTTAACTACATCGAACGACACATTATTGATGATCTTGCTTAACATAAAGTTGTAGGTATTCATTTTTTTAGCAACACAATTTATGTGGTCTTTCCAGTTAAGCTGCGCATCTAAATAGAAACCAAGAAATTTTACATTGTTACACCTGTAGTGAGTATCATCAGAAACAATTCTATTTAAACTAAATACTATAGATTCGGTTTATGATGAATTTAGGCTTAGACTATTAGCGATGAACCATTGCGTTGCTTCATTTAATGCATCCTGTAAAACTATATTTATGTCATCATGGTCAATCCCTCTACATAAGAACGTTTTTATTTAGGACAGCAGAATTAGAAAAACGATAATAGATAATAAATATTTTACGTTGCCACTGTAGTTGGTTTAAAGACACAAAGATGTCGCACTATTCGTAACACACTAATTTCCTTAGCTGTAAACGCTGCCTTTATTGTTAAACTTATCCACGATGCACAGTGCACAGCCAACTAATTTAAAGAGTTGATGCCTTTTGTATATTTTTATATTACTATTTATTTAAAATTCGGATTAACCAAGACTTTTTAATAAAGGTTGCAAAAACCACTGTTGTTATAATTTTAAATTGCTAAACAGTATAGAATTTTATTTGACTAAATTTAAAAAATTTCACTTTATTCCATAAATTCAATCCTGGATTAATTCAGATTTTGACGTCAACACCAAATTTAAATATATAAAACAAAAACAGTGAACAAAAATAGATTTTTTTTCCATACAAAATTTTCATATTTCATAAAAATTTCCACCCACTTGCAAATTACTTCTATCATTCAAACTTTCAATTTTCCTCGCGATTACTTTTCCCTTTACATATAAAATCAAAACAAACGAACGACAAATTTAAATATTTATACAGAAAGCAGCTCTAATTTTTGTTTTCAGTACCTTTGGGATTCGAAAATCCCGGATTCCAAATCATATAGAGATATTGAACAGAACTGAATTGCTACAATAAAATTGAATTCGCAATTTAATTTCGCATACAAGATAAGAGGTAGATGAAGCAATTTCGGACCAAATGTGTACTTAAATGAATTTAATTTAATGCTTCGAGATGTAGCCAGTATGCTAAAACCATAGTGATGTAATTAAATTAGTGATATACGAGTAGATCTAACAACATAAAAATAATTGAATAATCAGCCTCGTCAACATGCATTTCCACTCCCAACAATGTTTTCTGTATATCCTATAATATAATACGCCTGTTTGTATGTTCGTATCATAGAGGTTTGTATGTTCGACCGGTCGTTTCTTCATTCCCCAATAGAGGCGCGCATATGTTAATTATTTATGTCAAAATTGTTTAAAATATATTGTTGATGCAATAATAGTGAATTTTCTACGAATACTTTTTATAATTATTTTAAGATGCAATAATAGTGAATATTCTACGAACACTTTTTATAATAACTGATAGAATTGTAAGAAATTGTTGTTTACGTATTGGACAGTAGTGTGCTGTGAATTTTTGTTTTGAGTGTTGACAATAAATTAGTAAAAATGACAGTTGTGTTTTTCATTAAAAAATCACTTCACAATTATTAATTTAGTTGTGAAATACTCGGATCGGTTTTTTTACGGAACAAAACACAGAAAAACGTTTTCCTTCCGTGATATTCGACATTTTTGATTAAAATTATTATTAGCAGAAAAATAATTATTTTAAAAAATATTTGGTTTTGATGAAAGTAAGAAAAATGTGACTTTTTTTTTCTTTATTATTATTTTTTCAATGCTTTATTATTTTTTTATTTCTACGATTTATAGGACAAGATTTACAATATCCCACTGCAAACTGTATACAGATGGCAGCACATAACGACTACACTAAATAATTCAAGAATTATCAGTGGCTCTAAAACAATGGTTTCTGTTTATTTATCACATTAAAATATCATTACCTTTTAGTTTAGGTTAGATTCACCTTAAAAGCACTATCTTAGGTTATGGTTGATAACTGTTTATTTTTTTTTTTTTTTATAAACCCCTTAAAAATAAATTATATTTTAACTGTTCTGTGCAGGGCTAGGGACAGTGATTCACCTTAAAAGCACTATCTTAGGTTATGGTTGATAACTGTTTTTTTTTTTATAAACCACCTAAAAATAAATTGTATTTTAACTGTTCTGTGCAAGGCTAGGGTCAGTGTTTCACCTTAAAAGCACTATCTTAGGTTATGATTGATAACTGTTTTTTTTTTTTTTATAAACCACCTAAAAATAAATTGTATTTTAACTGTTCTGTGCAGGGCTAGGGACAGTGATTCACCTCAAAAGCACTATCTTAGGTTATGGTTGATAACTGTTTATTTATTTTTATAAACCACCTAAAAATAAATTGTATTTTAACTGTTCTGTGCAGGGCTAGGGACAGTTATTCACCTTAAAAGCACTATATTAGGTTATGGTTGATAACTGTTTATTTATTTTTTTTTATAAACCACCTAAAAATTAATTGTATTTTAACTGTTCTGTGCAGGGCTAGGGAGAGTGATTCACCTTAAAAGCACTATCTTAGGTTATGGTTGATAACTGTTTATTTTTTTTTTTTTTTTTATAAACCCCTTAAAAATAAATTATATTTTAACTGTTCTGTGCAGGGCTAGGGACAGTGATTCACCTTAAAAGCACTATCTTAGGTTATGGTTGATAACTGTTTTTTTTTTTATAAACCACCTAAAAATAAATTGTATTTTAACTGTTCTGTGCAAGGCTAGGGTCAGTGTTTCACCTTAAAAGCACTATCTTAGGTTATGATTGATAACTGTTTTTTTTTTTTTTTTTATAAACCACCTAAAAATAAATTGTATTTTAACTGTTCTGTGCAGGGCTAGGGACAGTGATTCACCTCAAAAGCACTATCTTAGGTTATGGTTGATAACTGTTTATTTATTTTTATAAACCACCTAAAAATAAATTGTATTTTAACTGTTCTGTGCAGGGCTAGGGACAGTTATTCACCTTAAAAGCACTATATTAGGTTATGGTTGATAACTGTTTATTTATTTTTTTTTATAAACCACCTAAAAATTAATTGTATTTTAACTGTTCTGTGCAGGGCTAGGGAGAGTGATTCACCTTAAAAGCACTATCTTAGGTTATGGTTGATAACTGTTTATTTATTTTTTTATAAACCACCTAAAAATAAATTGTATTTTAACTGTTCTGTGCAGGGCCAGGGACAGTGATTCACCTTAAAAGCACTATCTTAGGTTATGGTTGATAACTGTTTATTTTTATTTTTTTATAAACCACCTAAAAATAAATTGTGTTTTAAAAGTTCTGCACAGTCCCACCTGTTTAGAATCTCTGTATATTGAACAAATGACGTGTGTGTGACGCATGCGCAGTGTTCAGTGGGATATTGTAAATCTACCCCCTGATTTGAGATATAGTGTAAGAACGCTTTTTTCCGTGTGCCCTTTTTGCCGTGTGTGTATTTTTTTATGTGTGCTTTTTTCCGTGTGCGTATTAATCCGTGTGCGTTTTTTCCGTGTGCGTAGTTTTATATTATATAAGAAAATGGAAAATTAATTTTAATAAATATATTTTAAATTTAACGTCTCAAATCATTTTTAGTTTTAACATTATAAATATAATGCACTGAGTGAAAATGAATCGTTATCCCATCTTAAAAAGTTAATGAATTAATAATTCGGAATAATGCTCATTATTTGTCCAGTTTTTAGTAATGGGCGAAGAGTTGATTCAATTTGAATTGGATGAAGTTAGGCGTATGGCTAGAGAAACAAGTCTGAGGTGTCAAGCAAGTTCCACATTAAGGTAATGATTTGTTTGCCAACACAGTTGGCAATGGGTGCACTAGTTCTATACTAATCTGTACAAAATAGATACTAGAAGTACAGTCTCGTACCTCTTTTGTACAGATTAGTTTTACATCGTTGGTCTGGTTGGTCATTATCCTAGACTTCTCTTGTTTAGCCAAGATCTGCATTAGATAAATATTAAATTGTGCTTTGAACGTTTAAAGATTAAATAATGACACCGAAACCGTTCTTCAATTTAGGGCCGAGAGTTCCAGTTCCAAATAAACTCCCTAATTGTTATTAGACACGTAATATATTTATGAAGCTAATAAATTTATTGGTGATTTCCAAGTTACAAAATCCTTCTAATAGTTTATTAGCAACATAATTTTTTGCTTTTGTATTGGTATTTCTTCTGAAGATAGTAACACAGTGCAAGAGGGATAGAGCTATACGTATTTATTACATTAAATATTTTGACAATAAATAATTTGACTTTACATTCAATGACATTACGCATATTTTTTGTGTTACTGTTAAAATGACAATTAAACGGCGTTCAACAAATTTTATCACAGGAAAAGAGGACAATATAGATAGAAGAGAAGTTAATAAAAATAGCATTTTATAATACAAAAGTGACTGAAAATACGAAGAGAGCCATTTTTTGCCTTATATTACATTCCTTACAATATGAATTAAACTTATCAGCAATTTTCAGCCACACATTTTTATTATTCTGCCAATAATTGCGTTTGTCTTCTTATTTTCTGTCATTTTTATATAAATAGTAATGCTTCTAGTATTGTTTGTAATGTGTTAATATGTGTTAATACAAGAAATACCCAAAATATTAACGGTTGTCCATAATTTATAAATTCATCCTAACAGATCGTTGATTTCGTCAAAATACAACTAAAATGTATATAAAACACTTAAATCACCATTATAGAAATGTTTAAAAACTACACATTCGTATATTCTTTTAAAATTATACTGTTTTTCAATTAAAATTGAAATATTAACACATTTTGCGAACTAGTTTTTGGTTATATGTCACTTTATTAAGCAGTTCATGTTGCCTATAAGTTATTAGACAAATAAGCCTATTTATTAGCAACCTAATAACTATTTCGGGGTGGAACTCTTTTACTTAAATTATGTTGCTAATAAACTTATTGGACAGTTTATTAGCAACTGGAACTCTCGGCCCTTAATAGAGTATTTATATTAATACTGGATGTAACAATTCGAACTGCAAAGCAGCCCTCATCAGCAGTAAGTGAACTAATACCAAGGCTACTTTTTAAGTTTTTACAAAACCAAAGAAAGAAAAAATTTTTTTTGAAACAAACTGTTTAATTGCTTTTCAAAATATATGCCTTTAAGATTTATATACTTTTGCATGCCTTCAAACCAATTCTTGAAACATTTTTTCCACTCTGAAGTTTGTATCTCAAAACATGATTTTCGAAGGCTGAAGCCTTCGAAAATCATCTATTAAAGAGATGAAAATCCCTGTCCACGCATTTTCAGTTTGACATTGGGGAACAAAAAAAAGTCATTAGAGGATATATCAGGTGAATACGGGAAATGAGATATTAATTCGATGTTTTTCTCCTTCAAACAATCAGTTGATTGCCGTGCTGTGTGAGAGCTTTGTCATGATGAAGAATGATGCGACATTTTTAGTTGTTATTCCTGATTTTGTCTATGACTTCTGACAAAGAAATTGTTGTATACCATTCAGCATTAACTCTTATCCGATCCTCTGAAGGAATTTTTGCGACTGGAAAGGAATCTTCATTACAACCGAAGAAACAAGAGATCATTTATTTGGAAGTGCTTCGTGAACGAACAGCTTTTGTGGGTTTCGGTTCATCTTGAAAGACCCAAACAGTGGATTGTTGCTTAGTTTTCGGTTCATATGAATAAATCCAAGTTTCGTCGCCTCGTAATGATGTTGTAGACAGATTTTGCAGTGCTTAGGTTGATTTTTTTTAGCATACCCTGACACCAATCAACACGAGCTTTTTTTTGAGCTTCGGTAAAATTATGCAGAATCCATCGGGAACAGATCTTTTTCACAGCATATCACTTAATGCATGTTAATGCAAAATCAAATGTATTGCAGTCTGCGATATGCCAAAGGATGCCTCTATCTCACGGTAAGTCACATGCCGATCTTCTTCAATCATTTTGCTCACAGCATCGATGCTTTTTTGAATCACAATTGATTTTGCTCGACCTTCACGAGATTAATCATTGACGGACGCACGACCACAACGAAATTCTGAAAACTAATTGTAAACAGTCTTTTCTGATGGTGCTTCATTATAAAAAAAAACGAAGCGAATTTATGCATTGTTGTTGAGTAAGGCCTTTACTAAAAATCATCCAACGAAAACCTTCTCGAATCAGATCCATTTTTTGACGAACTTATTTTTTCTAAACGCTCACTGCCAAAAAACTATTCGGACAATTTATAAGCTGCCACTGATTTCACAATAACAAATGTCAAATTTTACGAATATAATAATGACACATTTCAATATTGCCATCTAGAGGTCGTTCGTAAAAACATAAATGTTAACCCTCGTATTTAACAACTGCCTTGTTGCTTAAGTGTCCGTTTTATTGCGTATGTTTAAAACGCAAATGTAAATTGCTTCCGGGTAAATGTTGAAAAGGTTTGATTTATAAATAGGTGGAAAAATAAATGAATAAATCAATTCAACTAGCGACAATTTATAGTGAGCTACAACGGAACCTCAGATAAAAAGACAAACAAACAAAAATTCCTACTTAATCCTTTAGGCTTTGTTACCGTTAATTGTAAGACTGTGTTGGCGTTTGAGTTTCTGTTAAAGTTGGTGATTTTTCCATAACTCTTTCCATTTATTTTTATCCTTCATCGTGGTTTTAACGATCCTCCAATCTATCCCTCTTTTTTCAACCATATTCTTCAGTTCTTCGCTCCATGTTTTCCTTGGCCTTCCTCTACAATTTCTCCTAAATATTCTCGCTTCCATAACTCTTTTTACTTCCCCGTCATTATTCACTCTATTTACATGTCTATACCACAGTACCTGTCTTTCTTTAATGGTTTGCTCCAAGGTTTCGTGCCTAGCTTTTCTCTGTAAGTCGAATACCTGATTCGGTTAAATTTGGTTTTCCCTTCAAATTTTCTCAGGAATCTCATTTCAGTGCTTCTTAGTCTACTTTGCATTGCTTCCGTGGTAGTCTATAACTCCGTATGTTAATATGGGGACCGCTACTTTTTTTTGAAGATTTGTTCATTCGCTTTCTTCGTTATTTCTCTTTTATTGAGGAGGGGTGTGTTTATACTGATAACAAAATTACATTAAATTTAAATTACTTTAACTCTTTAAAATACACTACAGCTACCAAATTAGATATATTGGAGGCTATTGGGTTGCAAAAATATAAAGAATACTTACTTAACACCTACCTCAGTCCATTATCTTACCAGTTATTAGACCTTATTCCATCCAAGAAATAATATTTAACTAGGTTTTGCCAACTTTTGTTGGTAGTCAGTTAGTTTTTTAAGTTTAGTTATTAGTTTGGTAGAATTTTTGTTTGAGCTTCCGTTTTAGCCCACCATAAATTGGCGCTAGTTGATTTGATTTAATTTTTCTTTTTTCACCTATTTAATTTATTAGTATTATATAAATTTCTATTCCATGTTGTTATAAATCAGAGCTAATTTACCTGGAAACAATTCAAATTGTTTTTAGACATGCGCAATAGAACAGGCAACAATGCAACCTATAATTATATATACACACTCTGCTGATGAAGACTGCATTGCAGATCAAAATGTTACATCCAGTAGTAATATAAATAACCTATTAATGTAAATTGAAGGAAAATTATAGTGTCATTATTTAATATTGGAAGAAAAAAGACTATCTCGTTTCTGTTCTGCTTAATTTTCTAGCCCATGTATATTTAATTATACATATAGAAGCCCTGTGTCATCCTTTGCATAACAGTCGAGGTACGGAGCAGGATGGAGACGTGTCGGCGGGAAGACTAGCTAAGTGGGAGAGAAGCAACACGCTCGCTCTCGAAAAAACAGTACTGAAATGTACGTAACCATGCAACCAATTTCTGCTAAATGGTCCCTCAATATTAAATCGCGGCCATCCTTGCCTAATTTTTATAAGTTTCCTTACTTCTAGGTCTAGGACTAAACTTTTTATTACGTAATAAATATTTTACAACCACCAATAAATAAAGATATTAAAACTTTGGTGGTTTTTGAGTTTTGTAGCGGTCTGGGTAAAACGGTAAGAAATACAAATAAATTTAAATGCGTTATTAATCTGTTTCTTGAATATTAAAAGTTTTCGACCTACTTAAACTCGATTTCATAAAAGCGACAAAACTATATTTATCTGATAAAATTGCAGCTATAATCTAAGCACGTCAGTTCCAAATTTCACTAAATTATACCGTTCCTGTTGAATTCAGATCATAATGATAGAAAATGGGTAATTTTTATTAACTGACAGATTGAACATAATTTTCCGTGTTATGATAAAAATCATAACATGCAATGTAACATACTCGAACAATTTATGATTAATAATTTAGATTATCATAAAAATTAATTAGAGTAATCACAATCTTGTTCGTTTTGGGAGACGGTAGAAACAATTTTATTTTTAAGGTGTAATGCTCATGACAGGATGTCATAATAAGAACCTAATTCTAGTCTTAAGAATTTAAACTTTTAAAATGTCCAGAGTTTTTATCGTGCTCGGGAGTACAGAAATGTTGATTTCAAACTGCTTTTCATCTTAATTAGCAGTCAGTTCTATTTTCAAAACAAAACGTTTGACTAGGAATACCAAGATCAGCTCCGATGAATCAGTATGTGAGCGAGTGCCGAATAGCTAGGAATAGGCAGACATAATCGGAAGAAAAGACAATGTTTTCTCTCAAAATCCAATGAAGTCAGGGGCGAAACTGAAATTTATTATTTATTAATTTAAATAATTTATCATAATGATATGAGATAAAAGTGTAAAGTAAAAAACATTCCTGGTGTAAAACATGTAAATATTATACCCGCAATCATAATTAAAATACGTTTATTACCATAACGGCTTTAATTCAATAACCCTAAAATCGATTTTTAAGAATCAATGCAATCTCCTAGTGAATCCAAAATTCAAGTATTTCAAACAGTTCGAAAGAAAATTTAAAGACTTTCTGATAGAAAAATGTCCTGACGATTTACACGAAGCTTTCAACTTTCTGAAGAACCTTCATGATCAAAATTTTATTAACACCGCATTTTTTAACACCATTTGACATTTTTATATATGAATTTGTGTACATATTTTTGAATTGTATATTTTTTTGAACTTGTGCTCTATGATGTGTTCAAGATCACCGAAATCTTTGCACAGCGATTTTCCACAAGGTTCTGTTATCGGGCCCCTCTTATTTCTAAACTATGTTGCCGATTTTTCATCAGTCATTCGGTCTCTGCATATAGTATACGCCGACGATACTAAATACTTTAATAATGCCATGACTGATCAACATACAATACAGATGGACCTTGACAATATCTTCGGTTGGTCTACAGAATGGATAATTCTGCTCTATGTTAATAAGACCTGCATTCTATATATGGACTCTAATAACCCACATAACCGCTACTTACTCAATGGGAATCCATTAAAGAAACTTCATTCTCAGAATGATCCGAGGATCATTATAATATCAAACTTGCTTTGGTCCCAACAAACTATAGAATGTGCAAGAAAAGTAAATTTTATGCTCTCTGTCATTTACAAATTCATTTCGAACCCGTCACTCTCATTGATGCTATTTCTAATTGAAGTTATTCACCACCTTCATTAGACGAATTCTCGAGTACAGTATTGCTGTGTGGTCTTCGTAGCTAGATAAGGATAGTAATTTACTGGAGCGCGTGCAGCGTAAAGCCACCAAGATATTTCCTTAAATCAAGAATTTACCCTATAATGAACGTCTTCGCATTCTAAATCTTACATCTCTTTCCGACTGTCGGCTTCGAGGAGACTTAATAGTAACGTTTCGTGTGTTAACTGATAGTACAAATGTGATTTGTCTAATCTCTTTGTGTTAAGTGAGAACATGGGTTTACGCGGTCACAATCTTAAACCTCAACACGAGAAATATCGCAAGAAAGAGCGGGAATGTTTTCTGACTAATCGTGCTTTAGATCTTTGAAATAGTCTACGTACCTCTGAAGTCAGTTCTAATAGTGTTCAGTCTAATAAAAAGCAATTTAGATAAATATTTAAAAATTATATTGCTTAGGTTTAATTTAGTATTAGTTTATATTTGGGTATTAACATTTTATTATGGTTATATTATTTTGCTACATTTTGGGTCATCTTTTGTTTGTTTCTCTAATGTACTTGTGTTGGAGATCTACAAATCATATCTTCAAATTTTATATTAAGAAATATAAATTTACGAATTTATTATTTCCAAATTCATTTCGCTTTCTCTTAGAACTCTTGTACTTGTCAACAACAATAAAACAAATTTTAATAACTACGCAATGACTTTTAAATAATATGACATTTATAATTCCGAAATCCCAGTTGTTTCTACATAGATTTCACTGATTTCTCATTATTAATTACAACTTTTTGACAGGTAAAATTAATTAGCAACTTGGATTACAATTGGATTTTACAGAATTACATTTCTCATACATCTTCGTCAGTGCAACATTCGTAATTATCTAAGTTGTCTTAATTTCGAATACTAAATTATTAATACTTTTGCTACATAATTCTTTTGTAAACAATTTTTGTTAGTAATAATTATAATAATATATTCAACAGAAAGAAATAACAGCCTTTAACCAGTTCTATCCGAGAATATGGGAGAATACTACTAGAACTGGATGACCAATATTTAACTTTACTACTTACATCGCCCGCCATTTACGATTGTTTCAATTTTGACAGTTCATGTTCGATATTCGAACAGTATATCGTTAAAAATTTGCTATGGAGCGTTCTATTATTATTATTAAAACTGAACAAGCCTGTGGCCGCAAGCGTTTGTACTTTTTGTTTGAGCACTAAGCAAGGTGAGCTTACGGCTGCTTATGTCAAATCATTTGAGTAAAAAATATTGTCACGCGGTGGATTCAAGAACGGACATCTTTTCTACAAAATTTATTATATTATAATCATTTTACAACACAATACAATTAATTGTCAGAATAGCTGCTGGTGTTGACTGTTAGTAGATGATGTCAGTCCCGTTCTTGCCCCTGCTTCTCCAGGATCGGTCGAACCACCCCATGTATCCGCACGAGGCGGACACGTGGAGATGCCCTGTAGACGGCACTCACATCTCGGGTTGGTGACTTGAACAGCTGGGCTGGTCCTTGGGTGGCGTGCTCACAAAAATGATCGAATGAATAACTACTGAATAACTGACTACTTCAATGACTGATTCAATGAATCACTGACTCCCAATAAATAACTGACTCTCAATAAATAACTGACTCTCAATGAAAAACTGACTAACGACTCTATTCCCTAAGACCATTTTATAACTGTTAACCAAGACACTATGACGTCAGGTCCTACCTCAATTGTTTTGGAAACATTATTCATTTGTGTAATTGTTGGCAGCAATTAAAGACCATAGTCGGCACAATTGAATAATGTTTATCAACACATTAGAAAGTAGTTCAAAACTTAGGTTGACAAACACGCAACACTCTGCACATTCTTTAATTCCCAAAACCGCAAGTCAGCAACCGCGACCTACACGGCCTAAAGGCCGCTCAAGGAATTGGGACATTAGCATACAATTATATCATAATTGTGACAATATTTATGCAAATTACAGGTTCTGATTAGCCGGTCGCAATTTGCTATAAACTGTGGGTGCCTTTCTTCGTAAGCTACATATTGACGTAATACTGACCATATTACTTTGAATGTATACAGATTGAAAATATGGTCATGAAACCTGGTAACAGAGGGCCTAAGCACACCTCGGGCTACCATGCCAATGATGATGACCACTAAGAAAATCTTACATTGCGGTGATACCTGGAAAATTACATCCAATTCTTATCACTAAAAAAATGCCTTCCCGACTTATAATTACACAACAAAATAGCCGCTACCGAGTGTGCTGAAAATACGCAAATTCGCAAAACCACAAATTCAATACACAAATTAGGAGTAAAAATAATACTTAAATTATAACGTAATGTTAAGTTTACTGATTACTATTTAGATCTTCCAATACACAAAAAAAAGAACATCTTACAATAATGTGTCTTCAAGATACTCCTTGATAGAGTAATGCTCTTTTTTGACTAAATAAATAATAATAATAATAATAATATCTTTGAATATAATATTATTTGTGTTTTAAAATTGTTTAAACTTAAAACCTTTATGTCTTCGCCAAGTTTATTAAAAAGACTCGGACCCCAGTAGTTAGTACTATTTTTGCTTAGCTCAAGTCTTAGTTTCGGAATTTTTTAAATATTGCCATGCCTGGTAACAGTCCTATCACCAGGATTTATTTTGTCAAAATTTAATTTATTTTGCTTGACGTAAATTAAGCAATAGTATACTATATACATACATGGAAATGTGAAAAATTTTAAGGTTAAAAAATAACGTCTGCAAGAAGTCATGTGGTTTAAATTGCATAGGATTCTTATGGCCTTCTTTTGTTTTTGAAAACTCGCCAAATATAAACAGGCCGAATCTTCGCTGGTCTTCAGAAGATATTTGATAGTGTTCCTCAGAATAAATATTTCGAAATCCCAAACACACAGTGCAATAAAAAAACTCTATTAAACAAATATATGTAATATTGTTGGAAGTGTGGACTCTTTTCTTTTTCTTGAAACAGACATGCCTATTTCTAAAGAAAATCCAAAGTCAGACTAAAAACACAAATAGCCGGGATCCATTTAACAGTATGAAAATTATTTTATATTCAGAAATTCATACTACTAGTACTCACATACGGCATTAAGATACGGATAATGAATAAATGAATTAGAAGAAAATAAGTGATTACGCAAAAAACAATTAAGAGGCTTATGATAGGCTTACCCTGAGATATAGAAGAATTAAGGACTCTATACGCAGTACATCAAAAACTACAGATGTTGGCAGAAGGATTTGTAGTACCAGCGACAGTCGATGGATCTGAAAACAGTTGAAATAAGAACTATATAATCATCCATTCGTCCAATCGTCCTCAAACGATATGAATAGACAATATTTAAAAGCATGCTGGACTTGATGATAATTACCACAAATAAAGAAGAACGGAATGCACTACAGCAGACACATCCAACAATATAGCATAATTTTATTGACGATGATATTAACCTTCGTCATTAGCTTACTCTTGACTTTAATTTCTAGCCATTCAATTCGCATTATACTTGAAATACAGGCTGTCTTAAAACGTCACAAAAAATGGCCGGGTAACCATCCCTTAACGTTTAGTTTATTTACCATGTTTGAACCTTGAGATTAATGTTCCTTCCTTTAGGTAAGGCGTGTTATGACGTTGAGGTACGGGGTAAAAGGCGTGGTGTAGTAAAATTGACGTTTACCTCACGTAAATTAGATAACAGGTTGATAGATTACCTCATCATTTGGTAATTTGTTTGCAGTAGATGTTTGAAATATGCATTTAAATGATTTTAAGGGATCCTAACGTTTTATCAACCGTAAAATATTTAATATTTTCATATTAAATATTTGATGTGATGGATTTTCATCGAATTACTAGATTTTAATACCCAAATATCATTCGTTGCCACGGTTTTTTCAGCGGTTTAGTTAAATGGATAATTTGCAAGAATATCTTTTTTCTTGCGGCTTTTATTTTTTCTATTAATTTGCACGGGATAAAAAACATTGTATAGTACCAGTTTTTAAAGACTTTGTAATAGAACATCCAAAATAATACAGAAAATAACCCAAAACAGCAACCATATATAAATATTATATAGGTATGTGTTCCAAATTATTCAGGTATCTCCAAAAATGAAGTTCTGATCTTGCTGAAAAAGAAAGAATAAATGCACCGTGAAATCCCCAGTCCATCAAGATACATTAAAATCATCATTACATCTAAACATTCATTCCACGCTGAAATTCGAAGACGGTGCTTCGATAGTAGCTACTCTTCTCAGCGTCTCTTCTCGGTTGTTTTACTTTCTTCATCCGTGCATCATGTGGTCTGGTTTGGAGCACTATGCATGTAGTTGGTTTGTTATTCCTCAATTTTTCTTCCCAATCTCGCGAAGTGTGTTTTAGTGTATACTCTGAGCTTTTTAAAATTCTGCAGCTTTTATATACAACTTCTCTCCAGTACCCGTGTCCTCTTTCTTCATTTCCTGTCCTGAATTGGGCCACTGTATTATAGTGCTTGTTGTCTTACCTTGAATATTGTGGTGTATCTGCCGTCGTTATTCTATTGTACCTGGGCTTAAAATTTGTTTACCTTGTCTTATCTCTTCTTTCTTGCATGTGTATGTAGATGTATCTCTGTACCACCTCTTGTTTCATAGACTTGCCTTGCTGTCGTTTATTTTCAATGAATAATTGCGTGTGCTTTTCGTAAAATGCTGCTCTTTGTTGTTCACAAAAAATGTTGTGACCCGTATGTGGCCCGCTATCTGCAAGTTTGATCCCCCCATCCTGGTCTTACAAGTAAGCATTATAAGTGCTCCCTTAATCATGTGTCCTGTATACTATACTGCGCTCGTCTATATTGCACGGTCATAGTCATACTAATGAGGAACACTATAGTATGAAAGATTCAGATCTTGATCTTCCTGGAGTTTTGTATTGAAAAATTTCCGAGTACTAACTAAAAGGAATATGATATTTTGTTTTTGTTTTATTCTTGAATCAGATTTACCTAATTTCGTATTATATTCCGATATTTGAAAGTATAAATATTTTCCGATCTTCAAAAATCTTATTATTTTTATAGTGACGAGAAAAAATAGATACATTGTATTAAAATTTATCGATATTTATTTATATAAAAATTATTATAGGACATATTGAAATAGAATCTGAATATTCTCTTAGATTCAAAATGGTCTTTTTTTTATTATTAATTACCTATATTTTAACGAGTAATTGTTTTCGAAGTAAACAAAAGAAAAAAATCAAATGAATCAAGCCGAATAAAAAGCCGGTTAAAACTGTTAACTCCTAGTCGTACCCACTTAAATACAGCAAGATGACAACGACACCAAAAGCTGCTATAAAAGCATTAAACAATGAGGTAAGCGAGTGGACCGAAGGCTATCTCAGTATCCTGCAGATTTATTTATCAGAATTTATTGAAGAATGTGTCTATCCTATCAATGAAATAATTTTGTAACACCATGATAATCTCCAGCATCCTACAATAACTTTGAAAAAGTATCTTGATACGTAATTATTTCGAACTTTCGGAACTTTAAAATGGCCAATTGAAAATTTGTGGGCCATCAATTCAGCCAAAGAAAGCTATATAGTTTTGTCATGTGGGTGGTTAAATTTCCATCTAACCTATGGTCATGAAGTGCAACTCCTAGTTTTAACAATACAATTTACTAAATAAATATAAAGATACAGCGTTATTATAAGATTGTATTCGTCTATGGGAGTTAGGGAAGTCTACGATCCAAGCCGAGGGTTGCCCATCAGGGAGTCGAAGATCCTAGAGAAGCCTTCTCCCACTCATATGGTGACTGCTGCTTGGCTCACCAGATATATTAGTATATGGAGTCGTTCTCTTGGTCGCCACCTTGTTGAGTAAAACTTGTCGAAGGGTTGCATGTAACATGCATTTACTCATACCTCCGATTGACCTAGTACCGATATTCATTCTTCTTGACAAATATTACATAAATACTAAAATGCAGCGAATGCATTTCGTAATCAGGTTACATATGGTAGACGCTGATAAATAGTTTTTTAATCAAACAGCTGAATGTCACAATGTCTAGGTGTCGTAATCCTGACCTAGGATTACCTGTGTGACAGTATGAAGACGCAACAAGAAGTCTGAACGAACAGTAAATAAGAGTACGGGAAAATATTCTACTTGAAATAATTGGAAAGTATCTTAAAGCGATTAAAGACTCTGTTTAAAAATAAAGAACTTTGTGCAAAATATTAAAATTTATAAAAATAATATAAAATTAACTATAAATAAAAACGTGCAAAAGTGGATAAATAGCTATTACAAAGTTTTCATTTGCTATTATTACTTATTTCATTTTATAGGTGATTAATTTTTGTTTTCTCTTTATGTGTAACTTGTTACTTAAAAATTCGTAATATAAAATAATTATTTTTATGTTTTCTTTAATATATGAAATATGTTCAGTTAATCATAATTTTTGTATTCAGTTTTGCTCGCCACTACATTTCCAACTACAAATCTATGTTCAAAACCACTAATAGCCATGAATATTATATTAAAATCGATAGATTCAGTTGTAGGCTCTCGTTGAAACATATTGAACAGGAAAAGAATAAAAAATGAGTTTAGATGGTCGCCTCCTCTTATTCCCTTTTAATCCTCTCTCTCATATAATTTTACTTTGTAGGTAGGGTTTTCCTAATTATAGCCACATTTGTTTTAATACCCTCTCCTTTCTCATAGTTTGTAATTTTTCTATTTATCTGAATGTATATCTGTAAACTCTTTGTATTTCTGAAGATGGCCTCATAAGCCATCAAATAAACTTGTTTTATTCTTTGAAACTACCGAGTGTTTTATTCTTTTCTTGTTATGAATATTATACGCCAAAACTTTTTACTTACCAACTCATCATTCTGTTCCGAATCTATATATTGTTTAATTTTTGACAAACTAATTTCTGTTGATAACTCTTGTTTATTAGTTATCTTCGGGGGACATTTGCATTAAATCTTCCCAAACCGCGAACAATTACTGTTATGTTCGGCCCAAATTAATCGTTGATCTCCCTAGTACAGTAAATTTCTGAAGCATCTAGTATTCAAAGTTAGAAACAACGCAACAGTTCCCATTGAGTTTATGTGTGGGGGTGGCTTGCCACACACCGCACGCCACTGGATATATGCGTCACCACGACAACATAAGCTGCACAAATTAATGTCTCACGCAACTAACATCCCCATGATCCATGATAGCACATTAGCATAAAGGAACATGTACATTTTAATAGGGGTTGTTTTGTTTTAATGCCCTCTTTGTTATTATAAAAATGAAGTCGGGATTTCTCTAGAGATATCTTGTTTTGTGAGAATTTAAATGGAATTTAAAATTTTCAGTTAACGAAATTTTTATTTTAAAATTATATATTAGGTTTAATATATTTAATTGAATATAAGATTTATTGTTATCAGTGTTATCCAATCTTAAAGAGTTGTCAAAATCTTACTTAAAAAGTAATAGACCTCCTTTAAAATTTTAAGATGCCATAAAGCTTATGTTCGAATCTCAGTTTTGTTCGAATATCAGCTGTTTTTGCGTAAACCTTGGACAAACAGGTAAACAGACATTTTTAGGGTGTTGTAGGTATGACCACCAAAAACCCTTATAACGTCACTCAAGTGTCTGTCTGTTTATCTGTACGGTAGAAATTGTAGCCAAACGACATCATAGAAAGTTGAAATTTAGCATGGTTATACAACTCTTTGACCCACATATAGGAAAAATACTAATAATTAAAAAAAGCACATCTCCAGATAAATATAAACAAATATGTATTTAATAAAAAAATAAATATTTATTTAAAATTTTGAGTGGCATATCAAATGAAACCTCTTACTCCCCTGATCAACATGCATATATTTATTTTTTTTAAATCATTTTTTTTAGGGGATTTTTGTCGAAAAGGTATAAAAAAATGTTTGTCCCCCACCCTATCTCCTAGAGGGGCTTAAAACATAGATTAAGGAACGACAAATAGTTTTTTGTAACTCGTTTCTTTTAACACCATTTTAACCAAAAATGTGTTAAAAAAGTTCTTACTTACCCTCTTACCTAAAGGGGTTAAACTAAAAATCTGAAAAAACTATAGATAATGTATATTGATTTGAGTCGGAAACGTACTAGAGATATTTTTGATCAGATTGTGTTTTTGAAAAATATGACTGTTTTTGTGTTTTTAACAAAATTTATTATTTTTTTAATTCGTGGTTAAATTATGGCTAATAATGTTAAGTATTTTTTATATTTATAGCTAAGATAGTGCGTGTATTTTTTTTTTTTATTAAAAATATTAAAAATGCTATTTTTTTTAATAGTTGCGAACTGAGTTACTCACACCACCCACACCACACTACACTCTACACTATAAAATATTTATTATTAATCTAAAGAAGACTTGCGAAAAAAAAAAAAAAACACTGAGGTATTTGGCAAATTATTTAAATTATGTTTCAAAAAATTAAATATAAGCTCTTAGTCCTCAAATAACGAATAAAAGTGATTATCAAAAAAACTGTTCATTCTGATGTGATAAATATATCTAGACATTCAGTATTATGTTGGCTTCTTACACTTATTAAATACCTACAAAACCCTGAAAATTCACACTTCACTTCAATTTTCTTTTTTTTTTTGTGGTTATCGTTAACCACTCAAAACGTGTAAAAACGAAGTTTGAGGACAATAAAAAACAGATATAATTTCCAATTTAATTCTGTAAAAGAAAAAATATATTTGATAATCAACTAACAGTCAAAATACTAATGAAACTAATAATAAATATTAGTGAAACAAAAAATGCGCATATGTTTTTAAATGATGGATGATATGAGATTCATCCAATTCCACGTGGTAGAAAAAGAAGAGATCGTTAAAGAACAATATGGATGGCAACACTGGAAGAAGCGTTAAGTGGCAAGTCTAAGTCAAGGAGGTGTGCCAAAAAACTAACGAAGCTAAAATTAAAATAAAACCCATTATATAACTGCTGCCAGCCTAGAAGTTCGTAATTTTCTTACCGCTGTTATATAATTGGAATCAACTACGACATCTCCAGTGGTGTAAAGTTTCATGTTGTTTCTGCACCATGTCAAGAGCTACATGGTAAGTTCGGCATCCTTTTGCTAATTTCATCTAAATAGTTTATAAACATGTGACCCTATTCTGAATTTTTGTAAAGTGTATGTTTTACTCGCCTATCATGAAAATGGATAGAAATGAACAGAATGACTGTTGATGACGACGGAATCCAAATTACGGACCTAAGGATGAGGCATACTTTAATTTGCTTAACACGTTCGCGGACAGTACGGCTATAGCCTTCGAATATTTTGCCTAGCTCAGGTCATGACGGTCTAAACCGTTCTTCTTTTTTATTCAAATATACAAATGACGGCTATGGCAGGTTTTAATTCCATTTAAGTATATGAAAAGTAGTATAAACTGTCCTATCAGGAACATACCAAACACAGTAAATGTCCTATTAAAACAAAAATCTAAAAGAGTGACATTTTGGGTACATCTCATTGTACAAAACTGTCCGCGAACGTGTTAAGCAGCGTAAGTCATATTCTATTACTGATATGAATGGTATAAAATTCACTGGAGGCAGGTATATGAGGTGGGCAACCTATATACATATACAACCTATATATATATATATATATATATATATATATATATATATATATATATATATATATATATATATATATATATATATATATATATATATATACCTACAGGTGTGGTGAGTGACAAGTAATATTCGCCACACCATGTAAACATTAATAAACTACTGTTGTATGGTGAAAAAGATACATTTGTGGAGCTTATGTCGAGATATTTTGCGCTAAAAAATACACTAATCTGCTAGCTTGTCAGATTTGCAACTAGAAAATTCCATGCCATACGTAAAATACAGAAGCTAAACACTATTAGCTATATAGTTCTAGAAGAAACAAACAGAAATAAAATATATGCTGAATATATATAAAAAATATTTCATGAATGCTGAAGGAAAAGGTAATAGAGAGACAAACAGGTAAAAGTAAGCAGTCAATGGAAAGGAAAAAGAAAAGCATTTTACCAAATGGCTGGGTTCTCGACCACGGAAATAGAACGAATGAGAATACAAGGACAGGTGATAAAGAATATACTAATTGAAAAAAACTAGAAAACTGCAAGAATAAGAGCAAGACAACAGAATGAAATAATCAAGATACAATTCCAAATTTAGGATGGTAAATACTCTGAGGTTACCATGATACTTAACGACGAAATGTAGAAGTAAAGAGCATATGAAAATAATTGCGAGGTTTAAGTATGGAAATGAAGACCGAGAAAATCCGTCGACCGTTTTGGTTTTGGTTTGGTATTGTAGCTTCCTCAAGAACATTGTAAACATATTTTCAACAAGCTCAAGATTCTTACTTTTTATGACCAATTTGTTATAGCTAAAACTCTGGAAATCGAGAAAATGTATTCAACCCTAAGTACTAGACAACAATCTCATAACTACAACATTCGGTCTAAGAAAAATCTTACAGTTTCTAAAGTCGGATTAAAGCCTTCATCAAGACAGAACATAGGAATCCGCATATATAATCATCTCGCGGAAGGTCTCAGACAAGAAAGAACCTCTAGATTTAAGGTTTAAAAACATTCTTCTTGAAAATACCTACTATTCATTGAATTAAAAAATGACAAGAATTAATCAATGACAAAATTGTATATACTATTTACTTTATATTCTATGTTTTCTTATATTTATATTCTTCTTTTCTTCACTTGTTATGGAATAACTATTCCATACTTGTTGTCTTTTGTTTTTGTAGGGTTACATTAAGATATGTATATGCAACGTTTACATTAAATAAATGCAACATAACTTCCTAACCTAAAATAGTGGCCGATTTGCGGCAAATTAAATTAAAATTAAACAAACAATAAATAAAAAAAATAGTTTAATTTATTGATTAATTTGTTAGGTAATATAAATTATGTGTTAAGATAAAATGTTTATTAAAATAATAATTTGTTATGTTTTTTTTTCTTTCTGGTTTTCGTGGAGGAAGTAGGGTCTGTGACTCGGTTGGAAGAGAAAATACGATGCTCGTGGTTCCTCACGCTCGCCTGCGGCTCGCGCTGCAATGTTCCACTCGCATCGAATTTTCTCATTCCAACCTTTTCCCAAATATGACAAATGTTCGTGCAATAGTTTTTTTTAAATATTATTTTGTATTTTTTTTTTTGTTAACTATATGTTTCTTTTATTTTTGTTTATTTAATTTATTTTTGTTAATGTATTTATATACTTGTATTAATGTATCCATACGCTAAATAAATAAAATTCCAACCTTGTTACAGAATATACTATTCTATGTATTAATTACAATCTGTGTATTAATTACAAGTTTAATAAATATTATCATTATTATTATTATTATACTTTTTTTTAACTAAGCATATTTAAGATTAACTAATTTGTTATTAATAGTACAAATATAAAGATTATTTTAAATTCCAAGCCAGAAATGGCATGAATAATATACTATCTATCTCTCTATTTACAAAAGCTAAATAAATTCACCAAACTCTAATTCGTCAATTGTAGTGATTGGCGAAAAGCTTGCCCATTCCAATGATAGAACAATTCGGTTAATTTGAAACAACCGTGTTGATTTTAATGATTAGTTTAGTATACTATTTTTAAAAAAATTAGTCTCATAACTGTTCTGATAAATCTCGTATGGTACAAACATTTGCTGGAACATTTGCAAAAAATATTCCTGTAAATTGTTGTGTCTATATATACAGTATTGGCCATAAAGATAGCAACTTTTGATAATCCTCTTTTATTTTTATTCTATTCAATATTTTTAAAATTAAAAAATGTTATTCTTACCTTTAACAATCCTCTACATATATTATAGTAAAAAATTAAATTTTAATAGTAAATTCTATTTTTTTTTATAGTATTTATTATTTTTACCTGGACATAAAGATAGCAACTACTATTTTACTATTTTATTAATGAAGAAAATGAATTATTATTAACAGATCATTTTTAATATTTTGTATAGTGACCACCAGTATTTATAACTTCCCGACATCATTTCGGCATTGATTCTAATAATTTCGTGATCATTTCATTATCAATATTAGACCAGGCACTCTGCAAAGCTTTAAACAAATCTTCAATATTTGAATGCGTTTTGTTTCTAATCTTTTTGTCGACATTCTCCCAAAGGTTTTCTATTGAATTTAAATCGGGTGACTGTGACGGTCAAGTCATTACGTTAATTTTTGAATCCTCGAAACATTTTTTGACCAACTTCGAATAATGTTTTGGGTCATTACCATGCTGCAAAATATGTTTTAAATGCATGAACTCATCAGAATAAGGTTCCATAACATTCTGAAGGCTGTCTTTATATTTAAATCGATCCATTATTCCTTCAATGTGGTATAGAGGACCCATACCCTATACCGAGAAACAGCCCCATACCATCACACCGCCTCCGCCATGTTTAACTGTTGGCAAGGTGTATTTTTGAACTAATCTTTTATTAGCAGGCCTCCTAACGTAACTTACACCATCACTTTTAAACAAATTGAACTTAGATTCATCACTAAAAATAACTTTTTTCCATTGATCCACAGTCCAGTCAATATGATTTTTAGCAAATTCTAATCGGGCCTTCACATTCTTTTTGGATAGAAGTGGGTTTTTTAGCAGGACGGCGACTAAAAAGACCCTCACTAACTAATCTTCTGCGAATAGTTCTTGTTGAGATGTTTTCTTGATCCATATGTGGCAAAAGGCCCAAAATTTTCTCCGATGACAGAAAGGGGTTATTGGTAGATAAATAAATAATCAGTTCGTTTTGTAGTTTTTCGTGGCCGTCCTGGAATTTTTGAAACTTCAAACGTACCTTCTTCTCGAAATCGTTTTATAATTCGCGACACAGTAGATTTATGAACATTAAAATTTTGTCAAATCACATTTTGCAGCAGCCCGTCTTTAAAACCAGAAATTATTAAGTTTCTAATTTCACTTGCAACAGTTTTACTACGACCCATGATTGGCAAATGTAAACTGAAATATTACTTGTGCACAACATATTATTTATGGATAAAACCTACATATAACAAGAAAATTCAAGTAGTTGCAATATTTTTGTCCAAGCAAAAATGAAGAAATAATTTATTATTAATCTGTAAGTCAGATTATTTGACTATTAATTGATGTAACAGACAAACTATGATTAAATTATAGAACTAAGAGTATTTATTTTCCAATATTATTATTAAAATTTGAAAAATTGAGAAATGTTAAAAGTTGCAATCTTTATGGCCAATACTGTCTATATATCACATTCTGCGGTATCATCTTTGAGCAGTGAATACATTATGAACTGTAGTCCACTATTTATTTTGCTTTATTGCATAGTTGTAACTATTTTTATTTGTTAGTGCTTGAATATGTTGTAAATGTCACTCTATTAGTTCTACATACAATAGTTTAGCAAGTATAGAGTAATAATATTACTACTTCATACACATTTAACTATCAGAAAAACACTCTGTATAATCTTCTCATGTAAGTTTATTGAGTCAGTAAGATGGCACGTGATGATATGTTAACCACCCTGTTTGAGTTACCCATTGCTTTTCTAGATTCGCTAGCAGAAGTATGTAAATATTGTGTATGTATGTACATACGCCTTTTTCAGTTGTTGTTCTGTAAACATGTTTTTTCCTGCTCATGTTTATGTTAGAACTTGATGTTTAAGAGTGTATGAGAAGTAATGTGTTCTGTGAGTGATATCTTGTTCAAAAAGGGAGGGAGCTAAGTGGTATATACTGTAGAGTGTATTGTTAACATTAAAATATTACACTTTTCGATAGTGAAAAAAAAAAAGCTGGGATGGGATGCTGGAATATGGATTGAAATGCTTTAAAAGAAAAGTATTAAAAAAATATTTGAGTCAGTAAAGTATTGTGATGCTTAGAGGATCAGAATGAACTGAGAAGTTAAAGAGTTTTTTTTTTTTTACCACAGAAAAGGATAGTTTTGACAGGGATTTAAATCAGGGTTCTTTCGCCCGTGAAGCAGGAACGCTACCTCTATGTTACCAAAGCCGACAACTAGATATGCTTAATTAATTTTTTTAAAAGAATTTATTCAATGCCAAATGGACGAATCAACAACTAACTTATTTGTATACATTAGAGATCTGCACGGGCCCGGGCTTGGCCCGTGGGTCCTGGCCCGATCTGGCCCGAGGGTCGGGTTCGGGCCGACTGACAATTATTATATTCGGGCTCGGGCCGGATAAGAACAATAATACCTTTAAATAATATATTTTTAAACCTTCGTTAAAAAATATATATATTTTTTTAATTTCTAGTTTTATAATTATTACAAATTGTAAGTAATTTTTGTAAGAAATAGACAAAAATATTTAAAAAAAGCGCAAAAAACTTTTATTAACATATTTTTATCCCCCAAGTAAATCAGACACAAAAATTTATAAAAAAATACCCTTTCACGGCCAGGTTAGTTTCAAAATAGGATCAAAATTAAAGAAATCAAATATAATAATAATTATAATAAACATACAATTAAAAATGTACTCGTTAATAATAAACTAGATAAAACTGATTTACACAACAAAAGTGGAGTTTATCAAGCATCGTGCCAAGATTGTTCAACAATATATATAGGCCAAACTGATCGAAAATTTGCTACAAGATTTGGTGAAAATTTGAAAGCCATCCAAAATAAAAAAGTAGAACAGTCCAACATAGCAGAACATATGATCTCCAATAATCATAACCTTTCCGTTAATGACTTTAAAATCCTACACATTCACAATAAAAGCCTTAAACTGAACCTTTTAGAATACCGAGAAATTCACAAAAATATTAACTGGAATTCCCTTAATGAATGACCAGATTGACCTTTACAACTCACCCCTAATAAATTGTTAAAAAACTTTTTTCCCTTATCTGCTAATAGGGTTTACACTTGTATTCCCTACTATTAATATTTGTTCCCACTGAATGTATTTGTTAAAAAATAAATTTAGTAATTTGAACTCCTGTAGATGGCCTCACTGCCGAAATACGTATAGAGTATATTAAATTTATATTTGTGAAACTTACCGAGTGTTTTATTTATTAATCTTATATTGTATCATAATATTTTTTAACGAGGTTTATTCGGGCCGAATTTAAAATTTTGTCGGGTTCGGGCCGGGTAGATGAAATAATTGTATTAATAATTTCGGGCTCGGGCCGGACCGGACTGGAAACATAACGGGTCGGGCCGATGGTCCAAAATAGGCCCGTGCAGACCTCTAGTATACATGTCTCGCAAAGGTTCCACGACATTTGAACACATGCGACACTTTAACATGGATAGATTAACATACGAAAGATGAACACTGTGACATTTTATCATAGCGACAGATGGACATAAGTTAATTGAACACACGACATTTGATCTCACATTTCATTTTTAAAAAACAATAATCATGTATATAACAATAAATAAAAATGCGCTGCAGAATTTGATGTAAAGATTGTTATTAAATTTATTTCAGGCTGTTAGTTTTGTATTTGAAACTTGTAATCTGTCATATTTCCCCTACCCTAAACCATTCTAGTCAAATGATATATTCGTTTAAAGTAATATGGATGTCAACTTACAACTTTTTTAAAACTATTATAAAATTCTTTAATATTTAATAACTTGATTATAAGTCAGCCATTTTTATTATTTTTGAAGATCCTTTTATGGTGTCAGGGTATTAAAAAGTTTTAGTCAAATATATTCTTTTACAGCTTGTAGTTTTAGTGTACAAGTTTGCATGGAATCTTAAAATTCTTCATTTATATAACGTGGTATTTTGAACCATAGTTTCCAAGCCTTTAACTCTGTGCTTTGACAACTGTAAAGAGACACACGAGTAGAATATTAAAAACTTTTCACACTTTAACTTCTCCTGCATCAAAAGACACAATGGAATGAAAGAATTTTAAGTCTTAAAAGCTATGAACAGAAAGGTAAAAGAACAGTCGCATTAATATTAATAAAAGACGGCCAGAACAAATTAATATATGTTAAGGAATATGCTGGTAGAAAATGTTTAAAAACAATAATGATTTTATATTCGACAGAATATTTTATACAGACTGAAAATTGGAAGTTCATTTCGGAATTACTACTATCAAAATTAAGCAATTTAATCTAAAATTTCAAAAAATAGCAATTATTAGGCGAGTAAAAGTTTTAGTTTTTAGATCCTTTCGAAATTTTATATTTGTTTTCATCATATATATAAAACGAATGCCTATTTGTTAGCTATACACTTCTAGGCCCTTTGACCGATCTGGAGCAAATTTTTGTCCAGCTAATTTTAAAAATATGGTGAATTTTCTTTAAATATTTGCTAGAAATACTGCACGGTGTCCCTCGGTCAACATCATAATTTCTCTGAGACACATAATTTCACTGAGAGCGAAAAAGGGATCACGTGTGCCCAAGGAGGCAGAAGAGAATACATGGCCAAATTTGTGAATCGTAGCAATTTACTTATTTTTTAATTATATTCAGTTTGCATTTCACTTCTTTACTAAGTATTCTTTAATTTATCATATACGAAGATATGTCCCTCTTTTAAACACATTCCGGCCTTTTTTTAAATTTTAGTTCTGTTTTAAAGTCAATATTATATTATAATTTTTTGGCAATATAACCATACTTCTGGGAAAATTGTGGGATTTGTTAGTTTC
The DNA here is from genome assembly GCA_963971575.1 of Liopterus haemorrhoidalis. Lineage (NCBI taxonomy): Eukaryota > Metazoa > Arthropoda > Insecta > Coleoptera > Dytiscidae > Liopterus > Liopterus haemorrhoidalis. The sequence continues at coordinate 16,790,087 of OZ020612.1, read as the reverse complement.
TTTAAGAGATATGTAGATGTATTTATTATTATAATCCCATCCTCTACCAAAATGAATATTTATGTATCGGAGTTATTTGGTATAGAATAGAGCAGAGATTCCCAAACTGTGCTCCGCGGAGCACCAAGCACTCCGCGATCTACTATTGCTTCTATATATATGTATATAAATATATATAGTTATATATATATATATATATATATATATATATATATATAGCAACGATAGTGCTCCGCGACGAATTCTTCTCGTGAAAAGTGCTCCGCAGCTCATAACGTTTGGGAAACCCTGGAATAGAGTATAAGGTTATTTTACTGCCCACATTTTAGTGTTGTTCTGTATATAATTCGTACTCATCTGTTAAAAATAGTATCGATTTTACATATGCAAGGTGGCTCAGAAAAATTGAGGTTTCAATTTCATCGCTAATTGTTAAATTAGAAAATTTTGCCGCTTGTTAGAAATGTTTTTGTATACTGTATTCATCTACTCTACTTTTATTTCATATTTCGTCAAATACAGTTATTTTAAAATTTAAGCGTTGAGATGATATCTACTTATTTGGTTGTATATTGTTTTGTATTGCATAAATTATACCTCAATATCTCTCTCCCTCTTTCTCCTCCCTCTTCCTCTCTCTTCCCCACTCCTACGTTATCCTCTCCTCCTCTCTCTTTTTTTGTCCCTCTCTTTGGGATTGAGACCCAATGTGGGCCTTCGCCTCCTCAAGAATTCTTCTCCACGCGATCCTGTCTCGTGCTGTTTTTTCCAATTTTATATATTGGGTAGAGTTAGATTCCTTCCATAAATCTATTTGGTCTTGGGGCTGCCTCTTTGTTTCCCACCCATTTTACCTTCTATAACCGCCTAGGAATCCATTGTTGATCCATTTGTTACATATCCCACCTTACGAAGCCTGTTACCTTTTATGTAGGTGATGAGTTGAAACTCATAATATGTTTTGTATAACTCGTGGTTATATTTTCTTCACCACATATCCACTTCTTTTTTGACACCTAGGATTCCACGTAGAATTTTTCTTTCAAAGGTTTTAAGTAAATTATTTATTCATGTATCATGTTTCTGATCCGTAAGAAATTAAAGATAAAATTAAATATATACGAAATTTCTCTTGTCAGCATATTTGGAATTTGGCATTCTTGCAATCCGTAACAGCATTTGTTGCCTATTAGTATTCTCCTTTGCACCTCATTATTTGTGTTGACAAGGGAACCTAATTATGATAACTCCGCATAAATTATACCACAATTTTAAAAATGAAGTATTACTTTAATGATCTCTAAGGTTCATTATTTCTTGAATTCTCTGTTTAAGTGTGATATAAAAACGAATGATTATATTTTAAAAACAAAATATACAAGAATATAAATACATTTATTTTGTGTTCTACTTGAATTATGGTCTCACAAAACTCGTTTAAATATAAAATTCTATCTTTCCCAGAAGAAAATAGTTGTACCCGCCTCTGGTTGCTGTCTATTTCGTGGATCATACAAAATGTACAAGTACGCCAGGAGACTTGAGCTATGAACTCAACATTTTGCCTTTTCACATTATTTACATATATTATAGCTGACAGTCGTTCTCATTCTCAAGGAGGAACTGAAACCTTTGATACGAGAAAAACTAGAGGGGAACTGATATACCGCTGTCAAAGGAAATGGCGCGGGGAAATCTTTGTTGCGTGAGATACATACGGATATGTCATGCTATGTTCAAAGCATTGATGCGATAGGTGTTAAACATCTAAATAAACTTATTATTATTTGGGACTGATTAATAATTATTAGTACAAGACACTCGTAATTGGCACTGTAGTGAGAATCTACTTTGCTTCTTCAAGGAAATGACACACGTAATTCAAATAAAAATTGAATAAACTTGGTCCGCAGAACCTCTTTGTAAATCATAACAGATCCAATATGTGACAAAAAAATAACTCACACGATTAATAAAGTATAAGTTCGCAATCTGATCAAACAGCTTGTATCTGCTGTTTGGCCACTAATCAATGATATGGACATGAGTTCAACTCCTGCTTATGTCAAATAATTTGTGTAAAAATATTTATACGAATTACATGTTCTGCTAAGCCGTTCGCAACCGGCTATAAACTGTAGTTGACTTCTGTGTATTCTAAAAAATGGAAGTTATACTGACCATATTATTCCTGTATGTACGTAGATTGAAAACATGGTCGTGAAACCTGGAAACATGAGGCATAGGATCAACTCGGGCTGTCGCGCCAAAGATGATGATGATAAAATTTCGATACTATTGCAAAAATGTTGCTGGGTTGTATGCTACATCTGTTTTATAAACAGCTGTAATATGTCAATCTTTTTCTTTTAATTTTTTGGTCTTACATACGATGGCCATTAACCAGGATATCTTTATTTTTATTATGGATACATTAGAAGTTTTATAACAAATACAAACATCCATGCCATCACCGGGATTCGAACCCGAGCCCCCATGGTTAGCAGTCAAATGAGCTGATCACTACGCCATAGCCACCGGCAAAAAAATCTTTAAGATGATAAAAATAAATTATTAATTGGAAAAACCACTTTTAAAACATTTTTTTTTGTGTTATTGCTATTATGTTATTTCGGATTCTAGAAAAAATGTTTTCCAAATTGCACATAGGTGGTTTCTGCAAATAACTGCTTACCATCATTACTCTTTAAATATTTGTTACCAAGGATCTTAATATTTTTTACCAGTTTTTAAGGATAAAACTTGATAATAATAGCAAGTCAACAAATAAACCAGCTAAAACAATTATTTTATTAAAAAATATACTTATATAAAATGAAATTTGCAAGCTTTAATATTATCTATGATTTCATTAAAATCAATGGTAAATAGAAAATACGTAAGAACAAAGTTATCCGCGAACTGTAAGCAAGGCCAAGTATCTCAAAATAATCGAGTGGTAGATGATTACAGTGGATAGAACAGGTGATGAGTACAGGATTCGTCCAGTCCTCGTTGTACTGAACGAATCCTCGGATCCTCGAAGGACAAAATGTAAAGAAGATATGGGAAAGAAAATTGAACATCCATCAACCAGTAGAAAGACCTGTCGAAGCCTGCTCCTCTATTGCTTGCACATACTTGTACGTTTGGTGATAGTCTCTTTAAGGCTGTTAATATCATATTTTTACCTTTACACAGCTTCAGAGCTCCCTGATGAGAACTGAAGAGGCCAATTCTCTAAACGAATATTTTGCCACAAATAGCGCAGAGATAATTATAGGCAGAATCGAAAAAGAGCGTCCGAAGTCTAGATATGCGTTTATTGCGTACTAGTGTAGCATGCTCTAAACGTGGCCGCCATGTACTTCGACAGATAGGGATTTTCTTTCCATTCTGGGCTGAGCAGCTGACATAACTTGAGGTTATTTTAAAGCTTGTCTTCGTAACGTTGTTTAGGAGCTCCCATACTTATCAGCTTTAACCAACATTTCTGTGTTTGGCACACAATCTTGCCATTTGATTCTCAATATCGTCCTGAGGCATCTTTGGCGGAATCGTTCTACAGTTTTAATGTGCCGTTTATAGTGACGACATGATTCACTACTGCAGAAAATTACAGGGAGTACAGCTGCCTGGTACAATATTATCTTTGTTTTAAGATGTAAATCTCGACAGTTTCATATATATGTTCTTAGAGCACCGAAGGCCTGGATGCAGCGGATATTCTTTGTGACACTTCATCATCAAACGAACTGTTGCAGGATAATATGCTACCTAATTGCCATTTTTGTTGAAAATGTGAAGGCTCTTGCTGTGACTATTATGTGACAGGATGACAGTTTTTTCTAAATTAATATTTAAAGAAAAGTTTACAGCAGCTGTTACGAACAGATTTAGGGTAGCCTTTAATCCCGCTACTGTTGGGCGAAAAAGTACAGAACAACCTGCAGATTACGGCACATTAATATGTATGTATTTGTCTTTCTATTCGCCGCAAGACTGTTAGTAAAATATAATTATTATTATATATAAGTTCGTTACTGCCCCATGTAAATTATTGCGCTTTGAATTGAAAGACGTTCAGTAAACTTCCATCAAAACGGAATCGCATATTAACTCCTCTACTGTAGTTATTGGAAGAATACTGAATCATGGCACTTAGATACAGTAAGAAATAAAAATAAAGCTAATGTACAATCTTGCTTAGGGTCGTTGTTAACTTTAAAAGCTGCCGATGTCCTACCATTGCCTTCATTAAGGTTGCCTTCAAAAAGTTGCCTCCATTTCGTCGGGTATATTTCGTATAAAATTTATAATTTTACTAGTGCAGCCTTATTTTTTTAAAACTGTCTAAAAGTCTTCATGGGGTACTGAATCTGTAGCTTTGGTGAAGTCCTTAAAACAGGTATAAATTGATACTTTCCTGATACATGATTTTGTAACATGCTGTACTAATGAGATAACAAATTACGTTGTTTCATCTTTCCAAATCCATGTCCGAATTATCTACTAGATCCACTGCACCTTCAACCTTGCTCAATATTTTGACCATTGTTTGAAATTTTAATATTCTCGTTATCAATATTTCTTCCATCGTTTTCATTCGTCTGTAATTTTATTCTGTAGTATAAACGTATTCCCTTTTCACAAAGCAGTGATTGAACGTTCGTGCAAACAAGTTGACATTCGTGCGAACAAGAAATATGCGTGTACCAAAAAATCGTAATTATAGGTATTTATATGGGAAATACACTATCCGATTTAGGTTCAATCGCTTAACGTACACAAGCGTTCCCAATTGGCTGTAGACAGAGACTCTTCCTATATTTCTACAGTTAGTTTTTCAATATTATTTTAAAAATAAAACTTGCTCCATTTTTTTCCTACACAAAATATTCTAGGCCAAGGTAAAGTTTTTCAGGATATTTTTCCATAGACAGTAACTATTTTCCCAACCAGCACGCAACAATGATATAAGTACCGACATCAACAAACAAGTCTATAAATAAAGAATAAGGCAATCTTGTACGCAGGCGCATACACTTCTTTTGTGACTTTCTGTACGCGATCCATGAATTTTTTATGCATCACAAACGATATTCATTATCTGGCTAGTCCTACATATCATGGCAACCATCAAAGAAATAAATTTTGCAAGCAGAAATAGAATGATGAATGAGTAGGCGTTTATCATGGTTAAAAGCTGTACTTTTGTGTGAAAAAAAAAAAACTGCATGATGAATATCACTTAATCAAATTACAAGATGACTTTGAAACGTTGAATACGAGATTTATTAAGTTAATGTATTGAATAAAAGCATTTGAAGTTTTAAAATTTTATGCAGGGTTATTTCATGACGTTTTCTATTTCTGGTTGCATATTTCATTTAATTATAGTAAAATTACTTCCCGTTCAATTCGTAAAGGGAAATTATAAAAATTTTAACGCGTGAAATTATATTGTTCTATTTTTATTAAATACATTAACCTACATGCATTAATTAAACGTAAATTATGAAGCCTAAAATTTTGCGTGCTACGATACTATAAAAATGTAGTTAAATTCTTCAAACGCATGGAAATTCGCTATTTTCCTCACTTTCTCTTTCACTTTATCTATCTCACTCTCTTCAAGGAATCATTTAGTCGTGACTTAGGTCGTGACAGAGACAAAAAAGTGAGTGTCAGAAAATCACTTGACGATCGGAAAGGATCCAGAAAATTATTTAACAAACGTGTGGAAGATATTCGACCAACTACTTGAGGAGCGGGGCAGCAGAAAATTTTATAAACTCAAAAAAATAGCCAAAAGTCGCACATTGCCAAATTTGGTTAGTGGGTGGGTGTTTTATTAATTTCCAATTTTTGCACCACAATCTTGAGTTGAGGCTACCCTATCGGAAGACACCGCCGAAAGCAACAGTGCTTTCGGCGGCCTCAAAATTTTTTGTATGAAACTTACGTGGTTAACAACACCGAACCAAAATTATGGAATACAAAGTTGTTGTTCTGCCAATACTCGTATGGAAGTGAAGCGTGGTGTTTATACAGACCAGTTGGAAAAGTTTCAGCAGAGATCTTGAACAATATTTAGAATCAAATGGCAAGATTACGTAACCAACCTAGAAGTTTTAAAAACAGCAGATATTCTAAACATTAAAGCACTGGTATTCAAAAACAACTTAAGATGGGAGCTCACGTTATCCGAATAAAAGACGGTCAATTGCCTAAACAGATCGTGTACTCCGAACTAGAACATAGTAATAGAAACCCGGGGGCTCCTTGCAAAAGGTATAAGGATTCAGTCAAAAATAGTATTAGAATATGCAATTTAACTATATCTCCCTGGTAACAAATAGCTACAAATCGTCCTGCTTGGTGAAAGTTAAACTCTGAAACAATAAACATGTTTGAGAAGAAAAGGATCGAACGTGCAGAGAGACACTTTGTTGTATATGTGGAAGAGTTTTCCTTTCTCATATCGGGCTCTACAGCCATGAACCATCTCATTCTCATAGGACATATAGTAGTTATTAAGCTATTGGCGAACCACCGTCGTCGATTTTCGACATGGATGGATATATATGAGAAGCGCCTCATCATAAAATAATATTATCCCTTTCTCTGGAACTCTAACAAATATTTGGCAAATATTTTCAGTGTTCCATTTAGCTGTAACTATCTTCTGTCCATCCAGCTTAATTGACTGTGTAAAGCCGCATTCAGAGCTCTTAAATCAATAGCTTATGTACTGTAGCTTATGGACTGTTCACTGTCACCAGAAAGTTTATCATATGATAAGACGTGAAACCGTTCAGACCTCCAAATTTAATACGCTGTTTGTTGTGGATTGTGCATAATTTTCTAAACTTATAGCTAGTGAGATGTTTTAATGAAACAGACATATAAACACATCATTCTATCGCATTCTATCAGTGACAACGCAGTTATCGAATACCTTTACATAACCTAACATAATGTCATCATTGACAAATCTTGCTCAAAATTACAAAGACGGACAGTAAATATGATCAATTTAGGTAATTAGGTAGTTAAAATCTAAGACAACAGAATTATAAAAACGATAATACATATAAAATATTTTACGAAGCTAAATAGTGGGTTTCAAAATTCACAGATGTTGGAATATTCGTAACCTGTTAATTTATAACTTTCTTTAAACTTACGTTAAAAATAATGCTTAGAAACATAACTTACAGCTAACAAAGCACAGTCTACAACCTCTTAATTTAAAGAGCTTTGAATGCGGCTTAAGACTTGAGGAGCGGGGAGTGACAAAATTCACTTGAAAAGCAGGGTGCAGATATTCAAAAAGTTACTTAAATAAAATACTAACAGTTTTGTACAATAATTAATCAAATTAATAAATTAGAGTAAATAATAATAGTAATAAATAAAGTATGTAATGTCCAATGAATATATGATGAAATATAACTCGTACGGCTTCTTGGCAATATATTTATTACAGAAATACAACGTTTCGCTAAATTATATTTAGCAGCTTCAGGTGCTACTCTATTATATTAAACAATGAATAGACAATTTTGGTGTGTAGCATCATAAAGTGGTGGGACTCGTAAATAACAACATAAGATGTTGGTGACCACTGGAACATGTGAAGATATAAAGCTGTTCATCAACATGTTACTAGAGTAAAGTTGGTTAAGTGAATGATATTGATACAGATAGTGAGAAGATGGAACATATCTACGTAATGCTTACAAAATAAGCTATGGTCAGTTTTTTCTCGACGTTAACATTAAAATTGAAGTTTATAGTTTAGTATATATATTCTTTATTTCCCGTAGGCCTTGCGGTGCTTAGGATATTAACAATTACAAACAATTATTAAGAAATAAAAAATAAAATAACATACAATACCATACATAATAAGGGAAGAAATAATAAAGAAAGAACAAAAAGTCAAATTGTCGGCATGGGGAGAGACAAGAAAAGAGTACTTTTGGAAGTGAGGAATGGACATAAGAGAAGTAGAGAGAAATAGAAAAAGAGGAACAGATATATTAAAAGAATTGAGAAGGAGGCATAAGGAGGTACAGAAACAGAAAGAACAGACATAATAGACAAATCGCTTAGTGTGAAAAGATATAAAGAGATGAGTGATCGGAATACCGAGATACTTAAAGGGAAAAACAGGAAGATCAAGGGGTAAAGTCAGGAAGATAGCGAAGTTAAGATGCTACAAGTAAAAGTGGAACAATAGGTACTCAGCTAAACCAGAGGGAATGTGCAAGGAAGAAGAGGAAACCTTGGAGCATTTAGCGAAGAGATGCAGAGAGATGCAGCGGTCTGGGAGGAAGAGATGAAAAAACTGATTTAGTGAGCAAGGCAAGGGAAAAAGATGAGCGGGAGAACTGCAGGCAAGAAGGAAGGATATAGGAGAGGGAAGCCGGAAGGAGAATAGGAAGAAAGAGAGGGATACTGGAAGAAGAACAAAGAAATGATTGAGTTCATCTTCTTCTCCTTTAGGGACTGTCAGTCAGATAGACTTTTAGTCTCATTCACATAAGTCCTCCTTCTTGCTCTGTGCATTGTAAGGTCTTTCATCACAATTCAGATAGTTCTTTATCTAACATATTCACTATTAATCGTCGAACTTTGGAAGCGAGCATATGCTATTCTTCTATTACGTGGAGACAGCCATTTTATAGACCGTCTAGATTTTCTTCGACGTCCCAAAAGAAACTTGTGCTACCGAAAGACTTAGTCTAGTAATGATGTATCATTTAAAACGCATTAAAATTGTTTTCTTACATTTCGGGGGATAATAAGTTTCAAACGGAACGATCACATAATGTTGTTCGACATTTCTCTTTTCCATTTTAATGACGTGCCACTAAAACATTGACACAAATGGTAATAGAATTATGTACTCGTACATGTGTTCAAGTTATCTCATTAAAACTTGTACCAAAGGTAGAATGAAGATGTGTTACATATTCACAAGGTAAGTTCCAGTTTACGTGAAAAAGAAATGTCTAATTATTTTTTTGATACATCACGCATGTAGTTTATTACCAAAAGTATTAACACCGTTTATGATACGCAAGATGGACTGAAGTTAAGTGGACGCAAGTAGATTACATGAACGTTCTTCATCATGTGCTGCCATTTTCAATAAAAATTCTACTCTATCATTCTTATTCTAAATATTTCTACAAAAGTCTTAAATGTATTTAAAATTGTCCTTCATTAGTATTCACAACAGTTCGTTGCAAAAACTTTTTGTGGATATATAGTACAGTTTCATATTCTTTTTAATAAAACTCCTATTAATCATTTTTTCTTATAGCGATTAGTTTCCATTTGGTTGATCACAAGCGGCATTCTTTGTGCATGGCACGTCGTTATGGCTACCAACTAATTACAAAACTGATGAAAAAATCCTAGAACATTTCTTTCAAGATCACTGAAGTTCTTCATCCTTGGTTCTTTACTTTAAGACCGGAATTGGAAATTTCTTAAGAGATACGAAACGCCAAATCAAAGTCCGAAAGAATTTTAACTCCACATTACAATCACTCAAGTTAGTTTTCTTTATGTACAAAACAGCTAGCATTAACATAAGACGGATAAAGCACAGACTCATCCGCACTTGTAAACTGTAATACAATAATAATAATAATAATATGGAGTTTTGCAAGATCGATTCGTCCCGTTTATTGCTAACAGCATTGCTAACAGCATGGACCTACTATTACAATTCGTTAGTGAACATGAATTTAGTAGCAAAGGGGCGATTCTTTAACAGGCAGCGTGAAGAACAGCAACCAGATTTAACCTGGCAGACTTGAGTCCCGTCAGGAAAAACCCTGGAGTACAGCTCTCTCAGGAGTAGTACAACAGAGTTACCAGTTCGGCGAAACAAGGGGAGATAGACATGTTGACAAAAGAGCACATAAGTAAAAGTAAGCACTCTGTGTTCTTCAAACATATTAAAAGTCTAGAGTTGTCCACCGAACTCACGTACTCGTTTCTCAAGTCCGCTGGTTTCAGATCGGAAACGGAAACTTTTGTGTTTTCGTGTGAGGATGGTGTTATAAATATTTGGCGTACAGGGCCCGCATATTCCAAATGGCGACGTACAGAGTCGACACTCTGTAGGTTGTGCTATCACCATCCTGAAACCATAATGAACATTCTGTTTGCTTGTCCATCTCTGGCAAAGTCAAGCTTCGTGTCTCATAATACTGTTCTGTGTGTTCTACTACCATCTTAGACATACCTATGGTATTGACCAAATACTGGATATTCCATACGTCCCTTCAGACATAGAATTGGCAGTGGAAAATTCCAAGTGCTGCATTTATTGGAATTACTCCTTTCCCACCTCAAGGTAACTGACAGCCACTAAGTCGGACATAACCCTCCTGGATATTGAGACCAAACAAATGTTTATAATCGAATTCTCAAGTCTAACTGTGAAAATTATCTTTCCCAAAAAGGAGAAAAAGAGGTATAATTATATGTTCTCTCATCTGAGTTTAGAAAGCTGTATCCAGGGTATAAAGTTAAGCTTGCAGTCGGTGCTGATAGTTGGTGTTTTGGGTGATTTGAAAGCCTCCTATCTAAGGAAAAAGTCGAGCTCATTCCCCCTGCAGATCTTCTGCACCTCTTTGGTCTACAGGATACAGAATGCAGTGTTGCTCGGGCATCCGCATTGTGCGGACACTGGATCTAACGTAATTTCCACGTCTGTATATTGCCAGGGTTTGGGATGCAGCCTTGTGCATTTAGATCACTTTGTCTTTAGTATGACGTGGCTCAAAAGGTAAAATAATGACAAATAAATGATAATATTTAAAAAACAGGAAGAAATAAAATAATTTAAATATATTTTTGTAAAAAAAAAAAACCCATTCAAATCAGATCTCATCCTTGTTGTGTCCATTTAAACCAGCATTTGTCAACTAAACTCATTTAAATCGTGATTTGAATGGTTCACAACTTATTGAAAACAGGATTATAATGTTTTCTGCAAGTATCTCAAAATTGTATTACTGTGATAAATCACGTTTTGAAAGTTACCTCCTCATTTATGTAAACCATTGATAAGTCCAAATGCATTATTATAACCCGAGTAAAATATCGCTGGTGACCTGGCAATACCTCCTATCTGCATAAATAGAAATTGAAAGGAGAAGTAAAAAACTGATTTATGTCAGCCGTTTTTGCGTAGTGTAAGATAAAAGGTATTGCTTTGTATGGAATTTAGACATTAAACAGTTTTCTTGTTTAAGAAGTATTGTCACAACTTGTGCACTGATACGTTGGGTTACAATGCAAACCAAGAACTAGTTTTCGCTAAAAATTGTAGATAGGAGGTATTGACAGGTCACCAGCGATATCTAATATTTGAATCGAAGTCGTACAACGGTCGCCGTTTGAATTTTTATACTGAAAGTCCGAGTTTTTCCGCCAAACGAATGGTGTTTGACCGTTGTAAGCCTCAACTATAATTGAAATTATCACTTTAGATGGCCTAGTGTACGGCTTTTTCAATCTCTTGCTTAAAATTTGGGCACCGTATGCCTATGTGTAAGGGAGGTAATTCGGAGTGGATTCTAAAGAGTGAAGATGTTAAGTCGTATTTAAACAAGTTGAGCTTAAACCGTCGTAAGGTTAAATCATGTTTTAAAAGTTGATCTTAAACCGTCGCAAGGTTAAGTATGTTTTGGGAGTTGATTTTTAAGAGTCATGGGTTGGAGACATTCAAAGTGTTCCGGCGAGTCGAGTTAAAGTAACAAGTAATTCCGTATGAACGTTAGTGTAGTGACCAGCTTAAAGATGAAGGACATATTTAGAGACTTGGGAGAGACAATTCGTGTTCGAAGATGTTATTCAGGATTGGGATGTCCAGTGGGGAAATAAGTGATTAGTGCTAAATAGTCTAGTATTTAGTGTTTGTGATATATCTCATTTGGATTTAGCTATCGTCGGTAATTTGTAAGTCTATGTAAATACCAGGTCTACAAGTATGAAATGCGGATTTTTTTTAAATAAAACACATTAAACTCAAAAGAACAGTAAAATTTTCTTTATTCAAAGTATGCTCCATTAGAAGTTATACATTTTTCCCATCTTTCAGGCAATTTGTGAATACCTCGCCAGTAGAACTCTTCCCCTTTCCCCGCAAACCATTCATCTAGCCATTCTTTCACATTTTCATTTGAACAAAAGTGCTGCTCGGCAAGTGCGTGACCCATCGATGCGAACAAGTGGTAATCTGAAGGGGCCAAGTCTGGTGAGTAAGCGGCATGGGGTAGCACTTCCCACTTGAGTGCCTCCAATGTGTTGCAAACTGCTTTTGCCTTATGTGTTGGAGCATTATCGTAAAGAAAGATTACCTTGTGCTGTCTTCTTTCGTATTCTGGTCGTTTTATGAGCAGCGAATGGTTCAATTCGATCAGTTGTTGTTCGTAGCGTTGGGTATTAACTGTTTCACCAGGTTTTAACAGTTCATAATAGAGCACACGCTTTTGGTCCCACCAAGTACAGAGCATTGTCTTTTTGCCAAAGCGATTCGGTCTTGCAGTTGATGTGGATGGTGAGCCTGGGTTCACCCATGATTTTTTGCGTTTGGGATTTTCAAAATAAATCCATTTTTCATCGCCAGTAATGATACGATGCAAAAAAGACTTTCTTTTGTATCATGCAAGCAAAATTTCACAAGTGTTTTTGCGTTTTTCCATCTGTCTCTCATTCATTGCATGTGGAACCCATCTGCCGACTTTCTGGATCTTACCCATCTCTCGTAGGCGATTGGAAACAGCTTATTGACTAACGCCTAACTGCTCTGCTAGTTGTTTTTGTGATTGACTATCGTCTTCCTGTAGCAATGTTTCCAATTTTGTATCTTCATATTTTTTTGGAGGTTTTCCATGTTCTTTGTCTGTAAGATCAAAGTCACCACTTTTGAAACGCCGAAACCATCGTTCACACGTATCTTGCGATGGAGCATATTTACCATTAGCTTCTCGAAGCAGTCGGTATGATTCAGCAGCAGTGTTTTTCAAATGAAAACAAAACAGTAGTACTGTCCGCGAATGCTCTTTATTTGGCACAAAATTTGACATTTTTAACACAGTAAAACAAAACTATATGATCATTTTTCAAATTATAACCTATACGCATTTGACACTTAATGATAACTTAACAAAACGCCATATGTGTTGAAACTTTGAACTATACACTCTGTTTGCGCGGCAAGTTTGAAAAAAATCCGCATTTCATACTTGTAGACCTGGTAATGTAAATATAAATCCCGTAACGTTATTAAAGTAGGTTTACTAAACTGTTGAGTTTAATTGAATAACCCTCAACTCCTTCCAAGAATCATAGCATCCAGCTAGTGGACCTAAAGGCGGGGCCCAGACTTGATCCGCTCTCAATTCTGGATACTCATAATGTGAGGGAGACCTAGAGTTTGAGGGATGAGAGTAAGTACAAATTAAAATACTTAAATTTAAACAGCCAACCGTGACATTTTATATTTATATATCATAGGCTTTCCCCATATATGCGTACGAACTTTAAAGCTTTTGAAGAGTCATTTGGACACTGTAATACCGTTGTATGCTGCTGTAATGCTAAGCGGCCCTATTTCGATACAATTATCTAAATTATTAAAGTCGCCATTTATTTTTAATCGGGAACATGTTAATTTATTATTCAATTAGTTCATAATTCAGTATTAATCTATATTGCAGATGTATAAAAACTTCCACAAAATGTATTCTTTAATGCATATCTAGAATCGCCGGGTTAACATATTTGATCTTACACATAAAAAACGACATTGTTGATCAACATCGAAGCAATCCGAGAGTTTATCGCTAATCACATGACCACGGTAACATACATGGGACACTTTTTTAACATGTTCATGGTTGTATTCCTCCAGCAGAACGGAACTTACTTATGACTCGACTCAATACTGTATTTTTTGCACGAAGATTCCAAATCCTCATTTGATTGATGGAAAGTAACAAATATCTCCAATATTATATTTTCTACAACTAACCTTTATCTGTTTTCTCTTTCTCCTTAAACTTAGATGGAGTGACAACTAATTTATTTCTTGTAGTTGGTGCTATAAGTGTTGTTGGCCCAAGGGTAGAGGGATAGTTTCGATAGATCGCAAGTGTTTGTTGAATCCTATAAAGTTGTTTCCGAGTTATCTACGCTTCGTATTGATCATCGGCTGTAGAACTGCGTGGATGGGAACATGTGCTTGCAACGTGTACTACAGATATAAGTTTTCTTTTAATAAAATTGATATATATATATATATATATATATATATATATATATATATATATATATATATATATTTTTATTTGTTGGAAGGTAGAGGCTGTGTGTATACTTTGACCAGTGATGCGCAAACTTTATGTTAGTTGAATTAAAAAATGTAACTGATAGTAACTTTGAAATATTTAGTCTGTGCATCGGTTAAAAGTTGGAAATTTGTGAGACTAGGTTAGTGTAGAGTTATTTTTTAGCAATAAAAGACTATATTTAAATATTGCAAATAATATACAATCTCTGATTCTGTTTAAATTTTTGCACTTATAAAATATATATATATATATATTTTTGTTCTAGGTAAGCGAAACATTTTTTTCAACTCCTGAAAAAGGACCAGTTTCCAGTAAGTTTAAACCTATTAATAATAATATAAAATAAGTAGTGTAAAACACAGCATAACATCTTATGGTTGCATTCAGAAAATTTTTAAAATTGTAAATACCCCCTTTGGGTTTTTTTTTTTCTAAATTATTAAAACATCAATCAAACTGGATTACATGATTCAACTGAATCATACAACAGTTTGTCCCTTCTGTGAATGTAAAACGCGTTCAGTTTACAATTTTTGTGTTTACACCAATGGCGGCCGGTACATAAGAGCTGCGTAACTGCAGCACTTCCGAAATTAAAATAATTTAAACATTATAGAGGTTTATAATATTTTCGATCTCCCTCTATCTCTAAATTCACTTAATTTCAACAACAATAATCAAGAACAAGGCTACTGCCGTGCGTCATTCGTAAAACAAGTAGTTCGTCTACAAGTTTGATGCACGATAGGGACCTCAGTTCGTGGAGATACATCGAAATCTCGAAATGTCAAAATCGGTATGATCACAATACCTCCTTTATATACAGTGAATTTCTTTAATCCTGCAATATTATCCTGCACGATGCAAGCATTATGTACGAATGGGATGGTAACGCGTCGATTGGTATCCAGTGGGGGTAACGACTTCTTATACACTTTCAGAGCTGCAGTTGTTTGCAGTTAAAAGCTTGTAAAATGCACGTTTGATTACAGATATTTTTATATTTTTAAAGAATTAATGATTTAAAGAACGAATAAGAATGAAGAATAATACATGTTCTGTACTGCACATAAAACTGTAACATTTGGTCAGGTTTTCGGCTATGTTTTATTAAAATCGGTTCAATAGTTCCACAATTCTTATATCAATATAACTTGTGCATGTGTAAACGAAATCGATTTTTCCGTTTATATTTAAGGCATTTTCTTGACATTATCCGCGATAACATAGGTTTCGTCTGCGGAAAGGTTGGTACACGTTTTAAAAACTTCATAATTGAATGAATTTTATCAGTAATGGAATTTCCAAAAAATAGAATAGTCCTAGATAATTTCCGAAGTAGCAAAGCGCATTAAAAATAAAAGAAATAATCTGTTCAGTTGTTTCAAAGATATAATGATATTTGTGGACGCGAGTAACATAAATTCCATTTTTTTACCGACCGCCAACATACAGTGAATTTCTATTACCCTGCAACATTGAAATTATTATCATGCATGGTTTCCCTAGTAAGGACAAATTGTTTTGACAGAAATGTTAAATCGCCTATGTTGCAAATTAAAAGAAACGCAATTTTACATTGCTGTCAGATTTCAATTACCATAGTAACTTTAATACCTATATTGCAAGATTAAAGAAATCCACTGTATATAAGGGAGGTATTGTGATCATACCGATTTTGACATTTCGAGATTTCGATGGATGTCCACGAATTGAGGTGCCTACATAACGTTTTGACTATTTTTAGCATGATGTCTGTCAGGGCGACAGACATCATGCTAAAAACAGACAGGCCGTCTGTCCGTCCGTCTGTCCGTCTGTCTGTCCGTCTGTCTGTCTGTCCGTCCGTCTGTCTGTGTAGACGTGCAGAGCAAATTCGGCTCAAAGGATTTTTATGAAACTTCATATTTAAGTTTTTGACATCAATGGCACGAGTTGGTCAACTTTTGATAAAAATCGGTTGACTAAAAATGGGAGTTTACTCGTGTCGATTTTAAGATTTTTGCGAATATTTAGCAACAGAAAAATATTTCGAAAAAATTTATTGAACAGAAGTTGCTATAAAAGTAAAATTTAACAACTTTTATTTGAGACATTTTTTGATAAAACGAAAAAATTCTGAAAAATTTTTCGATTTTTTTTGTAAGTATCTATATTTTCATACTTATATGTAACGTTTCCATGGTCATGATAAATAATATCTCTGTTAGAAAATATTAGACCAAGTTATTTCTACTCTGCTGCTAGAATGTATTTTATACAAGTATTTTGTGATGACCTGTGGTGACCGCAGCTGATTTTTTTGGTTTATATTTAAAGCATTTTCGTGATTATTTTTTTTTTCGTCTATATTAGGTGGCAACATATATTTATTTAGGAATATACTTGGTATAAGTATTATACATTAATCAGTATTGAGAGAATTTTAAAAATCGTAAATAAAAAAAAGTTACGGCGAAATTTGTAATCTAATATTCGGTAGGTATACAGATTTTAACATTTTATTGAAATTTATAGTTACAATAAGAGTATTTGAGTATTGACAAAAAAAAAAGGTTCAGTAATAACGAATTGTCCCCGAACGAAGCTGGGCGGTCCATCTTAATAATGACGTGTTTTTCCGGAAGTAAATCTCAATTATAATTCTGGTTGTACCACCTCCGTTAGAAGTTTCCATGAGCTGTCACTGGTTCTCACTATTCCCCGTATCTCACTGATACCCATATTTCCCTATATAAAAATGCATATGTGAATTCCTTATTCCTGTTCATATAGGAAATGGTTATCCTAATCCTATTTCAACAGTGCATACAAGATTCATACCATTATTCCGATTGAAAGAACATTTCTGGAATTATTTTGTCCTTTTATTAATATTTAATTGAGCCTAGTACAATGACGTAAGTTATCTACTCACATATTTACGTATCTATTTATAGGCGTTCTGTAAAAATCAATGTTTAAATTATTTATTTGACTTATCATTGTGTTTGTGATGTACAGTCGATAGTGACTTTGAATCAACAGAATATTTATTATTTGAATTAATAAAATGCGCCAAGATGAACCGATATATAAAAACGGCAACGTTTCAGGGTTAATGGACACCAAGTTAAGTGCGATATTTGCAATTTCTAACATATAATAACAACATAAAACATTAAGCAGAACATTACAATTTATCAAGAATTAGGGTACGAATACCTAGAAATATTATTATTATTAAAATTATTTATAATTATAATAAAATATTAACAAATAAATGATAGATGTCATTCTAAATAATAATTTTCCCTTATTAAAATGTAATGAACCAATTACATATTATCATCTATTTTTGAAAAAAAAAAAAACAAATCCATTTCATTAAAAAATTTATGTGAAGTGTGATTTTTCACACATTTAAGGGTTTCGCAGGTATTTAGTAAGTGAATGATGATTATTTGGGATGCCAAACAAATTTTATGTTAAAATATTTTTTTTTTATTAATTTTAGTTCGAATGCCTAATACCATTATTTAGGTTTCTAAATATGTGCAGATTTTTTTTTATATAGCCATTAAGATTTTGAATTGCGCCTATGGCTTCCATTGGTTGTTTTAAGTTACAACTCCGCCCCTCTGATTTCGTGTATTCCATTTCAACAATTTTCACTGGTTATTAAATTTACGCTTTTAAAAATTAAATGCAACATTTGTCGAAATATAACTAGAATTTTGAAAAAATAATTAAAACAAAATAAAAATGCAATAAAAACAAAAAAAAATAAAATTGTCTCGAGACCAGAACTCTAGTTTGCAAATTAGACCGCGATCGTGCTAACCATTACACCATTAAAACGTGCTGGTTTACATTCTTACATAAGTTATTAAATATTTTACATGGTCAAGCAAAAAACACAAAAATGCGTTATTTTCCGAAAACAAAATCTGATCAAAAATTCCTGTTGTACTATTCCGGTTCACACAAATGTACATTCCTTTTTTCAGATTTTTAGTTTAAATCATCTGGGCTACAGGGTGTGGGACAAAAATTTTTTGTTGCCCAATTTTGGCTAAACTCGCGTCAAAATAATCTATTTTGCTAAAATAAAATTGTGATCGTTAATCCACGTACTAAGGGCTTTCATTTGATACCCTACTCAGAATTTTAAAAAAATATATTTTTTTTTCGATGAGCAGATATTTGTTTATGTTTTTAGGGAGATATGTTTTTTAGATGTTTTAGTATTTTTTCTACGTGCGGGTCAAAGGGTTGTATAGTCATACCAAATTTCAACTCTCTAGGTTTAGCCGTTTGGCTACAATTTTTCCCGAACAGACAGACAGACAGACAGACAGACCGACAGACATACAGACGACAAAATGACGGTGTAAGGGTTTTTTGGTAACACCTACAAAATCCTAAAAATGTCAAATACGAGCTTTTCGCCCGCCTTATTTATTATTGAGTAAATAACTATATTTTAAGTACAATTATTTTCAACATATAAATAACCCAAGGATATTTTGGAAGTTCCTTTACAATGAAATTAGGGAAGTCAAGAATTATGTAAGATCTTATACGGGGTCTTCTTTGGAAGAGGCCTTACATCTTACATGCTATTTAAATAGATGCTATAGAAATATTTATTTTTCACATGATTGTATTATTATTATTATTTTTTGTAAGAGTGTACTCATCAATATGGAAATAAATATTATTATTATTATTATTATTATTATGGGGTTTGTCAGGTCTTGACAAGCGTCCACTAATCTCAAACTTCAGCAACCTTTTGAGCCGCGTCATACTAGGGACTAGTGGAGCTAAATACACACGACTGCATCCCAAACCCTGGCGATATGCAGCCGCGGAAATTACGCCAGATCCAGTTTCCGCACAATGCGGAGCGACCCGAGCAGCACTGCTTTCTGCATCCTGATGATCCAAAGAGTTGGCAGAAGATCTACAGGCGGGAATGGACTCGATTTCCTTTCGATAGGAGGCTTTATGTCACCCAAAACACCAACTATCCGGACTACAAGCTTAACTTTATACCCGGGATACAGCTTTCTAAGCTCGGACAAGAGGTCCATATACTTGGACCCTCTTTT